>JARFJB010001932.1:460000-735000 GCA_036346205.1 Vesta saturnalis
TTACGCAGTACTATTTAAGAAAGAATAAAACTTAGTTTTTCTGTCTACTTCCAAGATTTAAGGCAGGCTGCTTCAGCATGTCTCCTTTTAATCGCACTCATCAATCTACACCCGTCTAGGGTGTGCTTCAGGATGATTGCCGCTAGGAGTCGAAGGAACGAAGCTAGACTTCTAAGGTAAAAGTTATATTTTTACATTATCCGCCTTAATAGTTACACATTAGTACGGTATGTTTAGTAGTAGTAAAGAATTAAAATAGTTCACACAATTTTAAGTAATCTTCTTAGAGAAAAGCCACTTAAAACCAAATTTAAATACGTTACGCTTTTCCAAACGTTTCTAACGATTATGCATTTCTATATATAACACTAACTTTATTTACTCTAAGAGGGAACTGCGGCAGACCTCCGAATAAAAATATGCATGATTTTTATAAATGTGTAACTACCATTTTCAACAGTTAGTGCACATTCTTTTCCGTCGATGAGTGTAAATTCCAGTACGTTCTTGAAAAGAGCTAATCTTACTATGTCTTTCGTTACACTACAAAAACTGTTAAATTTTGGAAATACTGTGATCTGAATGATTGAACGAAGCTTATTTATTTAAAAAATTTAAAGCTTAAAAACTGAACACAATTCTGTATAATACAGAATTCATGGTTTACGAGTATTCTTAGAATTTATTGTAGTTTTGTGGAATAAAGCAAATGTTTGGATGATAGAAGGGCGATCCGACAGGCAATTGGGTGGGCGAGCACGCGACCGTTGGGTATCGTCTGTATCAACGATAACTTATAATTTCTGGTATAGAACAACACACCTCTCAACCTACAAAGTGGAAATTAAAATAAAAGAAATAATTTTAATAATAATTTTTACCTTCCATATACGTATCCAATTATAGAAGGTTATGCAATTAACTATTTCTTAACTACCGCTAAATCGACCTTTTAGCTCATTTTACGTTTGGCCAAGTTTCGCCAAGGTCGGCCATGATGACTGCCTGTTTGTTTGTCTGCCTGCCTGTCTCTCTGTCTGTCTGCCTGCCTGACTATCCGTCCGTCCGTCCGTCGGTCCGTCCGCCCGTTGGTGCGTCCCGTCGCCTGTCGGTCCGTTGGTTTCGCGGTCCGTGCGTCCGCCCGTCAGGTGTTCCGTCCGTCTGTCCGTCTGTCCGTCTGTCCGTCTGTCCGTCTGTCCGTCTGTCCGTCTGTCCGTTCTCCGTTCGTCCGGTCCGTCTCGTCCGTCTGTCCGTCGTCTTGGTCGTTCGTCCGTCTGTCCGTCTGTCCGTCTGTCCGTCTGTCCGTCTTCGTCCGTCTGTCCGTTCGTCCGTCTTCCCGTCTGTCCGTTGTCCGTCTGTCCGTTGTCCGTCTGTCCGTCTGTCCGTCTGTCCGTTCGTCCGTCTGTCGTCTGTTCGTCCGTTGTCCGTCTGTCCGTCTGACCGTCTGTCCGTCTGTCCGTCTGTCCGTCTCTTCGTCTGTTCGTCTGTCCGTCTGTGCGTGTGCGTATGTGTATCAGTTTGTGTGGATGTATGCTAGTATCCACGATAACTCCAAAACGAAAATACCTACGGACTACAATTTTGTATTTAAGCTTTTTTTCATTTGGCTTAGAGCGCATTACAATTTGGGAGAAATTCCTAAGGGTGTAAAGGGACGCCGTCAGATATCCCGATTTTTTATTATTTTTAATTAGTTCCCAAAGTTAATTAGCAAGACACCGTCCTTTATAACAATTTTCCTATCATGATTAATTATTTGCTAAGTAAAATACCAGTACTGATTCACGGAATTTAGTGAGATAACGTGACGCGCTAAATGCACAGGTGCAAGCCATTATAAAAATTCGTAGAAGTTCTAGTAAAAGTTAAACAGATTTCATTACGTTGCACAAAATTGCACAATAATTAATCATGCATCCTCCCTCCAGACCTAAAATCCCAAAAACGTTTAAAAGTTTGTATACGTCAGAGCATCTTCCACCAATACGAGCTTACGGAAGCTCACCAAAAGTTTCGTAACCACCTCGCGAATTTATATAAAACGCGGCACGCGCTGCTGAAGAGGAGTCTTCAAGAAAATCTTGAAGTCAGAAGTCTTAAGTCGTACAGAAGAAGAAAGAAATCCTTTTCAATCTCACTCGTTACCAAAGCTCTACGAGAAGCACGCTACCAGAAGAATTCGAATCGAAACCGTGTGCTATATCGTCGCGTTCGCGCCGACCGCTACCTGTTGTAAACCATCCGCTTGTAACCGCCGTCCGAGTAGAAATCGCGACTCCGCGACTTGATAGCATCACCGAAGCTAAAAGGTTAGAGTTGCAGAGATCTAACGGTGAAAATACGTAAGTTGAGATACCTGGTGATAGGGATATGCAGGGTTGTAAGCCCGACGTACTCTTCTTTTACTAGACGTACTCTTCTGTTACTAGAGATACACACCTACACTGTGGAGTTTGAAGGGTAGTTGCCCGACATTCCATTTGACCGAACGAGATCCTATTGTTTAGTTTAACGGGTGGTTTGCCCAGGTTACTAACAAGGAGATCCACCTATACACCTACACTGTGGAGTTTGAAGGAGTTGCCGACATTCCATTTGACCGACAGGAGATCCTATTGTTTGGTATAACGGGTGGTTTGCCCAGATTACTAACGAAGGAAATCCACCTACACAAATTTACACGAAACTACAAACAACACACCTCGACAAACGTACCAGCGACCGCCAGATACCTGTAATTAAAACCTCGTCGGAAGATTAAGCTGAACACCTCGTTAACGCCGTTAATCCAGTAATATAGAAACGTAACGTAAACACTAGACGTGTCCGTATTAAATAACCACCTGAGTAGACATATAAGGCCGATCCTGGACCAGTTCAAGGTCACCCATGTAAATCTTATGGGATTTATTTCAAGGTCAAGTGAGTTTTCTCGTTATGCCAGAACGCGCTCCACGTCTCAAGCATGCTTGTGGTGGGGATTTAAATTTTGAGTCACTCGCCCTCTGGTGGTGAAATCGGAAGCTTTTGGAGCTCTTTCAAGGTCGAACTTTAAGCGGAGATTTAAAATGTAGTTGGTCAAGGTCAAAGCTAAAAGTTGCAAGGTAATCATAAATCAAAATAGTTTTGAAGGTCAAAGGTTATTGACTTACGGTGGTGTCATATTTCTTAGAAATATAAAAGGTCAAGGTGAAAAGCTAAAAATAGAAGTTGCAAGGTAATCATAAATCTAAAATAGTTTTCAAGGTCAAAGGTTATTGACCTACGGTGGTGTCATATTTCTTAGAAGTATAAAAGGTCAAGGTGAAAAGCTAAAATAGAAATTGCAAGGTAATCATAAATCTAAGAATATAATTTTCAAGGTCAAACTTTTAGCGGGAAATATAAATTTTGGAGCTGATCATCATCATCATATTATATTTATAGTCAAGGTCAACAGTAGGTATTTAACAAGTTTAAGCATGTTGTAATATGTAGGACGCATATTTCTTATATAAACTGCAGCGAGCTGTATGTTGAGATCAGTCTGCAACACATAATTGTTAAATATGGAATTAACAGGGTTAAACCAAAGCACCTATTGCAAACCCTTTAAGAATGCGTGCGAGCTCGATATATCGAGAAAGTATAAAGTAACGAATATGGATATAATTAATACTAAGTACGGTGAACGTATAGTGATAGAAACGGGTGATTTTAAATGTATTACCGGAACGCTTTTATGTGTATTTCAAAAAAGAAGAAACACGAATTGAAGAATTTAAAACACTCCTAAACACGAAGGATGTGTTTATAAGTAGTTTGGGTGCAGCTGGCAAAACAACAAACATAACATTTTCTTTTTAATAGTAGCACCCCACCATATGTAAAATTGAAATACTAGAATTATTTTCTTAAGCAGCGTTTAGTCATAGTGAAATTGTGAGCAAGTAAAGTCATGCAAGTAGCAATAAAATCATTTCTGGAACGATCCAAACTCAGAAGTTCACCGTTATATATGGATACATCACATCATTGCAGTAACAATCTGAATAATTTAACATTTTGTTGGTGCTGTCAAAATAGTGATGGTAGTAGTAGTAGTAAAATGAAGAGAAACACGATGAAGGTTATTCTTCTGCTAAGACTGACTGCGCATCATCATTTCAATATAAGGATGAAGTGTATAAACAAGCAGCTAAGGAATACTTAATCGATTGTACCTATTATAAACTATCGAACGATACTCATCATGCAAAACATCTGGAAATTGATACAGTACACACTCAACCTTGCACCAGTGGTGCGTATTGGTGCGGTAATTGTGATCAAAGCAATAATGTAGTGTTGGATATGAAGGAATGGAATGAGCTTCTAAGATGGCATTCATATGTAGAATTACAATTTTTCGATCTCAAGAAATTGAAAATGAAATTGATTGGTCAAATGTAAATGAAGAAGATATAATCTATGATCAACATTATGAATCTCTATCTAGTAATCTTGGTATTTATTACAATTGGGAATTAATTAAAGGATATGACAGAATTTTGAAAACTGTTATGATAGAAAACTACAAGTGCTGTTCTTGTACATTCAACTCACATAGTATAGAAGAACTATTCAATTTAAAGGATATAGTAAGCTATAGATTGGAATTTCTTGAATCTTACAATCTGGTGTGTTTTATGAAAAGTTCATACAAGTTGTTGACTACCGTCGTTTTCGTGAGAAAGAATTCAGTGGTGGTGATGATGACATTTATAAAGATATTGATGATGTTATAAATGCTAAGTATAATATTAATTCACATAACACTGTATGTTTAATGGAAATTTTGTATTATCGTCCTGCTTATCTAATGTATAGCATTTACTGAATAAAGAAATAACTATGATTTGTTTTTCTCAATTTAGGTATAAATACCCCTTCTATCCATCCATGTAAACAATGCTAGTTAAGAAGCGAAAGAGTGTAGGTGGTGGTGGTTTGGTGAATGGTCTAATCAATAAACTTCCGTTTGAATTGCATTTACCTGGTTACCAGTATTGCGGTCCTGGTACAAAGTTGGAAAACGACTCGCACGCGGTGACCTCGGCATTAATCAATTAGATGCTCAGTGCAAACTTCATGATATCAGTTACAGAGATTACCGAGATTTAGAAAGTAGACATAAAGCAGATAAAATTTTACAAAAAAAAGCTTGGGAGCGCTTTAAATCATTAGACGCAACGCTAGGTGAACGAACTGCAGCTTTAGCAGTCAGTACCATCATGAAAGCAAAGAGAAAATTGGGAATGGGGTGTAAACGTCGATCTAATATGAAGAAGAAATGCAATGGTGGAAATTTATTGCATTTACGAAAGACAATAGCTAAAAAAATTAAACCTAACGGAAATTTCACAGACACAATAAAGTCAGCGCTTTCAACGGCAAAACGTGTGGTAAAAAATTTAGGAGGAAAGAAAACATTAAAGTTCCTAGAGTAATTCCCCTACCTAAACAAGGAGGGTTTTACCATTTCTTATTCCGTTATTCGCAGGATTATCAGCAATCGGTGCTTTAGCTGGCGGTGCATCAGGAATTGCTAAAGCAGTCAATGATGCTAAAAATGCTAAAAAATTGCAGGAAGAGACATCGCGCCATAATCGCATGATGGAATCGGTCGCTATAGGCTCCATGAATAAGAAAGGCGGTGCACTATATCTAAAACCAAACAAATCTGGTGGTGGTGCATTATACTTAAAACCGTTTCCAAAAAACTGAATAGATTACCGGAAAGACCGTTAACGGATACTGATTTAAAGAAATACTCCAAAACGTACCGTACTTTAGGGATATTTTATGAGAGATAGCATGCCTAAATTGCCACGGAAAAATGAATCTGGAATTATTAACTTAGATAGCCAAAGAGGACCAGGTACCCATTGGGTTTGCTACAAAAAGCGTGGTAAAAGGGTATGGTATTACGATAGTTTCGGTAATATTCGACCACCAAACGAAGTGATTAACTACTTTCGGGGTGTAAAATATATTATAATTACAACCAAGATCAAGAGTTTAATACAATTATTTGCGGACACCTATGCCTACAATTTTTATATAAATAATCAGCACAACATCAAATTTTCTCAGTTATGTCAATAACATTCAGTTTAGAAGGTGTTGGTAACACAGCTAGCTACAACTTCTATCCACCGATAGAGCTAGATTTGGGGAAGAAATACGTTATTGGATTGGTTGGATTTTACGGCTGCAACAGCATTAGAAACATTTATGCAGGCAACGATAGATTTTATTTTAGAACAAATCCATCTCATTTGCAAGTGATTAATATTCCACACGGTGCATATGAGTTAGATGAAATTAACGATTATCTAAAATCTAAAATACCCACAGAAAAGTTTATCATTAGAGCAAACAACAATACACTTAAATGTGAGATAAACAGTTCATTTGAGATTGATTTTACTAAAGAAAATTGTATTGGGCGCATGCTAGGGTTTGAGTCTAAAATATTAGAACCAAATATTTTACATACATCTGCGTTAGACATCCAAATACTTAAACACACTAATCTACACGTAGAGTGCAACATTATAAAGGGATCTTATCGAAACGGAAACCTGCTAAAGTATTATATGAGATTGATGTTTCAGTTCCTCCAGGTTATCGTCTAGATAAAACTCGAGCAATACTCAATATTTAGAAGTAAACACTGACATTATTAGTAATATAACAATTAATTTGACTAATCAAAAGGGTGAATTAATAGACTTTGGTGAAAGTGAACCATTCACTGTACGCTTAGAACTAAAAGAACATGGGTCTGAGAATTAATCCAGGACCAATTCCATCTTTCAAAACTCATATAAAAGACATCATCCCTACAGTAAGTCATTAATTAGTCATCAACCTTCATTGCGGTTAACATCTGCAGAGAAATACTTTTTAACGTCAATAGGTTTAAAAGTTCTCAACCACAATGGCAGAATCGTTAAACGTCTTTCAAAACGTACATTTTGATGATACTATAATTAAATCAGATATTCACACTTATCTTCCATATGGATCTTCTAAATATGGACCTTCCGAAGAAATACGAATCTTAATTCAAAGTCAAGATCTAATTACGGCTACTTATGATAGTTTTCTGTACATAGAAGGTAAACTTGAGCTCAAAAAGAAGATGAAAGAAAAGCATGCAGCTTAACCAACAATTTCCCGAACTTTCTTTTCGAAGAAATTCGTTATGAGTTAGGTGGTCAGAGAGTGGATGTTTGTAGAAATCCAGGAATAACATCTACGCTTAAAGGATATATTTCTTATACGGCAAGCAAAAGCAAAGCACTAAGTCATTTAGGATGGTCACCAAAGAATGAAGAACCATTACAAGTAGAATTCGATGAGCAAAATGGAGAAAATCTTTTACAGTATGCATACCATTGAACCACATATTTGGAATAATGGAGGATTATCGTCAGGTAATCGTGAATATGCGCCAAGAGTTGGTTTTAATTCGATCTAGAAGCGATACAAACTGTTACTATGGTGAAGTCGATGCCGCAATAACCTTAAATAAAATTCAATGGAAAGTACCGCACTTAACACTTAGTGATGCTGCGAAACTTAACTTGTTTCAAGGAATCAATAAAATTCTATTATTACTGTTCCATTTCGACAATGGGAGTTGTATGAATTGCCTGCTTTAAAACAAGCAACCTCAGACATATGGCCAATAAAAACATCAACGCAACTGGAAAAACCACGTTGGATAATTGTTGCATTCCAACAAGGTAAAAGGTATACAAGGTCAGCAAGGGCTGGAAATTTTGATCACATTAACATCAGAAATCTTAAAGTACATCTGAATTCTGAGTATTATCCATATGAAGCAATGCATTTGAACTTCAGTGCCAACCAATATATACCTGCCTATCGCAATTTTTGAAATTTCGTTGTGATTACTATGGTGAAGATGATAAAGATGCATTATTCAACTATTCCGAATTCAAATCATGTCCAATATTTGTAATGGACTGCTCTAAACAAAATGAATCCTTAAAAACTCAACAGTGGACATCAAATTGGAAATGGAATCTCTAACACCTTTCGATAATGGAATCGTTGTATATGGTCTTATTCTCCATGATGCTATTGTACAGTACAGTCCACTCACCGGAGAAGTGAAAAATTATAATTATTATTGTAGTATAGTCTAATATATATAAATAAAGATGTTGTAATTATTCGTTTAGTTTTATTTCATCCATCAAAGATGAAAGTAGTTGCTCAGAAACAAAACTCTCAATTCAAAATCATGACTTTGATGAAAAGTCTATTACTTCAAAACATGGTGATTTACTTCCTAATAGTATACGTGGTATTATATGCGGCCTCCAATTGCGGTAAAACAAACGCAATGATCAGTCTGCTTACTGAAAAAATGGTTTGAAATTTAAACATGTATACGTATACTCTAAGTCATTGAATCAAAACAAGTACAAACTTTTACAGGAAATCTTACTTCCAATGAAGGACATAGGTTACTTTACCTTCAGCGACAATCAAGATGTGATTGAGCCTAATTGTGCAAAATCAAACTCTATTTTATTTTCGATGATATCGCTTGTGAAAAGCAAAATAATATAAGAGCATATTTTTCTATGGGTAGGCATAACGATATTGACTGTTTCTATTTGAGTCAAACTTACAGTAAAATTCCAAAGCAATTAATTCGTGATAATGCGAATCTAATTATATTATTTGAGCAAGATGAATTAAACTTAAAACATGCGTATGAGGATCATATAAGTCCCACCATAAGCATGAAATTGTTTCGGGACATGTGTTCAAAGTGCTGGGTAGATCCGTTTGGTTTCATGGTCATAAACAAGGATGCTGAAGTTAATAATGGTCGCTATAGGAAAGGATTTGATGAATATATAATACCTTAAACTGGTTTCAGTAGTAACTGATCTGTTTAGGTATTAACAGCTATCTGTTTAGTGTAAACAGCTACCTGTTCAAGGTGAACCGGTACCTGTTTGTCGCAACAGCTACCTGTTCATGGTAAACGGGTACCTGTTCATTAAATCCGTTTTGGTATATAAGGCGAATATATATATATAATACCTTAAACCGCATTCAGCAGTTTAGTAGTAACTGATCTGTTTAGGTATTAGCAGCTATCTGTTTAGTGTAAACAGCTACCTGTTCAAGGTGAACCGGTACCTGTTTGTCGCAATGGACAACAAGGAGAGGATATTAAAGAAAAAATTATTCAGGCTCGTAAAATAATACGGCAGAAGTATAACAGTATTAAGACTGCTCGCATTGATAATGAAAGAACATTCGAAAGTACTTATAAGCCTTTAATAGAACCTCTAACTGAAATAGTAAATAAAATCGATAAAAAAACACCTAAAAAGGAGGAGGAGGTCATTGATGTTAAACCTAAAACCACCCGTATTGATATTTCCAAGAAAGCACGCCACTATCCCCACTAGTCCGCTAGCTCAAGTTCAATGGACCCCACGTCTCACTCCATTAGGTGATTCAAGTAAGGGTGCTACTAGTCCACTAGCTCAGCTTCCGTTTTTCGAAGAAATCCTCCTCAAGTCTTCCATCTTTCTTGGAAACATCAGTCATGGGGAGATTAATACTGGGGAGGAAGAAGAAGAACTGTCTAGTATCGTAGATGATTCCCATAATGAACCCATCTCGGAAGAATTTCTCGAGCAGTACAATGAATTGCCGCGTATATATGTTGAACGTATTTTGAAGAATGCTGAAGGTGATATTGATCATACGTATGGAGTCCACTATGATACCAAAACTGATAAATGGACAATTGGTAATACACCCATCACAATTAAAGGAGACGATATAATTATTAAAGGTGTCACGTATAAAGGGACTCCAGGATTATATGATCTGCTTATTATGAATGAACCCGACTTAAGTCTAGTAAAGTCAACAGATAGAAAAAATATAGAACTATTTTAGAGGCTACGAATGTAGTAAGGCGAGATTATGACATAAGTGCACAGATTCGAGGAAGCCGCAGCAAAAGTATACACAAATAATCAAACCCTTGCTGTCATCATCACCCACCACAACCATGGGAGGAGGTGGAGCTATATTTTTAAGGAATTAACAAACAGACCCATTGAATATAAATATTGGAATGATATACATGAACTAATTCGTGATCTGGAAGTATTGTGGGCAGAAAAATTAGCGGAAACACAGGTGTTGTAAATGACATAATATCAATTGTAGAAGAACTATATGAAGATGGATACATTGAAAACCGAACAACCGCTTTTTAAACAATATAAATGAGAATGCATTGATGTCGACATGTCACAACTAAAATGCCCTTGACAAATTTGGACGTTCATATGTCCAGTATCAATTAAAGAAACTAGCCCCTCAGTTTAAACAGATTGATGCTAATCAATTTGATATTGAGAATAAGAGACTCAGCAATGTGGCCAATCCCATAGATCCTCAAGATGTCATCACTAGGCAATATTATGTATCAACAAGGTTCGATTTGGATGGAAATCGTTTGACACAGTTGGGTGACCCTGAAGAAGATGGTGATGCTATAAATAAAGGATACCTTGATTTCTGTTTACAAGCAGTTCGGAACACTTTCAAAGGAAACGCCAACGCTTATCTAGCGCTGGAGGAAAACTACATCAACTTAAAGAAATTGTGAATAAATTAGCACCATGTCCAAATTACAACTCGTCAACGAATTGCACAAACCTGCACGAAAAAATTTTAAACGAAGGCGAACAATAATTAGAGGTTT
Source organism: Vesta saturnalis (assembly GCA_036346205.1). Taxonomy (NCBI): domain Eukaryota; kingdom Metazoa; phylum Arthropoda; class Insecta; order Coleoptera; family Lampyridae; genus Vesta; species Vesta saturnalis. The sequence goes on from JARFJB010001932.1 coordinate 470,805, forward strand.
TGATGATCTTTGGCAAGCAGATTTAGCTGAATTTAACACATATGCCAAACAAAATAAGGGTTATAAGTATATATTAGTGGTCATCGACTGTTTTTCGAAATACTTATGGACTAAAGGATTAAAACGAAAACAGGTCAAGAAGTTACCAAGGCCGTGCAAACAATCTTTGAAAAGGTCGGAAACCTACCAATTTGCAGACAGATGCAGGAAAAGAATTCTACAATGCGCATTTTACTAAACTAATGCATCGTTATGGAGTCAATCATTACTCTACCTATAGCACAAAGAAGGCTGCAATTGCTGAACGTGTTATCAGAACCATTAAAGGTGCTCTATATAAGTCATTCAGCCTGCAAGGTAAATATAAATGGATTGATACAATTGATACCATAACGATGGATTATAACAATCGTAAGCATAGAACTATTAGAATGAAGCCCAAAGATGTTGGTAATCATACAAAGCTAGAGGCTTACACTAACATAAAAATATTCGATGGGAATCGATATTCTGTGGGTGACATAGTACGAATCAGTAAATTTAAAAATATTTTCGCCAAAGGATACACACCCAATTGGTCTAGTGAACTATTTAAGATTGTGAAAGTTTGCATTACTAACCCCACTACGTACATGCTTGAAGACATGAAGGAAATACTGTACTGGGAGGGTTTTATGAACATGAATTACAAAAACAAAGTATCCCGATGTATATCTAGTAGAAAAGTGCTTCGCTCCAAGAATAATAAGTTATTCGTAAAATGGTGGGGATTGGATGAAAGATCATGGATCAATAAGGATGATATTGTTTTATAACATTTAACCTGTACTTTGTGAAACAAATTACTTATATTAGTTATATATATATAGTTTGTAGAAAAGGATGTAGCTCTTAGATGAAATAAAACACACACAAAATAATAGTATTTTATTTTTAAATATTACATTTATTTTAAAATTTCATTATCTTATAAAGTGAACCTAAAGTACTTATATAATCACTTAAATTACTGGATGGCCATATACCCGAATCTGGCCCACACCTCCATCCCAAACAGGAATTTGAATTTGTTTCACCTTTATTGATGTTGTCTAGTATCCAGTAATAAATTTTGTGGTTCTCATCGTTTTCCCACGGTTGAAACTTATAGTTGATATTTTGTTCTAATAATATTTCAATCAAAATATCGAGGCACTTGTAGTTAGCATAATATGTCGATTTCTCAATACATTCAGTTATAATAAATACAGTGTCCTTGTAAGCAATATTTTCTAACGTAGATTTAACATTTGTTGAATCATGAACCCTTAATAAATCATATAGATACATTTTAAGCGGTATGTCACCAAGTACACTCATATCGTCTAAGATCCTATCTACTTTATCAAAAGTTAATGAATTGTAGCCTTTATCGGTACACAATTTCATAAAACTTTTAATGGTATCGTCTAATTTAATTTTTTATCAAATAATGTCCTAATAATAATTTCATTTGCACACTTTGAGTTTATAGCACACCAGTAAAACACTCATCGGGAATAACAATATTTTGTAATATATTCAGTATAAATGTATAGTTTTCAGGAGAGGTCAAAGAACGCTTCAGGTACTTTTTGTATATTTGATCACTACTGCACTGCAGCTCTTCCTGCAAGTTGACTTGAAGACTGCTCATTGTTTACTGAAAGTTATACCCCCATGGTCTAGTATCAGTGAAATCAAAATTTACTAAGCGTTTATCGTCATAAGGATTGAGTATGACTTTATTTTGTTTAATGGTAAACACATCATGTTTCTTTGACCTTATGAGATGTTGATAGCGCCTTATTACGCTACTCTCAAGCAGGACCTGTTTATAATCATTAATCGTGATCTGCCTCACGCTTGCTTGCGTAGAACCCTTTGATTTTTTTACAACCTTTTCATCAACCGTGTAAGCATACATTTTTGCACGAAGTCCTACAAATTCAACCATAATTTCGCCATGGTTTTCATCTTTCATTAAGCCGGGGACCTTTTTGTTTACTAATGGGAGTCCAAAGATGTTGTCGGGACTATAATCAGATGTATCGAATTTATCAATGTCCTCTTTAATACATTGATAGATATCGGGAACCGAAAAGGCGTATATGAGACTATCCGTATCCGTGTACAAGAGCTTAGCATTATTATGGAACTTGGGTAGCGTGTAGCCGTAATGAAAATTATATAAAAAAGTTTTTGAAACGTCTAAAACACTGAATCCCGCATATATAGGTTTATTGAAATATACTTCAAGCTTATTCATTTGAATGATAAGCATATCATTGTCAAATATTGTACAACTATGAAAATTTGGTTTTGATATGTAAGCACGAGCACCATAGCGACCCTCCCATTTCGTTACTAGCCGTATGTCCTTATGTTTACGTACATTTTCCATCAGCTTCCCGAAAACACTATTAATCATTAATTTATAGAAATTTTATCGAATTCATTTTGAGATTGCTGACGCATGGCTGTATTTAAATCTATATATTTTTTAACCACGGAGACTGTTTAAAACGTAATATACGGTGTACTTTTACCAACTTCAATCCATATTTTAAATATACTTTTAAATTTCTGTAATGAATTACATAATTACGTTTTGGATACAAGGTAAGCAGTAATTTTTCATTTTGGAATCAGACGCGGGTGGAACCATATGTTCGGGTGCTAGCGGTAGATCACTATGACTCTCATGTAATTCTATAGGATAGTCTAAATCACACTCGACTATATAACCAATTTCCGAATCATCAGGATGGTTTATTACATCTAAAGTTTCAAAATTAGCTTCATCAACAAAAGAAAAATCGCCAAATGGTAGAAATTCTGACATGGTGGCTCCATATAAATTATTCACGTCGTAGTACATTAAATACACACTTTCAGAGGTAGGATCAAATTTTTCCTCCATGTACTTATTGTTAGCTTTAGCATACCGATTTGAACATTGAGCTACACCACCTCTAATCCCTCTTTCAATAAACATTAACATATCAATGTCTGTAAATAATTCTAACTTTACTTGTGTAATTTTAAGCATAGCATCGAATGCTAAACCGGGAGCTGTATAATAGTGCAGAGGATCAAGCTCGTAAGTACTTATACAAGTTTGCCGAAAGTTCTCGAAAATATCCGCTAAAAGTAGAACGTCTGTTTTAGATACAAATCGAGTATTCCCCTAACGATTTAATACTAAATTTGTTCCAAACGTTAACCGCATGCTCAAAACTCTCATCACTGATTCCCTCATTATTAAGATGACTGAAAATGCTTCTTTAGGAGGAGCGTGGTCTCGTTTAATTTCTCCCAGTATCAATATACTCATAAGGAAACACACCTTTGCGAACTAGTAAAGAAAATTCTTCTTCATTGTTACATTTAGCTCGGGTAATAACTTTTTACTATTTTCCAAATAGTTTGATAACTTTTCAATACTACTACTCATAAATCTGAAAGAGTCAATAAATCTAAACTTAATTTTACTACCTTCTATTACTTTTGTGAAAGAGATATATCTTTCTTTGTTTATGGGTAGGAGTGAAATCGTACCGGGAATAGTAGCCAATTCTCTAATGACGAAATGGCTATCATAACCTGACAAATTATGAAACACAACCGGTAAGATGTGAGAGTCTTTATAGTTTAGGTTACAATTCTGATGTGATGCTCCTCGAAATGCTCCGGTGAAATGGTTATGGTCTCTGACCTTTATATCATTATCTGTAAATGGTTTTTCGCAAATGTGACAGATCGTAGTGCTTTCAAAGTGTTCAACCTGATTGGGAGTTAAAGTACCCATAGGAATTATTTTATTAATGATTTCGGTGCTCCAATGTGCAATACTTTGAAGCTCTTTAACAAACCATTGAATGCAATCATTTCCTCTATAAAGCCTAAATCGAGATAAAGAATCATTGTATGAACACTTTAAGTAGTAAGCAATGCTAAAGGGTATATGTTTGGAATGAAATAGAGTATTACCCCAAGTGATGTTAAATTTGTACACTTTTCTAAAATACTTTCTAAATCCGCATAAATTACAAACGGTGCCTTTTCCTGAAATGCGAAATTTTGAACTGCAGGAACATCTCCGCTTCGGTAGGCATCCTGACTGAACATTGATTAAGTTGATGGCAGAGAGTGACATGTTTTTGTAGAAGGTGATCTGAAGAAAAGTGATTCAAGCATTGATAACAAATAAACTTCTTGTGCCCCTACTCGATAGTTGTTTAGAAAAAGAGCTGACATATTTTTAATCCACGCGAAATGATAAACAGTATAATTTTTTGTATTAATAGCATCAGCAGTAGAACCCGCAGAATGATAATTAGGCGAAAGTACTAAAAGATTTATAGGTTCCCTGACACTATTTTCTTGATTTACACTTAATACTAGCGGTAATACACCTTTCCCCTGAATACAAAACAAATTAATGGAGAGGTTGTTTAATTTTTCAAATTTTTTTACATCATCTATTTTAATGGGAAAGGAAATTGAACCATAATTCAAAACATCTCTAAAATGAGGATAACTGTAAACTCTATCTGAATGAAGTTGCACTGGGTATAATGCCGAAACAACGGCCCACAGGAAGCAGTACTCGTCATCGTTCTTAACATTCACTACCGCATGCTTTACTGCTATGAAGTAAGGAACTTTAACGTAAGTCGAAAGGCCACCTCTAAATGGAGTATAGCTATTAATATTCACCTTTAAATGTAAAACTTCATGTAATGCCCAACCAGAATCCCTTTCGGAAAACTCCTCTAACTTTTTTGTAATTTGTAATAAACGTTATTGTTATACCACTCACGCAAATTGGTGGTAATATCGATGACATAATTTTTATGGCAAATGTCTTCAACTCAATAACATGATTTTGAGGTTGCATGAAATTGCAGACTAAAATGACATTGACCTTTAGCATCGTTTGTCTTAGCATTACTTTAACCTTTCGCGCAAAACTATTGTATGCATTTTGTAAAAAATAAGAGGGTCCTTGATGTTTGCTATATTGACTATAATTCCAGTAAGTAACCTACCATTGAAACATGAATCTAGAGAGTACCAACTTAATTTGCGTGTACGCTTTTAGTAACATTTCCACTACCTGTTTTCTCTGAAGCGCTCTTTAACTGTTTAACTCTTATAAGATAACACTTTAGCAATGATAAATTACTTTCGAGTTTAAGCAAATTTTCGCATGTCTCTAAATAAATTTTATTTTGAATTATATCTCAATAGCTTAATATTAGTGTTAATTATACGGATGTGCCTTACAAATTCATTTTGGGTTTTCAACAATGGAATAATATTTCTTGTTAAATTAACAATATCACTACTGTTGGGTATACCGTTACTCATAGTTACCTTCAAAACTGTATCCAACACTGCAAGAAAATATGAAGCACACGATTATATAGTAATGGAAACAAATATTATATTTATTTGATATGTAAAAATTAAAAATTTAAGTAACTATAGAAGTACTTTAGGTATACAATTGCAATTCTAGTCGTGAGTGCAATATACTGACTGGTACAAAACTGCTCTTTATCTCCTTATATAGTAATATAAACCTAGCATTCAAGGTCAAAACTGCTTATAACTTGTTGCAAGAGCTTCAGTGTGCATAGATTGCATTTTGTAGCGTTTACTGGGAACATATATTAACCTTGACATCAATACTGTTCTCATGACTCATGCTGCATCACCTTTGCTTGCTCAGGTCATTGTACTAACCACTTCCACTTGTTATCAATTTTGTTAACGTTAACAGATCTATGTGTATATAACGTTAAAGTTTTAATTGAATACTCATTAATTATTCACCATTAGTAATGGCTTCATCCAGTAAACGATCTAAACTTTCACTAAAAGACAGGCAAAACCTTGTATTTTACATGATGTTTTGGTGCGCCCATCAAATAACACCGCACAACTAGCACCCTTCAAAGAGACCATCCCCATCATAAATAACATGACGCAACCAGCACCCTTCGAAGAGAGCATCCCCATCATCTCCATCAGGGATAGTGATGTAGAGGATGAATTTTCGAAGTATTTCGAGAGGTATGTACAATTTTAATTAATTAATATTATAGTTTCCTTTCATTAATTCATAGAGAATTTTTAGTACAAATAAAATTATTCATTTTTTCAGTATAACACCAGCAACCACGGTTATAGCAACACCCCACAACCACCACCGTTGCGAAACCTGCAATATGGAGGAAAAATTTGACTCTTATAGAAGGGCATCTCACACAGCAGGATTATGAGCACGATCCACCGACCCTTCAAGCCTTTAGGGAAACAAGTATTCGGTGGTTGCGAAAGCTTCACAATGACTATTTGAATAGTGAGGTGGTGGGGTGGAGCGAGCGGAAAAACTGGATAAAGAACTGAAGGAGGCTAATCAATATTTAGAGTGTGTGCGGCAAAATATACTAAAGACTGAAAATATATTGCTTACGTTGGAAGGGATGGATGTGTGATGTTTTTGTGGAATTTATTGTATCTTTTCATTATACAAAATAAATGTAAATTGTTTTATATATTTTATTATTTTTCATGAATTATTCCCATTATCCAAAAAATTTTACTACAGCTAAAAATTTGAGTGATAGTCCAAGTTGCGCTAGAAAAGTGAAATTAAAAACATCTGGAAGTCTGACTTACTCATGCATAAATTTCTGCATCAAAGTAAAGCAGTCCTTTTGCAAATTTTAATTGCATGCTGCGTTACAAATTTTAACTTATAATAAGTTAAGGAAATAATTGAATCCTTGAGTAAGTGCTGAATACAAAATGTTAATTTCAATTAATTTTGTAATTATAGGAAATAATAACTTAAAAATACACTAAGAAGGTTATTGCAAAATATCATATATAAAGCATATATAAAGCATATAAAGCATATAAAGAAAGTGTGAAAATATAATACAGTTAAAAGAAAGCTTGCGTTAAATAAAAGTTAAAACAGTTCTCAAATGCATGTAAATCTGAAAACTTTACAGCATGTATTTATGCAACACAAATGACACAATTGCATTCATATATATTTTACAAATCCTGTTTAAAAGTTGTAATGTAAATTGATGACATAGAAATAGAATGTTCACAAATGCTTTCACAGCAAAAACTGCGTTCATTATCCTACAATGATTATTAACGCTGCACCGAAAATTACAAGTCATGTTTTAAGTGTTGTTTTAAAATTGAATTTGGTAATTTAAAGAGCATTTAGATACATTAAATGGATAAATGGCATGCATATGTTTCTTCTGAGCTTACGTAAGTACAAAAGGTGTGTTTTAAGTGCTTTTGTTGTTTCAAAATGGAATTGGGCAATTTAAGTGTAATTTTTCATATTTTGGAAAAATTATTACATCAAATGATAGATTACCACTTCTACAACACAACTGCGTTGAAAAAAAAATTTTTTTTTTCTCGGAATTAGACGAAAATTTAAATTTTAAGAGCGCATTTTTCTAGGACTTTACTAACCCCCTTCCCCACATCCCCTCCTACACCCTGCCCCGGAGGACGTCCTCGTCGACTCGTTTTTTATCTCTTTCCATAGATATGTACATACATCTTTTCTTACATCACACACTTTCAAACATACATCACTTTCGTAGTTCAAGTACATGTCTATCGTTTACACAACAATAATTGCAATTATGCATTCCATTCTAGTACAGTACTTGAATATCATATTACAAACCATACTTATAATACTACATGGATGCATTTTTGCAATTGCATGCTTTTTACTCATTACGAGTACAATCCATTTAAGTTGAATTGTAATTATGTATATATATGTAAGATGTCTAAAGATTCATTGTGAGCGTTATTATTACTTTATTTCTTGTAAAATCGTTAAAATCTATTTTAGAAAAAAACCGTATTACAAATAGTTTACAAATTAGTTACACTATTATTTTATTTTATCATATTTCATATTGGTGCTTGATTTATTTGGGGAAAAATGCATTCTAATAGTAAAAGAGGACCTTCAATTTTTTCCTAATTTTTTAGTTCTATCTTTGGCGCTCTTACTTATTGGATATATATACGGAAATTCAGAATTTTTGGGTAAAGGATTATCGAGTTGTGATTTATTAAGCAATTTCAGTAGTACTTTCATTGCTAACATGAATTGTTCCATCACATTTTTTATCACATTTTTTTGTGTTTTCAAATTTTGGAAACTGCTATAATTGGCGCTCTTACTTATTGGGTATATATACGAAAATTCAGAATTTTTGGGTAAAGGATTATCGAGTTGTGATTTATTAAGCAATTTCAGTAGTACTTTAATTGCTAACATGAATTGTTTCATCACATTTTTTTTATCACATTTTTTTTGTGTTTTCAAATTTTGGAAACTGCTATAATTGGCGCTCTTACTTATTGGGTATATATACGAAAATTCAGAATTTTTGGGTAAAGGATTATCGAGTTGTGATTTATTAAGCGATTAACAACGTTCAATTACATATCAAAACTACAAACTTTATCATTAATCATTGAAAATTTTTTTTACATTTTTTAGTTTTGAGAATTTTGGACTGCTACCTATTGCGCTCTTACTTGTTTAGTATACATGCCAAAATTGGAATTTTGGGTAAAGGATTAGTGATTTATAAATAAATATAAATATATATAAGCTTTATGTGTCATTTCTTCCTACATAATTTGTATAATTTAAGTCATGATAAGAAACTCGTTTAATATATATATATATCTATATAATTCAATTAAAACCAAACAGAAATTTCACTTTTTTTCTTTCTTCTATGCCTACACACACACACTTTATTTTTTTCAAATGAAGTGCCTTTTCCTTATGCAATATAACATACATGTAATTACTTATTTACTAAAGCACCTTTTCATGGTACATTCACTGAAGTTGCATCATTTTCTTTTTAGCTCATACAGCTCTAAATCTACCCTCAATTTTTATTTCCTTGATTAACACCTCGAGCCTTTTCTTTCTCTCATCAATACTTAATAATTCTTTCTTTCTTTCTCTCCTTATCAATCTTATTACTTTCACCATTTCTAGCAATGAAAAGTTTACTGAATCATGCAATCACGGAGAAGCCTTTTTATTATAAACATGCATCCTTTCAAAACTGCTAACCTCCTCAAAAACTTTCAGATTTCTAAGAATGATTACCTTGCAACTTCTATTTTAGCTTTTCACCTTGACCTTTTATATTTCTAAGAAACCACCGTAAGTCAATAACCTTTGACCTTCAAAACTATTTTTGATTTATGATTACCTTGCAACTTTTTAGCTTTGACCTTGACCAACTACATTTTAAATCTCCGCTTAAAGTTCGACCTTGAAAGAGCTCCAAAAGCTTCCGATTTCACCACCAGAGGGCGAGTGACTCCAAAATTTAAATCCCCACCACAAGCATGCTTGAGACGTGGAGCGCGTTCTGGCATAACGAGAAAACTCACTTGACCTTGAAATAAATCCCCATAAGATTTACATGGGTGACCTTGAACTGGTCCAGGATCGGCCTTATATGTCTACTCACCTGTAAAGTAAACAAACCACCACCGCCGCCACCGTAAAAACGTAAGTTGCACCTTTGACAAGTACTAAGATTGTTACCCGTAAACCAGAAACTATCTGATAGTTTCTTATGTTAAATAAGTCAAATCGTGATTGTTAGACGCGAAAAAAAATTTACTTTAAAATAGAAAACGAAGGTTTTATATTTTAAAAACGGCCAACATAACAAAAAGCTTTTAATCTCGTAAGAGGAAACAAATAATACGCCGCTACCGTACACCAGCTACCTAAATAAACAAAAAGCTTTCATTTAACTAAATATCGTACATTAACTGGAATGTAAATGTGAATGAGTTTATTTTCATAAGAAAAGCAGGTATAAAATTATACACTTATAACCGACCGCTTTAAAATATTGATTATTTCTTTAAAGGCAGAGTATTGAACTCAGTGTCTTATCGCGCACGTGTTTAGACCGCGTTATCTGGCTACCTGCTTCTGTATTTTATACAGGGACGTATTCAGGTAAAATTATTTATTTATTTCGGAAATTAACCAGTATAAATTGAAACAGTTCAAGGACGAAAACTAAAAGTCAAAACCCCAAACCTTCTATTAATGTTACATTACAGAAACTCCAGAGGACCACCTAACCATTAGTACCTGGACGAAGGATGTCTACTTAAAGATACCGAAGAGGGAGGTGGCGTTACCGTTACAATTTGGCACCCGAGAGCATGGGTCACAGTTCCGTACATTTACCTGTATCTATATCTTAGTTAAATAATTTAAATAACCATATAATATAGAATTGTAATATAAATAGGAAATAAAGTTATATATATATATATATATATATATATATATATGAACCTTTGTAATCTATTTGTTCAACGTGTTGAGAGCCTGAATAACGAACCCCGATCCTTATTTTGCAAGTACAAAATTCCGACTGAGCTAGAAAAGGGAAAAGTGAGAATTATTCATTAGTAGTAATACACTCAACAGTCAAACCGCTAAGTCGTAAGCGCGTTACAAGGGAGAATTTAAGTGTTCAAATTGTTTCATTATCTGAATAAGGATCAATTCCATAAGAAAAATTGTAGACGTATTTTTTAAAGAAAATTAATGGGTCCCGAAATGCTTCGTTTCCGAGATACAGGATGTCAAAGTTGAAAAAAGAAATCGCGATTTCTTCAATATTTTTTGACTGTTTCGAAATAATTTCATGAAATTTCGTATACGGGGTTTTTTGGGACAGTTGTTTGAACAGTTGTTATCAAAAGAACATGTTTACTTTTAATATTAATTTCTTTTCTTGTTTTTTAATATTGGATATTTTAGTGCTCCTTACAAGTTTTAAATAAATAAACATTGTGAGTTTTAAATGTGTTTTTCTCAGAAACGGTTGCTCCTAGCGACATCACTAAAATATACCTTTTTTTAGCAGAAAAGATAGGAGCATCGATTTTTCTCGTCCAAAATGGTATACAGTGTAGCACAAAAAATTGTAACGATTTAAAGGGGTCGAAATGGTTGCCGCTGGCGCCCTCTAGAGACCACAACTAAATGGACCACAAATTTGAATATTTCATTTCAAAAAACCATCGTATACGAATTTTCATGAAATTATTTCGAAACAGTCGAAAGATATTGAAGAAAACGCGATTTCTTTTTTCAACTTTGACACCCTGTATCTCGGAAACGAAGTATTTCCGGACCCATGTACATATGAACTTTTTTGCTTATAATGATGAGTTCTAGTACTTCTTTAATTTTGGCGGATTAGATAAGATTCACCCTGTATTTGGGTATTTGATACTGACGGATTTGCCTTGCTTTTTGTGAAATCTTTGTACTGGTAAAGTACCACAAAAAGTATATAACAACGTCACTGTTTTGTTATCATTCAACACTATCGCAGACACTTTGATTTTGTTTGCTATCAAGTATATACGCTGTCGTTTCGAATAGGCCAATTTTCAGAACGATTTCTTCTTATAGTTTCTTTGAATGCCTTGCTGTGCTAAATAGTTCTTTAACGAAATTGTAGTATAGATTTCATAATAGTCTTACTACAACATTTGCACATGCTCCCAAATCTACTTCTTGATAAAATCGTCTTCTTTCATAATTTTCTTGACCGGAATACATTTCAGAATTATATGTATAACCGGACATACCCCACTGAGTAAAAAAAATTTAAGTCTTCACTTATGAGGCTTGAGAGTTATTCATTTTCTTACGGCACTTTTTGAAAGTTCCTGTACAATCTATCAAATATTGCTTGTTGCTTATGTAGACGATGATACGCAGGACGTTCTTTTGATCTAGCAAAAGTATTGCGATTAAAATGTAGGTTTTGATTGAAACTTGTTTACAGACACTAACATCTCGTACCTGTTAACATCCATTACGTTTTGACCTTATACTAGGTAAACAGATCACAGACATATAAACACAAATTCAAATAAACATTTTTACATCGTCTGAACCGTAGTTAGCTGCTTTAGAGACATCATTTTTAGTTGAGAATAAATTGCTTTATGTAAGAATGAAATGTACTAAGTTCTAGGAAAAAGATAGTTTGACGAAATGACCATTTTCTTAGTCCAATTTTGTCCGGGATTTTCTCGTTTGTCAATATTTGCACAATAAGTAATTTCTGATTTTTGTGGTTCTGCATTAAAAAAGTTGTTTAGAAACTTTGATTTTATTACTGACCGATTGTTCCACATATTGTTCGGCTACCGATGAAGCCACCCAGTCTCCAAATTGCTTTAATGTGAGGAGATCACCACCGTTATCGACCTTCGAAATGTATGCCCTGTAAAATGTTCCAACTTTAAAAATTCTACTATTTTCTTAGGAACTCCTCCTATTTTGTGCACAGCCACGAATTGTCTAGTATACTTGCCTTTTCTGAAATCGACAAAAAAACGCCGACCTTTTAAATCGGAAGATCTAAGCGCTGCCCTGGAAGAGTGTATCATCATCAGCGATTGTAAACCTTCGTGAAGATTTGTTTTTCGTGTCTTGCAAGGTTAACTATTATGAATTTGCCATTATCCTCAATATTATCAACAGACAATGTAGCCAGTTCCTCACGTCTGCAAGCGCCATATATTCCAAATAATAAAGTTACTTTCTCCAATAGACAAGCTTCATCTGCTGCTTCCACAAAAAAAGTTGTAATTTGTTCCGCTGTTAACACTTTTGCCTTCTTAGGTTTATACGACTCTGATTTTCCTTTTTAAAAACATAAATACCTTTTCATACCTATAAAACATTAATTTCCACAGTAAATTGAGTGTAAGTTTTAAGCAGATTTTCAGCATTGAAATTTCGCACCATAAACTATTTGGGCAAAATTTTTTGATAGTGGGGATACATAGTACAGTAAAATGTCTTCGTTAACACCTTCAACTCCATTAGGAAAATTTTTTGTATTCTTTTTCGTATCTATTTTAGGACTTCGCAGGCAATAAATCTCGACTCGCTTACACCAGAATTTCTTAATAAAATTCAGAAAAACGCTTACACCACTTCTATCTTGTAATGATCCTGAAAATCCTTACTATAAATTTTCCTATCCCTGTCAATAATTCCTATCAAAACTTATTTCCTGTTTCCTTCCACAACTGTTCTATCATTATTAATAAAATAAATCTTATCAATTGTCCACTCCTTTCCCAGTCCATCCCATTTACCCATAAATACCAGATCCCCTGACATCCAAAGATTTATTCATACACTTTCACACACGACACCTGACCTGATCAATTATTACTACCCATATACCTATAACCACCAGCATCCAGACCAGTCAACCCCTTTTTTAAATTAATGTAACCTGAGTTACAGCATCCTAGATCCCTTTCCCGGACTTTAGACCTTCTAACCACCCTCCTTCAGTTAAAAATACACCATCTTGTGTATAGCCTTCTTGGTGGTTGAAAGCCCCGAGAAGGGTAAATAAAAAGCGTGGAGGATAAGGAGTTTGCCGGAGGTTATGCCCCGTAGATCTAAATATTTCGACGCCAAGAACCATCCCTTTCCATATAAGATCCTTTAGAAAATATAAAAGCCATATCATTTGTGCTATCTTCTTGGTGGTGAATCGCCCCGAGATGAGTACTAAATGATAAGCTAGGAGGAGTAGTTAATCAGACGGAGGTTCAGTCATTAGCTACTCCTACTACAGGTAAACCTACCCTAACAGCATTGATCCTTTAAACGTTGCCGGTCGTTACGACTCCGAAAACGATCTTACAGTTCCCCGCAATTACCAACCAGAATTTCCAATACATACATTTTGCATTTACCCAATTGTCCGTCCTCCGGGTAAGCTCCTTATTTATCTAATTCTACTAAACTAAGCCGCCATATTTATACCTGGAGCACCAATAACCTTCGCCCATCTATACACCTTCCCCTACATATATCTTTCACGGCCGCTTCATACATTCACATGCACATAAAGACATTTGTAATCATTATCCTAATTTCGAATTGTTTAATTAAAACAAGTATTCATGTTAGAACAGGTGTTTCTTATCACATATTAACTATTATATATAATACATACGAATACAGCACTCGCGGGTTCATAATTCCAGTAGAACTCACACCACACCAATTTAATTACGCTTATAGATCCTGTTCGTTATAATTAATATTTTGCTTAATGAAGATTGTGCATATGTGTACAAAACACCTGTTTAATTATATACTTTACAGTAATATCCATAAAGGGCGAACCGAACCCCCTAGCCAGCGGCGTCTCATAATATTTCCTCACAGAGACCACCAGAATCAATTTTCCAGTTTATTTAGTTAGTCCAATATTTAATTACGTTTGTTTATTTTATTAATTCCTTTTTAGAGTTTGTTTTATTTTATATTATTATAACCGAATAAATTTGTTATAACCCATTAAGATTTATTCTTAGGTTTATTCACAAAGTAGTGAAAGTCTTTAACCCCGACCTGAGAAACAAAAGCGAGGGCAAATAAAAGTAGCACCCAGGATGGTGTTAGAATCTGACATTTTGTTTATTTATTTATTTTGGTGTTCACAAGCGTTGCTGCACAATGATCACAGCACACTGCAATGGCCACTCACGCCAAATATGTCATTATGATTTATGAAAATAATTTAGAAAAATTTAATCCTTTTTATTTTAGTTCCACGAAACTATAATACCGTTCTAAGTTGTAGATACGGAATAAGATATTTTTGACTTTTTTTAGCAAGTACGTTTTCCAGGTACCAGAACATGATATCATATTGTGCACACCTTTAGTGTTCACAAAATATAAGGTACATTTGAAATATCGAAGCCTTCATCCGGTTCGACTAAACCTTCATCTGTAAATGGCTGCCCATTTCCTTAGAACAATCGAGTAAATGAGTCTCCTTCATCTAATTCGAAATCAAAAATCAAATCAAAAATAAAAATTAATATACTCAGTGTAGCAAATGTGCATCATAATTTTTAAGTAACTAAATTTTTGGAAATCAGGAAAAATATTATGAAAATCTTTTACTAACTTTAAAAGTGAAAATAAAGTAATTTTGGCGTATAAATTTAGAACACCTACACGTTAAAACAAGCTCTACGGTGTAAATGGAAATAATAAATGATTTTTATTGGTTGCCATGATTACAAATCTTATATTTATTATTTCATTTTATGGAATTTGAATTTATGCACCAAATGCGAAACACTGCAATATTAATTGATATGGACTTTACAAATAAAATTTGATTATGTTGCAAATGTGCAGTAAAGGGTTAAATTAAAGTCAACATAATTTTTAAGGCAAGAACTGTAAAGAAATATAGCAAAATGAAATTAAGAGTAAGTATAAATATTCCTCTCAATTCCATTTTTCCAGTTCATAAGAAAGGCGGCACCTTCGTAATATTACCATGAATAATTTCACAAGAATGTTTCATTCTATCTTACATTTATTTATGCTTCGTTCAAAAAGGTTTCCTTAAATTAAGCTTATTTTAATTTAAAATGGGTTTATAATTGATTGCACACTTTGAATACTGTCTGTTACACTTAATATATGGGTACCTTTATAAAATAATAATGTGTAAACAAAATTTTAAATTCACGAACTCGTTTTTTGTTCCGTCGACTAAGAAAATTTACAGCTTCTAATTTATAAATCCGGTAATGTTTGAGCTATATTTTTTAGGTTAATCCGTATGTGATGAGTTGTTCATAATAGCGAATAATTATATACTAGAAAAATGTTTAATAAAATCTCTAAACTTCACCCAAGAAACAATAAAGATTAAAAGCTACATGCTTCGGCCAGCTGCTATCGTCAGATTTCGTAGTATGTTGTGTAGATGAAAAAGTTCGATACCGATTAAATTAATAAAAGTGAAAGCGAATTAAATTAAAACAATCTATGTCCTTTCCTCTTACTATGTTCGTTTAAATATTGAAACATCCAGTGATATAGAACATAATATCGAGATTTTGAAAGAATCGTTGCACATCATCTAATACGGCATGTATGTTTCTCACAAACCACTTTGCAAAAATAAAATTGAAGCTTTTAATCTGGTATCATTTCTAAAAATGTTTATATCATTTGTAAAAGATTATTGCTTAAGACTTTAATATAATTTGATTTTTAATTTGTACTGCTCACACGCAAAAAACGCAATCACAGCCTCGCACACGTATACGCAAGAACGCACACACATACACACGCACAAGCGTACAAACACACTCACAGACACCTACTCAAATGCACAAATTAAGACACATACGCACGTATACACGTGCGCACACACAAAAACACGTATGCACATGCACAAACCGCTCAAACTCACATACACATGCACACTCACTCACTCACCCACTCAGTCACCCACTTACTCACTCACTCACTCGCTCGCTTGCTCGCTCGCTCGCTCGCTCCCTCTCTGACTCACTCGCTCACTCGCTCGCTCGCGCGCACGCACGCACGCGCGCGCACCCACCCACCCACCCACCGACCCGCCCACCCATTGATATTGATATTTTCGAAATACAACGTCGCCCATTTCCTGTATAAAAGAAAGTGTAATTTAGCATTTAATGATTGTGAATTCACACTTCTGGAACATTTCATTATTATTCAAAAGATTTATCGAAAAAATTGATCTTTTGTCCAAACCAGTCGCGCATTACGTGAAAATTTTGGAAGAAATAATCTTTCTACTGTGATTGTAATTCCTCGAATCGTTTAAAATTGTATTTACTCTGCACTATAAAAAAGACCACAACGACGACGATGTGCAATGAAACTTGCCAATACTACTGCTGTAAGAGCCAGTGTTGCAAAGAAGGTAAATAAGTCGGTAAATCGTCTTTCTCAAGAAGCTGAACTCTCACTGATGACAACTTGTCTAATTTTGAGGATGGATTTGGTTTTACACCATTACAATACCATGCTTACTCAAGAACTGAAACCGATTAACCATTATAAACGACGTTTGGCTAGCAAACAGGCTCAAGAGAAGCTTGAAAATAATAATGATTTTTTGAAGAAAATTATCTCAGCTCATTTTCGATTAAACTGTTATATGAAGAAGCAATATTGTCGTTTTGGAGTGAACATAATCTACATGAAATAACTGGAAAGCCTTTACAACTCGAAAACGTCACAGTTTGGTGTGGTTTATGAACAAGGAAATTCGGTTGCCTCAGTTGAAATAAGTATATTTGAGATGATACGTTCTTCCAACAGGACGTTGCCATAGTAGTAGTCCTACAAAGCAAGTTTACAAAATGTCAATTTCTTAATTATTTCCCGGATCAAAGGACCAACTATGATGATTAAACAGACGCGGGTGTAATCTGCCGAGATTTTAATTTAAATACCCTGACACTTGCCAAGATGCCTGCGAAGTATAGTGATTTTTTACTGAACACCTAAATTACCTTCGAGTATGGATATTTGAAGTTGATGAAAATTCTGTCTCCCTGAATCTCGGTATTCTTATGTTAAGTATACCACCTTTAGGCATCTCCAGTGTAAAGGTTTTTGAACATCCAACATAAATTATTTTAGAGTGTTATCCATACTTACACTAAAATTTATGTACTGTCCTCGCTACGTCATTAATTTATGAATTTAGCTATCCAATTTGCTTATAAGGTCTTCTCATACAAAATAGTGAATTAATAAGGATGGTGAACATTCGTAGTGCACTTGACGAAATCGACATACGGTAATGAATAAGTAAATGTAGCAAAAAGGGTAAACCTACAAACGTGAAATCAATTTGTTTTATATGCATATGAATTTAATTCTCATTTGACTAACACTACATAACCTCTATTTGTTTGTTTATCCTATATTTACTTCGCTTAATCATCATTTATTACACTCTTTAAAGAAAATGGGGGTCCTCTGATATCAGTATCTGCTGTCCAGGAAGTAAGTATGACAATAAATGTTTATATCTTAATTCATTACAACCGCGAAGTTACAGCGTATGGCAAGCGCCTTGGGTATATCTGGGAAGACCGTAAGAAATGTCAAGTCTCGAGCTGCATCTAACCTTGTTTTAACAAAACGACCACGCAAGAAAACAAAATCTGACGCTCTACCTGAAACAACCAAAATGGGCAGAAGGAATACGTTATATAAGTATGTATGCACAAAGTGAGTAATATTAGGTTCTCTGTGGGTATTAAACATTTTTTATTTTTTTAGAAAGATATTTTTTAAAGCTTATTTTGTACTTTTAGAAAATTAATATGGCAACGCTTATTTTTTATACTTCTAAAAAAATGTGCTTCTAACGCTGATGTTTTGTTCTTTTAGAAAATGTCCAAATAAGAATTTATGTACTAGTAATATATGTTTATTTATTGTATTACACTGTTTTAACAGTAATAGTAAAATAATACTAGATATTATCCATTATAGCCTATGTAAATTCCTAGTTGTCTAGGTAATAATTTTTGAATTAGCTACATTAATTCCGTTTTGTAATATCTTTGAGTAAACAAGACAATGTTAATCGATTCTTGGAATTTTTTTATTAAATTAGAGGGAAAGTTTAGATACTGTACCCTATAAAAAATAAACATTACCATATTAATTTTCTAAAAAACAAAATAAGCGTTAAAAAATATTTTTCTAAAATGATTAAAAATTGCTGTAAGAAGCCATAGACTGTTGTTTTTTTTAATACGCACAGAGAAAGCTTCGTAATGGGTGTATATGTTATTCCAAATATTAAAAGTGTTCTGGCGGCGAACTGGCCCGACGGCGAAACGGCTGGCAGCGAAACAACCTGGCGGCAAAACGGCATCGGCGAATCGGCAGCGGCGAATCGGCCGCGGCGAAACGTCCTAGACCCATTAATATTACCACCATATCACTGTGAGTTTAATGCGATAGAATTAGCATAGGCACACGAAAATAGATATTATGACAAGCATATTGGACGAGATGGCTATAAAGATGAGAACGTAATTGCTATGTGGAACGAAGCTTTACAGCAATCTGATGAAGCCGTATGGGATAATTGAGTGCGACATACTGGAGAAACAATAAATCAGTGGTATAAACGGAACCCAGTTGACGAACTGGTAACATCGGAAACTATTCTGAAAGCTCAGATGTAGATAGTGACTCCGATTAGAATGTTTTACACTTTAAAAAGCATGTTTCTATAACTACAGTTAGTAATACAAGTGTGTTAGTTCATATTTAATACAATTTCTATTACTAATGTATTTCAATAATGTAAGTACAATATATTTTGTGGTAAAATGCTTCTCAATATGTTAATTTGCCATAGAATTTATCTTCCATATTAAATGTCATCTTCGTACGAACAGTTCTATTTTATTTAGGACTTAACACCTTGCGAGGTGTAAATAGCGCAGCTCGACAGTGGTTTCATTCAATTTGTTTAACCTATAAGTTGAATTCTCTAATCAATTGTATTATTGTTTATCAGCAACTTACAACACAACCATTCTCCTGTTTTTGTAATACCGCTGCAATTATTAAATGTTTACATTTTGTTGATATTTGCATTGCTTGTAGGCTATAACCTTCAGGCTGTAAAAAATAACGTACCAAACACCGATTAGATGTCAAGGATATTGTTTTTAAACCGTTATCATTACGATAAACACGTTCTCTAATTTTTACAAAATAAATCACAATAGATAAATAATTGTATTTTGGAATACTTCATCTTTAAATGCTGCCATCTCCGGGTATATTTTCTAATCAGAATTCACCATATGATTGTATATGATGACGTAGCGGTAAACTTTTCTGGCCAGGATAATACGTAACAAAAACATCTATCCAAATTTTTAATGTAATTAAGTTTATATGTCATAAGACAACGTAACTTGAAGAAATTCTTAATTACTTTAAACATTTCAGTTAAAACTAGAAATTAGTTTACGTTAACTAAAGCAAACACAGCGCTTTCTTGTTCATATTAAATTACTTTTAATTACTTAAAATGTTCATGTTAAGTGAAACTTAAGAACATTTTGCATAAATTTCAAATTCATTTTAAGCGTGCAACAAGTCCATAAAAGACACAACAAGTACTTCCCACGTAAATTTATTAAAATATCTGAATATTTAAATTTTTATAAAAGACTAGGACAAAATCTCTCTCCACATATTGACTACTACATTATTTTACTTCACCAAACGTGCAGAATACAATAGTTCTGATATAGTGAAAAATAACACGCAAATAGCCGCTGCTATTCAAGTAATTGAGCTTCTATGCTACACGCTTCGCAGAAGGGTGAATAAATTTCGCGATAATTTCTTTTGAGACAATAAAGTGAACTGAGGTGAATTGAATTTCCAGTTAGATTTAACAATGAGAAATCGTAAAAACTAAATTAAGATTTTGTAATAAAACTCACTTGTCTCATTAGCACTAAAAAACATTATTTATTCGAAGGAATTGAGGTAGTAATTGAACATGTGTGTGTGTACAGGCTGCTTTCAAAACAGAGCACCGATGTTTGTATAATATTGTACCAATGCTCAAAATAAGTTAGGTAAAACTATCAGAGACTGAACCAGAAATAGTTTGAGTTAGTTATATTGTATAAAACTGACTATTAATTTTGCAATTATTCCAGAAAAAGAAGTAACTCTTCCTATTCGCAAGAATCTCAAGACCCACTTATATTAATCGTAGAACAGTCGTGTAAATCATTTAGCAAGGGACGGCTAAGTAACGATTTTAATACCTTTGTGTTCAGTATTGTAGGGGAGCGTGGTCTATAGTGGTACACTTTTGAATAGTTAAGTCATTCAGACGTGTCATTTATTTTTTTAAAGGTTTGAGGGTATAAAATAACTGCTTCGAACATTCTCGGGTATGTGTCAGTTGGGGTTTTAGATAAAGTTAACAGAAAATATTGTATAATGGTTAACCCAGTATGAACCATTTGTGCCAGTATAGACCAATATTGGTTCATAGTAGGCCTCCTATTGGTTGAAATCGGGAGACATATGGTCTATGTTGGGACTAATATAATTTAATTAGATATATTGGGGAACCAATATTAAAGATATTAAAAAATTTATTTATAGCAAAATGTCTAACATTACAGAAACGAATGGTACATATGGTAAGGATTTAAAACATATTATATGGAGAAAAATCAAACTGGAACTGTAGATGACACGCTGAGCGTTTCGTTGAACCCATTGCAGAAGGTTTTAGTAAACTCCTAACAATATTGTCTTGTTCTATGGTGTCCATGTCTTCTTCGGGATATGTAAATGTATTAACCAACGCTTTACTAAGGAAAGAAACCACCTTGGTAGGGTATTTCACAGTAACGAAATCGCCAATATGAATATCTAGCTCAAAGTCATTGACCTCATCATCACAGAGTGCGTTTTCATCAATGGCTTCTTCTATTTCAGACTCTTCAGAGTTTGATTGTCTCGTTTTATATATTGTTTTAAGTAATACACTTTCTGTTTTCTATTTTCTTTTAACTGTTTTTTTTCTTGTCTTTGTCTATACTCTTCTATTTTATCTTTTATAGGAGTGTCTATAAGTACTAATGATTGCCCCTTCTTCTTTTTGGTAGTATTTTCTCTAGGAGCTGCTTTTGGATGAGGTTTAATGACTTCAGGTGTTACTAACATTGATGCTCTAGAATGAGAAGGCCCAGTTACTGGAGGTAAATCAGGAGGTTCAAAATAAGCAGTAGTAATATCGTTGGAGTCCAACCTGTAGGAATTTCGGAGCCACCAGAACAAAGTGGAGCGTGTTGTAATATTTTTGGCACAATTTTTTTTTCTTGGGCAAACCATAAATGGGGGAATAAAAGTACCATTTCCGCATATTGCACAACATAAGGTTACTAAAATACCTCGTTCTCCCGAAGTGATTTTTCCTACTTGTTTGCAACCACATTTCGCTAATATCCTTGTATGCTTGTATACAGTCGTTACACCAGTCTCGTCTAAATTAAAAATGTCACTTGCACAAAATTTATACCTTTGAAGGACGTCTGTCAGATTTTTAAAACATTCTCTAACATTATGTTTGTTAAAGCTTGTCGCAAAAGACAAGTTTGTAGCTTCCGGTGTACGTAACCTTAACCGAGAATTACGATGTCGAACATTTTTCATCTACTCGCCCCCAGCGGCATCATTTGAACTCCAAGTGTGAGGTATAATGATTGAATTTGTACCGGCAAACGAATATGCCAAAATTCTAGTCTCCCTTTCAGTTAAACCATAGCACATCATGCAAAAACTGTGCCAACATAGCTTTCTCTTCTCTAGTAAATACGGATATCTACCCATGTTTTTGTGGAAAAATAATATTTACCTTTTTTATCATCTGAAAGAGCCCTCATATTTAAAACATGACGCTGCAAACCGATTTTGATATCGAAAGTGTCGATACCTCTCTCAAAGTTTTTTGGCCACTTATTATTTCTAGGACTGCTTTCTTCATTTGGTTTGCTCTCTCCATGTGAAGTATAACACTATCCTCGCAGTGAACTTGTACCTTTCCCCTCGGCCATCTAGGCATTGTTAAAAAAACAAAATGAAACGAGCGATAAAAATCATCTTTAAACATTTGTTATCAAAACTTTTGTGTGTTTTAGATGTACTAAAAGTTAAGCACCACACAGAAATTTCCCAATATGAACCATCCCATGAAAAAAAAAATTCTAACTGAATAAGCAACACATAATACTATTATAAATAATTTTTAATTACATATTTACCTTTGAACTTATTCGTTCCTAACAAAAACTTATAATAACATAATACTATTATTTCACTTGCTCGTCTACTCTCCGATGTCATAACCTCAAAATATATCAATTAAGACTTTAAAATTTTTATTTATAAAAAAGTTATAAGCAAAACTATTCACTATAATGTAGAAATCTCATACATGTACTTACCGTTTTATTTAAAATATCAAATATCCTGCTTAAGACTTGTCAGAGACCACAAATTTCTTATAAACACAACGTGTATGACTAGATGACACAACACAAAGTGATTTGAGGCGTGAAGAATTCTGGCAAGGTTTCCAGACCGTTTATTCCACTATGAACCATGTCACAGCATAGATCACTCCCCCGTACAGATTATCAAGAAGCCAGTATAGAACAAAACGTTGTTAGTGTAGACAAGAAAGAAATTAAAGCAATCTGCTTTCTTCAAAAACAGTTTGTAGGACACTTGACGAACAAAATATTCGAATTTAGAATATAATATCGTAGGTTCAAATCCCACTCGTGTTACCTTTTTATTTATGTATTTAATATAATCAGAATATAATGTTTCGTTTATGGTACGCCACAGCCCATACAAAGCAATTCATCACTCCTACAAACGAATCTGAGAGTAATCAAATTTAATTAGAAAAAACAAAACATCTAATTCGTCTTTTTTATTACAAAAATGTAAAAATTTAATGTTGTTTTGTGAACTCATACGGTGATTATTTACTATTAAATGTTTGGCATAATTTGATTCAGCATATTCATTTTTAAATCTAGATTGTTCTTTCTCACATTTTGTGGTAAGAGTAAATTGTTAATATTAATTAAAAACTCATGAATGAAATCTGATGAACCATCACAACATGTTAAAATAACATCAACATAACGAAACCAGAATACAATCTTATCAGAAACATTTAATTCCAACATTTGATCTTTTAAATTATCCATAAAGATATTAGCTAAAATGGGCGAAAGTAGACTGCCCAAAGGTAAACCATTTTTTTGTAGATACATCTTATTGTTGAATGTGAAATAATTTTGATTAACGCAAAGATTAAATAACTCCATTCTTATAACTAATTTAACATTATTATTAAATAAAAAATTATTAAAAAGATTGTTTAATGAACGCATACATGCTTGAGGGGGTATTTTACCAGTAAACCAACCAAACAAATTTCAATAAAAAAATATCAATTATAAAACAAAATGCACAAACAAACAGTTACATTTCAAATATAATCGTCAGTTTAGTTAAAAATCTATGAAAAACATTTACTCAGTTAACACAGAACCGACCAAAAATAAATACACATCAACTTTATATTTTGTAAAAATACCAGAAAAAGTAGTTCACACATTACAAAAGAACAAGAAGTGCAAAGCAGCTTTCAAAATTTTCTTAAATGTTTATTTCATTCCAAATATTGAACAAACGATATTTTGAAGTCTGGTATTTATAAATTGAATTGCATATTCTCTTGGACAAACCCTTAGAAATTATATACAAAGAAGACACCAGGTGTTACAAATATAAACACAGACAAATCAAATTATGCCAAACATTTAATAGTAAATAATCACCTTAAGACTTTACAAAACAACATTAAATTTTTAACTTTATGTAATAAAGAAGACAAATGAGATGTTTTGGAAGCATTCGAAATTTATAAACATAAACAGAAAGTACCTTTAATAAACGAACAGGTTGATCTTATAAACTCTCCTTTAACAGATATTTTAAATACAGAATTATAATTTATATCAAGTTTGCTCTTTTACCTTAATGCTTGTTACCTTAACCACTTGTTTGTTATTTTACTTATACATTTTCTCTTGATAATGATACATTGTTGTATTGAAACACGTAGAGAAATAAATAATTATATAAAAGAAATTGTGTAATTATATTGTGTTCAAAACATTAGATATATTACTAACCTATTTATTTATTCCTAAATCAGAATCTGAATGATAGAACACCTTATGCGAAACGGCCACGTCATCTGCAACCTGGCGACTGTCATTTTGACCTTATTTTGTTACAATTCGCCATTACAGTGCAATGAAATACGTATTTGGAATCTCCCGAAAAGTAGTTTTGAATGGTACGTATAATGTTTTACAATGTCCATTAAAAATTTGGTTGAGCTTAACAAATTTAATTTAATTTAAAGTTAAGCCATTTATCATGTAATCACGAACGCAGACATTGATCTTTGATCTCACTTTGTAAGGGATAGGTCATGTGGCAAAATCAGTCGAATGTAGAGTACCGGCGCTACACTACCTTACATCCGAGACAAGGCCAAATACACGCGTCCCCATCATTTGTATACTAAATTATTAAATTTAATAGCAATAATAATAACAGTAATAATAATAATATTTGTCGTCGACTAGCATTAGAATGCCTTTGTTATGAATGTCAAAATCGTTAATAATTTTGTCACTTTATGTGTGCTGTAATGTTGTGCCATAAAGTCGTCTTGACGACGAAATACAAACAAAGAAATTGAACAAATTATTATTTACATTAATACTACAGTTAGAATATTATCTGTAATTAATGTAATATTAAAGAAATTATTGTTTACTGATATTAATATTAATTGTGCAATTGGAATTTCCTGTAATTGAAATTTCCCCAGATGTTTCAAGAAGGCATTCGCTTGCACTGTTTGAAGATGTTGATATAGATATTTCTGGGTTACTCATTTGTTGTACGCTACTAGATCCTAAGGTTTTGGCAATTTTCTTCTAGTTTTAGTTGGAGTCTGCCACGTACCCTTCAGCAACAGCATCGTTTTTCCAATCCCCATGCCGTTTTAAAGTTCTAATGTCAGCTCCATTGTCTGCCAAGATTATGGCAGAAATTCTACGAAATGAATGTCCTGTGTATTGATCGGAATTCGGAATATTTAAATACTTGGCAATCTGTCGAGGAATCTGACCGAATGTGTTAATGCCAATAGGATTGTAGGTGCATTTACACCCATTGCAGAATAAAAAAAAAACTTTTCAATCTTCACATGCTTCGGTATTAAACTCATGTACTTCTTAATGAGATCAATATAATTTACTCTACTGTCATCGTTTAATATGGTAAAAACCTGGGTCTTTTTGTTTTGGTATTTCTAATATAAACCACAAAGACAGAACGTTCTTCTTTAATATCTCCAACACACATATTGTAGAATTATGTGCGTCTGCAACCGCCAAACACACCAAATATTGCACTACCCAAAATGTAATCATATTTATTAAGAATAATCTTACAAGTAAAAATTTACCTTCATAGGTATTCGTCGTTGGGTGCTTCAAAAAAAAATTAAGTAAGTGCTCTTTTGAAAACACTAATGACTTGTCTGGTATGTACCCAATAGAACAGTTTTTCAAGAATGCCGAAAGTTTTGAAAACTTGCTGATGTCTACATCCTTTTTGAGACGTAACATACATTTTAATTTGGAGTACATGCACTATAATGAAGACCATTTGTAGTTTTCTCTGTAACAGTTTCCATATCATTCTTGCGCATCCACTCAATAAACCTGTCTAACTCTTACTTCGGACTTTTTAGGTATAAGACTCAACTCAACTTCTTCTGATTTATTAAGGATTTCTCCATCCACGTCTGAATCCATTTTTGCAAAATTTGTTTATTTTAAAAAAATAAATGATACGTATAATGCAAAACTATGGCAACTATAAAAACGTTCATGAACTCCTGTGAAATGATTTCTTTGTAACGATTTGAAATTATTATTTCATTTAAATTGTGTCTCAAAGTGGCTAATCACTTGCATTATAAACTAATCTCTTCTGTATTTTTATTTACACGTTTTACACATTTAAATGCTTCGATAGCAATTCCAGGTATCGCCGTCGTGATGATAATGATAACATTGCAAAACCTGTTGTGGTCAGTACATGACTATCTTATGATTGTGAGGTGGTATACTTGTAAATCGGTGCAAGAGTTAATAAATCACGATGTGGATATTTTTAACTTATTCATGTTTGCTCTTACATTAAATGTACCAAACACATATACACGTATGCAAAATTTTTGTATTGTGGAAAGGTAATATATATATATATATATATATATATATATATATATATATATATATATATATATATATATATTGAGATGTAAATATGTTAATAAAATTTTTTACAATTTTAATTATGATTAATAATAATTTTTATACCACGTTTGAATTAGATGAAACAATAGAAATTGTGTTAGTAAATTGTAATGTATTTTACTACAACTTCAGCACATTGTACCATCAAGTTAATATGATATTACTGTTGATCTTATTTACATAAATTGCCTCGACCAGCATCTCAAGGGATAGGGTTCAATATAGTTTAGTATTAAAAAATAAACATTAAACATTTACGTAAGGTTCTTTTGTGAAATAAATTCAATTATGATTTTTAATTATATCTGAAACAGTGTGTATCTTAATTTTATTCAAACACCTTGTATCATCTGCAAATAGATAACATGTGGGCATGCGAATTTAATTGACCTGAATATATATGTGCATCTCGTCATAACTAAACAGTAACGGTAATATAATTTGGGAAAATTATTTTTTTCTTTTAAAATGAAGAATGACTATTAAATCAATAAGTAGTTGTACTATTCCCAGACTAGTATATAATTCACTTGCATCCTTTACATTCATGCACATAAATTAATAATAATAATATTCAACGTAACCTCAAATAAATATATAAGATTCATAGACTCACATTAATGTATATTTTCTTTCAGCTGAAAAATTCCAATTCAGAAGTAATTCAAATTCCATTGATATTATTGATCCATCGGTGGAAGATTTACAGCATCAGCATTTTATGGATATGCTGCATAAATATTTACTTTCAGGTTATTGTATGCGAAAATACAATAATATTATCTGCATTCAGATTTATTATGCACTTGCACCTTTTTAATTTTTATTTCAATCAATAATAACGCAATGCTAACTTGGTTAAAATAATGTTTAATTTAAAAGAAATAATTCGATTAACATTCACTTGTATACTGATAACCCATCACCCGGACTAATGTTTACGATGACCTTATTTCTACTAGGAATTTTAAATTTCAATTGTTTAGTTTTATAAAATTTTTAGGTTGTACGAACCACATGAACGATCTTAAAAATTTTAATTCACGTACACCTCGAGTGACATGTTCACACTTGAAAAATTATCAGACATATAAAAATGTTTGCCACTTCTTTATATAGCTTCTGGATAAACAACAATCACCCTAGCAAATTTTGTCAATACAAACATAACACTGCTTAATTCTGATTGGTTAATCATTTTTCAGAAATTTGTGAATTATTATTTTTACACATAACTTTTTTATATATGGTCAGATCTTAAAAAAATAATTATTTTTGAATTTTACACAAATTTCCTTTCTATAGACACCACACATGGCATATTTCTTTTTAAAATTCTTAATCTATCTAAATGTTAACAAATATGCAAATTTTCATATACAAATTTACTTATATCTAACTTATTCTACATCCTACAGGAAAACTATATACAGAAATGGATTCTACGACCCAAAATACATGGGCTTACACCAGTTTTTAACACTTTTATGGTTTATGTTGAAAAATTCCACCTCAAGCACTGAGTTCAAAATCACCATAACCTGTTTTCTCAACTTTTCTGCTTAAATTACATCCAGAATGTTAATTTAAGTAAATTTTCTAGAGGAAAATACATATTTTTACTACTCCGAAGATGCTCGGAGACTATTATAATGAAGAAATCTATTGTTCAGCTATGATTACACTTTTATACTTATGAAATTTGATTGAAATAGCTAACACATGTCCTATAATCACATTTGTACTTAGTTTTATGTTGATTTGTTCTTATGCACTTTACGCTTACTAAATTCCATTGCAATTAATTTATGTTTAATGTAGCTTTTAATCTGAGTTTATATCTCTCTTACTATGGTATTTAGCTTAACAAATATCATCTCTCTCTCTCTATATATATATATATATTATATATATATATATATATATATGCTGCTGTCAAATATAAAACACATTCTCCCTCCCCTTTCATGACGATCGGGTGAATGGTATAGTATACATGTTATCTACCGGCGCCTAGTGAGTTTGCGGTAAGGCAGATAGTCGGTGTGTGAGAGAGAGTGTATTCGAGGGCTTTGGCGCGCACCGTGTTACATTAATTAAAAAGAAAAATGAGTTTTTCGGGGAGATTTTTCCAACTTTTCTTTTCATAAAAACCTGCTCAGACCTCAGCTATTATTTAAAAAAAATTAGAAGAATTGATCCTGTCGTTCTCGAGTTTTGCGCTTAGCAACACATTTGGCGATTCATTTTTAATTATATAGATATGCGTCTGTTTGTAACCACTAATCGGCCACACCGTTAGACCAATCGACCTCACATTTTGAAGGTAGGTTGGTCTTGATCACCATTCGATTTATGGATATTGACCATCCCAGTAGGAAGCGTCGGTGGCCAAATACTTAAAATATGTCT
The DNA here is from genome assembly GCA_036346205.1 of Vesta saturnalis. Taxonomy (NCBI): domain Eukaryota; kingdom Metazoa; phylum Arthropoda; class Insecta; order Coleoptera; family Lampyridae; genus Vesta; species Vesta saturnalis. The sequence goes on from JARFJB010001932.1 coordinate 500,229, forward strand.
ATTTATGGCCTGATTAACTTCATATTCGGAATATATGTTAGTTAGGTCACATAAATTATTGTACAAAAGCCATTTATATATATATATATATATATATATATATATATATATATATATATATATAGGGTTCCATTTTCGAGTACTACACTAAATTTGTGTTTCTTTTAATGGAACACCCTATATATTTTGATATATTTTAATTCTCTGTTAGATGCTGAGGAAAATGATATAAGGTACTATGGGTCTACGACTAACGGTTCCTAAGTTATTGACATTTCTATGTAAAAAAAATAGTCAATTAAGTATGCTCCTGTTCCGCCATCTTGAAAGATATCGGAGTGAAATTTTGGGAGTTGTTTTTCCAACCCGTCTAGGTTTAACTTCTACATTCAAATTGGAGACTTTTTTAGTATACACAGGGTGGCCCATTTTGTTCAATGTTATTTTTCTCATTTTTTTTAAATGGCACACCCCGTATTTTATTACAGATTTGAATAGCATTTTTTACGGGCTTTCAATAAATACTCACTTTTTACTACCTATTCCTAAGTGTTTTTGAGTTATTTAGTGATAAAGTTGAATATTGTAAACATTTTATATTTTTGTTGAATTTGTCACAATATAAAATAAATAAAGACAATATCACAATTCAAACAAAAATGAAACAATGCTAATTGCTGTAAAACCGTGAATCTATAGGTTTATGACACAATTCAACATTTTGCACTATAAAAGAGCAACGCTTAATAATTATTTACTCGCAAAACTGCTTAACTATAAACGTTAAAATGGAATTAAAGAACACAATGAATAACAGTAGCTTGGTTTTCGATTGTATTTTTCCGTATCTTAACAACTTAACAAATGAAAGCCACTTATAAATAATTTGTGAAGAATTGTTAGATAATTATCTGATAGTGACTTCGTTATTTACTTAGTATGATGAATTTTTCAAAAGAAGAGCTGATTAATATGATCTATGTTTTGGGACAAGCTGAAAGGAACTATTTGTTGGCATCCAGGATTTATAAACAAGAGAACCCTTTAGCTAGACATACAAGACCTGAAGCGTTTCAACTTCTTCGAGAATGATTTGAAGACACAGGAAAAGTCAGATACAAAAAAAGAGATGTCGTACAGTTGCAAACGAAGAAAACCAGTTGACAGTTTTATTATTAAATTTAAAAGAAAATCCTCACGCAAGTGGTCGTCAGATTGTGGTACAAGTAGATCTGAGCAAAAGTTCAATACAATAAATTATAAGCAAACATAAATTATCACCCATACCATTTGCGTTTGCATCAAAGCCTACGATCGCAAGATTTCGCAACGCGTGTCGCATTTTGCAATATTATTTTGGACAAAACTAACCTACAAGCCAATTTTGTTAACTTTGTGCTATTTAGCGACGAAGCAAGTTTTAATAGCATAGGAGTCGTTAATAAACATAATAGTCACTATTACTCCGTTGAAAATTCACACTGGGTACAATAGTTAGATTACCAGCATCAGTGGACTGTGAATATATGGGGTGGTATTATCAACACTGATGTAATAGAGGTTTCTTTTTCGATGGTTTCCTGACAGGCGAAGGATATCTGCAATTCTTTCAAGATTTGCCACAGTTGCTTGAAAATGTGAATCTACATACTCTACAAGTTATGTATTACCAACATGATGGATCCCCGCCGCACTACCATAATCGAGTACGTCGGTTTTTACAAAATTGGCGCGAAGATCGCTGGATAGGTCGCGGTGGTCCTATTGTTTGGCCAGCGAGATCACCCTAGACTTTTTTCTGTGGGGATATGTGAAACAGGAGGTGTATAGGGATTTGCCTATTACACAAGCCAATATGAAACTTCGAATTACTGAAGCTTTTCTAAGTATTCGAAGAAGCACCATTCAGAATGTTAAAGCAACCTTTACTAGGCGGTTGACAATGCGCATTGCTGCAAATGGAAACATTTTTAAACATTTAATATAAAATTTGTAGTTCATTGTGTTTTTTACTTCCATTTTAAAGTTTAAGTAAAGTTTTAAGTTAAAGTTTATAGGTATGCAGTTCCACTTGTGTCATAAACCTATAGCTTCACGGTGTTTATAGCAAGTAGCAGTTTCATTTTTGTTTTTCATTGAATTATGATATTGTCTTTATTTACTTTATATTGTGACAAATTCAACAAAAATAAAAAAATTTTACAATTTTGAACTTTATCACTACATAATTCAAAAAACACTTAGGAATAGGTAGTAAAAAGTGAGTATCTATTGAAATCCCGTAAAAATTGCTATTCAAACCTGTAATAAAATACAGGGTGTGTCATTTAAAAAAAATGAGAAAAATAACATTGAGAAAAATGGACCACCCTGTATATGCAAAGAAAAGTCAGCAATCTGAGTGTAAAAGTTAAAACTAGACAGATTAGTAAAACAAATCCCAAAATTTCACTCCGATATCTTTCAAGATGGCGGAACAGGAGCCTATTGAATTGACTAATTTTTTTACCTAGCAATAATAACTTTGGAACCATTAGCCGTAGCAGCTATATTATTTTGCTCATCATGTAACAGAGAATTCAAATATATATATATATATATATATATATATATATATATATATATATATATATATATATATAATTTATATAATTGGTTAGACATTCACTTCAACCCAAAATGATCTTCGTATGTCAAATATAAAAATCAAAGTTATATCTAAAGTTAATTTTGTTACATTTTAATATGACTACTTTCATAAGACGTTTCAAATAATTTTTCACCATTGTTTCATATTAAATATGTATAAGAAAAACTTATCTAGAATTGAAATACCATTAAAAAAATGCTTTAATGTTCGTTATACGATGACAGTTTTTGCGATATAGACAAGAGTTATTTTAAGGATTTATATATTACTGTACAAAAAATGTTATTAAGGAAACTTGTTTAATAAATATCTTTAATAAAGGCCTTTTCGCTTTTTCAATAAAGTTAGCAGTTTTCGAGATATTCACGAAATGTACTTTTACTATGCCCAGCATAAAGTACTTTTTGTAATCGTTACCTTTAATGCATAAACAAAAAAGTGGTATACAACTAAATATATAAACTTTTCTGTTTATGTATTTAATTTGACATTTGTCATCGAATATTTCAAGATTAAACTTTTTTCTAATTTTATACGGCTACGCATCGGATAAAAAAGAACGGCCTCGCACTAAGAAATGTGTAAACAGCGCACTGGTTACGAAAATAACTATTTATTTGTAGATAGATGTTAACCAAAATTCGGTAACAATAAATATTGACTTTTGTTAAAATCGGTTACGTATTTATTAAGTTACTGTGGATACAGGCAGTCACGTAAATACACACAAGCACACGCGTACGCGCACGCACGCACATACAGCCACACGCAGACGCAGACAGACGGAAACGCAGAAACAGACGCAGGCGCAGACACAGACACAAACACAGGAGCAAACGTAGACGCACCCACCCACCACAATAGTAACACTTATTTTCGCGATACTTTTATATTTCAAACTTCTTTGGCATTTGAATGCATTACATTATAACGCATACAAATGTTTTAAACTGTTTATTTAATTACAAAGGCGCAAGTACCATCTACACGTTAACGTTTTTGGTTCATTGCTAGTTACGAATTTACCCCTAAATCTCTAAAATGTTGTCTCTACACACTTACTCAAGATGAGTTTTGATTTGGGATAGGTCTGGGAACTCACCAACAACATCGACAATATATACATCTCATTGGTCTACTTTGTTTATGTCCCAAATGTTTGTGGTAGTGCGGCGCCGGATTATACTACGATAGGACTACCCCTAGAAGTTAAAACAAAACGATTTAACTATTAAATATTATCTCTAACATATGCATGTTTATAAACAAATCTCTCATAATCTTTTAGTTATAATTTCGGGAATAATTGAAACAAAATTTACGTAGTTTCACAAGTTCATCTATTCTAGCAAACGAGTCTTAATACGATATTATTGTCTGTTTTAAATATTGAAAAAACTTTATTCTTTAAAATACTTAACAATGGTCAATCAACGCACACTGGGAATCAAATTATAGTGTATTTAAAAAGCTTATAAATAAAATTCAATTATAATAATTTTAATGGTCATAAATAATACTTATATGGATATTGATTCCTGTAGTTATTGAACATCTGTCTACACATGTAAATATTTTTTGTGCTTCTGTCCAACATCACTGGTTTTTGAAATCTCAAAATCGTCCAGAAACTCACTGTTTGTGACCTGGTAAAACTTGTAGATGGCGTCACCAAAAATATTTTGGAACATATTTTTAATGAATTAATAGCGTCAGCCAAAAAATGTTGTGTATCACACGCCCAGAAGCTATCTTTGCGAATATTCGCCTTGGCCCTCTCTGCTCGTACTCGGAAAATGGTCTTTTTTGGCCTAGTGCAACAAATAACTATTTCATTTAGAATGACTTCGGCATGAGATCCTTTTTTCAGGGTGAGCTGGCTAAAATTTCAAGCAATTTTCTTCAAATATGCTTTCGGGTTCATTCATATAAGATTGATAACGCAGTTTGAAATTAATAAATGTAACGACATCCAGTTTAAAGATGTATCAAGAAACTTCAATATTTTCTTAACTTAAGGTTGGTTAGTAGAACTTAAATAGGTCATTAAAGAAAATTATTACGCATCGATTAAATAAAATAGGTAAATGATACAAATTACCACTTTACAGGTGTTATAAGGGCTCTGCTGGTTGCACACGCGTAGGGGGATTGCTCCAGATTATCCCTTATGGATATTTTACAAATTGGTGTGGTTATGATTGATTTCCACCGGTGAGATTCCGCTAGTATTTAACAGAATGTTTCAAATTCAATATAAAGTTCAGTCAATCTATGTGTTTTTGAGATTATAAAAATCACTCTCGACGTCATTAATATCAATCAAATCAATTACAGTGCGATATACACCGTACCACCGAAACTTTATTTTCTTCCATACGCGATTGATCGATGGTAATGGTCAAAATTAGTAACAACCGATTCAAAACGATGTTCCAGGTTTATGCACCCGCACTTAGAACACACAAGACGTTGCACCTGGGGGATGCACGAATACCGCGTACCCTATTTTATATTATCTATTATCACTAACTGGTACATACGTAACATAGACGATTTACACCAAGAATGAGGAACACCCACATAAGCATAAATTCAATAAACTAACTCCTTGCGATATGACAGTTAAAGTATTTTACTGTTTTATTAGCAATAAATAATACTGGAATGTAGGAAATGTTAAGAACGCTAATGTTGTGTAATTACTTCATACTGAACATGACTTGAATTTAAAAATAAACCTAAAAATAGAAAAATAAATGTCACTTTAATACCCGTAGACGTCCAGCAAAGATAAAATCCTCTTAACGGAATTTGTAAGGAAATGTAACATGACATTTAATAAATAGCTATGCACAGTGTTTTTGTCTCTATATAAACATTTCAACTTTAAAATCAAGCAGATCATAAAAGTGGAAAACATGAAAGGTTAACAAAAAACGTTTACTCATTGTATACAAAATGAGATTAAATTGTATTAATCGATTTTGTTGTTTTCATTTAAGAAAATGGGAAATTTGCATTTCAAATTTAAGCAACCTGAGGTAATGGAAAATATGTAAAAATATGGACAGGGTTTTAGTGGTATTTTAAATATACAGTACGTCACCAACACATACTAGAGTAGAAATCGAGACTGCTTTGAATTTCATCAATGTAGAGGTAATGTATATCTTTACCTTTAAATGGAGCGTGCATAAATGTTTGAAGCGTGTTTGAATTCCTCATAAAGAAAATTAAGTTTTATCATAGGATTCTCTTATATGTAGACGTTGTTGAGTTTTTGAATCTGTGAGGTTCGCACTTTCATTGAAATGACTTTTTGATCGAATATTTTTTGTAATAAGCTTTTGACAGATTCACACCTTGTATTTATTTCATTTCATTTCCTTTTTGTTCAGAAATTGAATAAAATAATATCTAATAGCACCGTGCTACGACCAAAAGACATATTTGTTCGTAACAATCAGCTGCCATCGTTTAATAATTTTAAGTTTTATGTATGTAGTTTGTATAAGTACTTTTACATTCTTACAACTAAAGTTATTTGTAATAATTAAATTTAAGAATTTTTTTTTAGATTATTTAATACATTTTTCTGGATACTTATTATCATAGTTATTGTAGGTTATATTTAGGTGACGTGTTATAAATTAAATTTACATAAATTATAACGCATAAATTAAAAGAAATTATGTTAATTATATTAATTTTCCTTGATCGGTTTCGACAAAGCATGTTATTACCAGTCTTTCAAAAATTATGGGATTTAATATTAGTAAAGTGTAATAATTAGATTTAATAGTAGTCTGAATAATTACTTACATCTTTATGCGAATCAGTCGGTAACAAATCTTAAAATCCAAGCTCAAATTTAACAATATTTAATCACACTATAGTCATTGAGTATACAGGGTTATTACGAATGATGTTCCTGATTTCGATTGCATATGTCACTGGAATATTATGTATTAAAACCATTTTGGTTGGTACCGCTGGAAAGAAAAACTCATAAAGATTTGTTTACATTGATTTCGGTATGTATCAGTTGTTTCTTAAGTCCATTGTTGACAGTTTTGTGCAATGGCTGAATTTGAAAACAAGAAAGCATTTTGTGTGCTAGATTATCACGTTAACCAATCAGTTATTAGTGTTCAACGTCACTTTAGAACCAGATTTAATGAAGATCCTCCTAGCAATCACTCTATTCGCAAGTGGTGCTTGAAGTTTAAGAGAAATGGCTGCATTTGTAAAAAGAAATCAACTGGAAGGCCGTTAGTGAGCAATGAAGTTGTGGAACAGGTAAGGGAAAGTTTTACCCGCAGTCCACAGAAATCTACTGTTAAATGCAGCAGAGAGCTCGGTGTACCACAGCCAACAGTTTGGAAAATTTTACGTAAACGTATTAAATTCAAACCTTACAAACTTCAACTGCTTCAAGCATTAAAACAAAATGACAAAGTTAAAAGACTCTCTTTTTGTGAGAGCATCCAAGTCTTGATTGAGGATGAAAACTTTCTACAGCGTGTGGTCTTTCGTGATGAAGCAACGTTCCACTTATGTGGTAAAGTAAACAGACATAATGTAAGAATATGGGGCTCAGAGAACCCACACGCTTACATTGAGCACGTGCGTGATTCTCCTAAAGTTAATGTGTTTTGTGCTATTGCTTACAATAAAGTGTACGGGCCTTTCTTCTTTATTGAACAAACAATAAATGAAATAGTTTTCTTGGACATGATGACGGAATGGCTTATACCACAATTAGAGCAAGATTCCCCAGATTTCATTCTGCAATTGGATGGCTCACCTCCACATTACCATTTGGGTGTTAGGGCTGAACTTAACAATCTGCTACCTGAGAAATGGATCGGGCGCGTTGGTCCAAATGATGACGCACTCTTGAACTGGCCTCCAAGATCTCCGGACATCACCCCCTGTGATTTTTTCTTGTGGGGATACATCAAGGATAAAGTGTATACACCACCATTACCACAGAGCATACTTGATGGCCATCGAAACAATCAATCAAGAAACTCTCGACAACGTATGGCGAGAGCTTGATTACAGGCTTGACATCTGTCGTGTCACAAGGGGCTCCCATATTGAACATTTGTAATTCTGAATACCTGTTATGAAACTTTTTGAGTTTTCCTTCAAATGTAACTATTTTTTATATTTGTAAAACGAATAAAACTCGATTTATGTATGCTTGAAATCATGAACATCATTTCTAATAACCCTGTATATACTCAATGATATGGTACTATTGGAATGTTGCGAAAGATATTCAAGCAGTATAGACATACCCGATTAAAGGTCAGTGGATATATGTACAGTGTGTCCCCAGATTGAGTTCACAATAGGTATGATGGTCCAAAAATTTTCGAATTGGAATTTTATAATTTGTGATTCCGCCTTGCTTGGTCTGGAACTTATTTTTAGTTTACTTTCGATTTGTTAAAATCAAGTCGGCCTTTACAGTTGAGCAAAAATCCGTTATTTGTCAATTTCATTTCAAGTAAAGTACCTTTTTCGTTCATAGTATGCCAAAGTGTTACTAATAAAAGTTGTTTAGAATGAAAAGTTATGGTGCTATGCAAATTTTCAGAATGATCGGCCTACTTCGATAATAGAAGTAGAAAATAGGAGACAAATATTTTTTATTCTATACGATTACATGATAAATCTTAGATGAGAAAACAGGGCGATTAGAAATTTTCAAATTCAAATTCAAATTTTTACAATTTAATTAATTTAATTAAATTACAATTACTCTATTGAGCTTCCTCCAAGATCTGCTCATTTTTCTACCCTAACTCTAAAATCGTCGTATACTTTCGCTATGGTATTGGGTTAATTTCATCTACAGCATCCCTAATTTTTTGTTTTAATAAGTCGATGTTATCATGAATATCATATGAATAAACTTTTTACTGCGCTATTGTTCGTTCAAACAATACAAAAAAAAAGCGAACTTAATGAAAGTCAACTGATCTTTGTGAAATTTTGCATTTTCTGAGCAACTTTTCTTAGTGACACTTTGGCGTGCTATGAACGAAACAGATACTTTACCTGAAACGAAATTGACAAATAACAAATTTTTGTTCAACTGTAAAGCCCTACTTGATTTTAACAAATCGAAAGTAAACTAAAAGTAAGTTTCAGAACAAGCAAGACGGAATCCCAAAATATAACATTTCAATTCGAAAATTTTTGGTCCATCATACCTATCGTGAACTCAAACCGGGGACACACTGTATACTGTACTTTAGTATTCTTCCGACTATATCAAACTCAAGAAATCAACTTCCTTGCTTATTAAGGTCCATAAATGTTATATTGTTTATGGATTATACTGATAAGTTTTATCAAAAGTAATATTAATATAAATAAAATAAATATTTTTTTCGCCACCTATATTCGAAAGTGGCAATTGTTGACTGTTATTAGGCTAATTTTTGCCTTCCAACCTACATACAAGGTGTCCTGAAAAGAATGGGCCATACGTTAACTGGAGATTATTTACCATACAACAAGCCGATTTGACTAAATTTACCTTAGTTCAAAAGTTGATGCTAACGGAGCTACAGGGTGTCAAAGTCCAAAAAATAAATCACATTTCCTTTAATATCTTTCAACTACTTCCAGATAATTTCATAAATTTTCTTATACGGTGGTTTTTTGGGACAAGAAATTCAAACTTAATATCAATTTCACTGTATCTTCTAGAGGAAGCCACCAGCGACGATTTTCAACCCTTTAAACCGATATAACTTTTTTTCCACCCTGTATGTTATTTTGGACTAGAATAATCTTTTTCCCTGTCTTTTCTAGTTAAGAAAGGTGTACCTTATTATTATTAAAGTCACTAGGGTCAACGGTTTCCGCGAAAAATGCATCTAAAGGTAATGATGTGTGGATGGGTGGGTGGGTTAGCGCGTGCATGCGTGAGACATATGAGTCGATGTGTGTGTGATGTGTGTGTGTGTGTGTGTGTGTGTGTGTTATGTGTGTGTGTGTGTGTGTGTGTGTGTGTGTGTGTGTGTATATGTGTGTGTGTGTGTGTGTGTGTGTGTGTGTGTGTGTGTGTGTGTGTGTGTGTGTGTGTGTGTGTGTGTGATGTGTGTGTGTGTGTGTGTGTGTGTGTGTGTGTGTGTGTGTGTGTGTGTGTGTGTGTATCTGTGTGTGTGGGCGTGTGTGTACGTGTGTGTGTGTGTGTGTACTGTGTGTGGGCGTGTGTGTACGTGTGTATTTGTGCGTGCGTGCGTGTGTGTGTGTGTCTGTATCTGTGTGTATGTGTGTGTATGTGCGTGTGCGTGTGTGCGTGTGCGTGCTCGTGTGCGTGTGCGTATGCGTGTGCGAGTGCGTGTGCATGTGCGTGTGCGTGTGCGTGTGCGTGTGCGTGTGCGTGTGCGTGTGCGTGTGCGTGTGCGTGAGCGTGTGCGTGTGCGTGTGCGTGTGCGTGAGCGTGTGCGTGTGCGTGTGCGTGTGCGGATTAGATTTTGGGAGAAATTTCTAAGGTAGAATTTAAGTGTTCAAATCGTTTCACTATCTGAATAACGATTAATTTTATAAGAAAAAGTGTAGACGTATTTTTTATAGAAAATTTAATTTTACATCAATTTTCTTTACACAGTTTTTTGATGTAAAGGGTAATAAATGTAAAAATTAAATAAGTATGATTGAAAATGCTGAAGCTATATTATCGATCTTTCTATAGAAGCGGGCGGCTTTGGAATTTTTTTACGTTAACATGTATGTATGTCTGTTAATCTCTATCTGACATGAAATTGACGTCATTCTGACATAGATTACTGTTTTGTTTTTAAAATGTTACCTGTTTTCGTTATGAACGTATAAAGAAGAGGTTGCACAGTTAAATTGAAATTAAAATTGTATCATTTCTTTTAATTTAAGTTAGCGTCTAGATGTCTATTAACCTCTGTCTGTCATGAAGTTTTAAAAGTCTGTTTGAGATAGATTATTGTTTTTGCGTTTACAATGTTGCCTGTTTTCGTAATGAACTTATAAAAGAGGTTGCATGATTGTCAAAAATTTTTTATTAAATTTAGTTCATTTCATTTAATTTCCATTTTGTACGTTGGAAGGTCGTGTGGTGTTCCACTCCAGATATTTTAAGGGTGAAAATATGCAGTTGCCTACCAGTAATTGGTTTCCAATAGCAGCAACGAGAGCTAATATATTTTGTATGAGGAAAATGTAAACCAAAGCAGAATATTGTAAGTAATTTATTATTCAGTCTGATCGAAATTAATAGTGCAATTTGTTAAATTAAGAAAACTCACTACGCTGGAGCATTAACCTTCTTCGCAGAGGAAATGTTATACTAGTAAAACAAATAGGTTTTTGTGCCTTCATTCTGTAATAGGGCACATGCAGACAGCAAATGCACCGGAAACTATGGGTTTTCCGGCCTAGGACGGCAAAAATAACACTAATCAAAGTTGGTATTCGTTGTAGTAACAGAACTGACAGAATATTCGGCATAATCGACGTTCGACATAACGCAAAGCCTAATCGCGTTATCGTGTACGTGTATCCAACCGTTATTATGTACGTATTAGTTCCTTATAAACTACAAATTACATCTATAAATTATTATAAATTAAACAAATTGGTAAGGTATCTACAAAATTCGAGTAATGAATAATTTCGCAATTGTATTTTTTAGGTTATATTGGTTACTGTCGGTTGTCAGTATTGCCAACTTACTTTCAACAGTTGATTGTTACATTACAAAGGTAAATTACACCACGGTCTAGCTCAGTGAGGTACAAACTTATGAAACTTACTGCAATTGAGAACTCGTTAATTTTCAGGTGTGAGGAATGCAGAGATGTATCCATAGATATAACCAACATTAAACATACGTTTGTTGTCGGGCGGCACTCAATTTATACGTTTAATAATTAAAACGCAATAAAAATTGATAAAGTTGTACCTTATTAACCTAGATAATCTAAATAACAATACACAATTGTATTTATATGTATATTTAAGTAAAACAAAATGTCTGATTAATTTCGGCATAAAATAACTCAAACGATATTTCTGGTAACGATTTACAATTTTAAATAATTACTAAATCAATACCACTATATAAGCTTACCATCTACATTTACTTAAAATTCAAAATGTAATATGATCAACACAGTATTCAATCATAATACGTACTGACCTATGTCAACAAATATTACCGTCTGATAGGTTGTGAACTCAAATGTTTCTATCTTAAAACATAAATCAGCTGTTCTTTTATAACCGTAACAAAACAAAACTACACTGATTTGTTCTTTACTTAAACTGCACTAAAAGCAAAAGTACTTACTCGTACAAAATAAATATATTAATCTCGTCTTAAAACGAACTGTAGTTTGCGAATTTTCATTTCCATTCACAAAACAAACATAGGATAATGTGAAGGTAATTTCCATTTGTGTTCAACGTACGCACTTGCACGCGTACGTACACGCGCACGCGCACTCGATCTCGCACTCGTACTCGCAATCACACTCGCACTCGCCCGCCCTCGTCACCGCGCACGCGCACGCGCACTCGCACCCGCACACGCGCCCGCGCACGCGCACAGACACACAGACACACAGACACACAGACACACACAGACACACAGACACACAGACACACAGACACACAGACACACATACACACAGACACACAGACACACAGACACACAGACACACAGACACACAGACACACAGACACACAGACACACAGACACACAGACACAGACACACAGACACACAGACAAACAGACACACGGACACACGGACACACGGACACACGGAGCCACGGCCACACGGACGCACGGACACACGGACGCACGGACGCACGGCCACACGGACACACGGACACACGGGCACACGCACACACGCACACACGGACACACGGACACACGGACACATGGACACACGGACACGGACACACGGACACACGGACACACGGACACACGGACACAAGGACACACGGACACGGGGACACGCGGACACGCGGACACGCGGACACACGGACAAACGGACACACGGACACACGGACACGCGGACACGCGGGCGCGCGGACACGTGGACACGCGAGCACGCGGACCCACGGAAACACAGACACACAGACAGACAGACACACAGACACACGGACACACGGACACACGGACACACGGACACACGGACACACGGACACACGGACACACGGACACACGGACACACGGATACAGACACACAGACACACAGACACATACACACAGGCACGCAGACACGCAGGCACGCAGACACACACACACACACACACACACACACACACACACACACACACAACACACAGACACACAGACACACAGACACACAGACACACAGACACACAGACACACAGACACACAGACACACAGACACGCAGACACGCAGACACGCAGGCACGCAGACACGCAGACACGCAGACACGCAGACACGCCGACACGCCGACACGCCGACACGCAGACACGCAGACACGCAGACACGCAGACACGCAGACACGCAGACACGCAGACAAGCAGACACGCAGACACGCAGACACGCAGACACGCAGACACGCAGACACGCAGACACGCAGACACGCAGACACGCAGACACGCAGACACGCAGACACGCAGACACACATATACACAGACACACAGACACGTACACACAGACACAAAGATACACAGACACACAGACACACAGACACACAGACACACAGGCACACAGACACACAGACACAGACACACAGACACACAGACACACAGACACACAGACACACAGACACACAGACACACAGACACACAGACACACATACACACAGACACACAAACACACTGACACACAGACACACATACTCGCAGACACGCAGACACGCAGACACGCTGACACAGACACACAGAAACACAGACACACAGACACACAGACACACAGACACACAGACACACAGACACACAGACACACAGACACACAGACACACAGACAAACAGATACACGGACACACGGACACACGGACACACGGAGCCACGGCCACACGGACGCACGGACACACGGACGCACGGACGCACGGCCACACGGACACACGGACACACGGCACGACACGAGACACACGGACACACGGACACACGGACACATGGACACACGGACACGGACACACGGACACACGGACACACGGACACACGGTCACACGGACACACGGACACGGGGACACGCGGACACGCGGACACGCGGACACACGGACAAACGGACACACGGACACACGGACACACGGACACGCGGACACGCGCGCGGACACGTGGACACGCGAGCACGCGGACCCACGGAAACACAGACACACAGACACAGACACACAGACACACGGACACACGGACACACGGACGACACGGACACACGGACACACGGACACACGGACACACGGATACAGACACACAGACACACAGACACATACACACAGGCACGCAGACACGCAGACACGCAGACACACACACACACACACAGACATACAGACACACAGACACACAGACACAGACACACATACACACAGACACACAGACACACAGACACACAGACACACAGACACGCAGACACGCAGACACGCAGACACGCAGACACGCAGACACGCAGACACGCAGACACGCAGACACGCCGACACGCCGACACGCAGACACGCAGACACGCAGACACGCAGACACGCAGACACGCAGACACGCAGACACGCAGACACGCAGACACGCAGACACGCAGACACGCAGACACGCAGACACGCAGACACGCAGACACGCAGACACGCAGACACGCAGACACCAACACACATATACACAGACACACAGACACGTACACACAGACACAAAGATACACAGACACACAGACACACAGACACACAGACACACAGGCACACAGACACACAGACACAGACACACAGACACACAGACACACAGACACACAGACACACAGACACACAGACACACAGACACACATACACACAGACACACAAACACACTGACACACAGACACACATACTGCAGACACGCAGACACGCAGACACGACTGAACACAGACACACAGAAACACAGACACACAGACACACAGACACACAGACACACAGACACACAGACACACAGACACACAGACACCAGACACCAGACACACAGACAAACAGATACACGGACACACGGACACACGGAACACGGAGCCACGAGCCACACGGACGCACGGACACACGGACGCACGGACGCACGGCCACACGGACACACGGACACACGGGCACACGGACACGGACACACGGACACACGGACACACGGACACATGGACACACGGACACGGACACACGGACACACGGACACACGGACACACGGTCACACGGACACACGGACACGGGGACACGCGGACACGCGGACACGCGGACACACGGACAAACGGACACACGGACACACGGACACACGGACACGCGGACACGCGGGCGCGCGGACACGTGGACACGCGAGCACGCGGACCCACGGAAACACAGACACACAGACACACAGACACACAGACACACGGACACACGGACACACGGACACACGGACACACGGACACACGGACACACGGACACACGGATACAGACACACAGACACACAGACACATACACACAGGCACGCAGACACGCAGACACGCAGACACACACACACACACAGACATACAGACACACAGACACACAGACACACAGACACACATACACACAGACACACAGACACACAGACACACAGACACGCAGACACGCAGACACGCAGACACGCAGACACGCAGACACGCAGACACGCAGACACGCCGACACGCCGACACGCCGACACGCAGACACGCAGACACGCAGACACGCAGACACGCAGACACGCAGACACGCAGACAAGCAGACACGCAGACACGCAGACACGCAGACACGCAGACACGCAGACACGCAGACACGCAGACACGCAGACACGCAGACACACATACACACATATACACAGACACAGAGACGTACACACAGACACAAAGATACACAGACACACAGACACACAGACACACAGGCACACAGACACACAGACACAGACACACAGACACACAGACACACAGACACACAGACACACAGACACACAGACACACAGACACGCAGACACACATACACACAGACACACAAACACACTGACACACAGACACACATACTCGCAGACACGCAGACACGCTGACACGAGCAGACACGCCAGACACGCAGACACGCAGACACGCCGACACGCCGACACGCGACACGCAGACACGCAGACACGCAGACACGCAGACACGCAGACACGCAGACACGCAGACAGCAGACACGCAGACACGCAGACACGCAGACACGCAGACACGCAGACACGCAGACACGCAGACACGCAGACACGCAGACACGCAGACACACATCACACACATATACACAGACACAGAACGTACACACAGACACAAAGATACACAGACACACAGACACACAGACACACAGGCACACAGACACACAGACACAGACACACAGACACACAGACACACAGACACACAGACACACAGACACACAGACACACAGACACCAGACACACATACACACAGACACACAACAACACGACACACAGACACACATACTGCAGACACGCAGACACGCTGACACAGACACACAGAAACACAGACACACAGACACACAGACACACAGACGACACAGACACACAGACACACAGACACACAGACACACAGACACCAGACACGCAGACACGCAGACACGCAGACACGCAGACACGACAGACACGCAGACACGCAGACACCAGCACGCAGACACGCAGACACGCAGACACGCAGACACGCAGACACGCAGACACGCAGACACGCAGACACGCAGACACGCAGACACACAGACCAGACACGACAGACACCAGACACACAGACACACAGACACACAGACACACAGACACACAGACACACAGACACACAGACACACAGACACACAGACACACAGACACACAGACACACAGACACACAGACACACATACACGCAGACACGCAGACACGCAGACACGCAGACACGCAGACACGCAGACACGCAGACACGCAGACACGCAGACACGCAGACACGCAGACACGCAGACACGACAGACACGACAGACACGCAGACACGCAGACACGCAGACACGCAGACACGCAGACACGCAGACACGCAGACACGCAGACACGCAGACACGCAGACACGCAGACACGCAGACACGCAGACACGCAGACACGCAGACACTCAGACACGCAGACACGCAGACACGCAGACACGCAGACACGCAGACACACATACACACATATACACAGACACACAGACACGTACACACAGACACAAAGATACACAGACACACAGACACACAGACACACAGACACACAGACACACAGACACACAGACACACAGACAACCAGACACACAGACACACAGACAGAGACACACAGACACACAGACACACAGACACACAGACACACAGACACACAGACACACAGGCACACAGACACACAGACACAGACACACAGACACACAGACACACAGACACACAGACACACAGACACACAGACACACAGACACACATACACACAGACACACAAACACACTGACACACAGACACACATACTCGCAGACACGCAGACACGCTGACACAGACACACAGAAACACAGACACACAGACACACAGACACACAGACACACAGACACACAGACACACAGACACACAGGCACACAGACACACAGACACAGACACACAGATACACAGACACACAGACACAGAGACACACAGACACACAGACACGCAGACACACAGACACACAGACACACAGACACACAGACACACAGACACACAGACACACAGACACACAGACACACAGACACACAGACACACAGACACACAGACACACAGACACACAGACACACAGATACACAAACACACAGACACACAGACGCACAGACACACAGACACACAGGCACACAGAGATACAGACACACAGACACACGGACACACGGACACACGGACACACGGACACACGGACACACGGACACACGGACACACGGACACACGGACACACGGACACAGACACACAGACACACAGGCACACAGAGATACAGACACACGGACACACGGACACACGGACACACGGACACACGGACACACGGACACAGACACACAGACACACAGACACACAGACACACAGGCACACATACACACAGACACACTGGCACGCAGACACGCAGACACGCAGACACACACACAGACACACAGACACACAGACACACAGACATACAGACACACAGACACACAGACACACAGACACACAGACACGCAGACACGCAGACACGCAGACACGCAGACACGCATACACGCAGACACGCAGACACGCAGACACGCCGACACGCAGACACGCAGACACGCAGACACGCATACACACATACACACAGACACACAGACACACAGACACGCAGACACGCAGACACGCAGACACGCAGACACGCAGACACGCAGACACGCAGACACGCAGACACGCAGACACGCAGACACGCAGACACGCAGACACGCAGACACGTAGACACGCAGACACGCAGACACGCAGACACGCAGACACGCAGACACACAGACACAACAGACACACAGACACACAGACACAGACACACAGACACACAGGCACGCAGACACACAGACACACAGACGCACATACACACAGACACGCAGACACGCAGACACGCAGACACGCAGGCACGCAGACACGCAGTCACACAGACACACAGACACACAGACACACAGACACACAGACACACAGACACACAGACACACAGACACACAGACACACAGACACACAGACACACAGACACACAGACACACAGACACACAGACACACAGACACACAGACACACAGACACACAGACACACAGACACACAGACACACAGACACACAGACACACAGACACACAGACACACAGACACACAGACACACAGACACACAGACACACAGGCACACAGAGGTATAGTTATATATAACAAACGTACAATTATGGATTTATTGTATTAACTAGATTAATTGGATTAGAAATGTTATATACTGACTTCCATAAAAATTGCAACACCTAGAATTTATTGATCGATTTTATTGAAATTTTCGTCAATGATGTCTTTCATTACAACAAACAAACGATTAAAATTTGAAAACGAAAGAACAAAAATTAAAAATGTTTTTTTCAATGAGTTCCTCCGCCTCGGTATGTAATGCAATCATGCGTGGCATGCTATCGATCAAGTGATCTATAGCTGCCTGTGGTATATCAACCCAAGTTTCTTGAATCGGTAGCCGGAGATCGTATAAGTTATCTGAAGAGTGTGATAAATTACCTAGTCGCTTACCGACCTCAACCCATACATGTTCAATGGGCGACAAATCAGGCGACCGAGCAGGCCATGGGAGGACGGCAATGTTAGCTTCTTTCACGGCCCTTGCCGTATGAGGGCGCGCATTATCCTGTTGGAAAATGGGATTTTCCAGCCTCTGAAGATATGGAAGCGCAACGGGTTCTAGCACATTGGCAATATAACCAGCGGCATTTAAGTTTCCATCAATGAAGACCAAGAGTGATCTGCTACCGTAACATATTGCACACCATATCATCACTCCTTGTGTGAGGGCTGTGTTGTGTTCCACAAAAAATGTTGGATTTTTACGTTCTCCGCGTATCCGTGTGACCCTCCTACGACCATCGTGGGCCCACAAGCAAAATCGGGACTGGTCACTAAACACAATTCGATGCCATCCTTGCGCCCAATTCGCTATTTCATTGCTCCATTGTAGCCTGCATAGACGGTGAAGTGGTGTAAGAGGAAGACTTAAAAATGGACGATATGAACGCAGTCCATAAGACATTATCCGGCGATAAACAGATGGCATTGACATTCTGGGCCCTACACCCCTCATTCAATCATTTGCAATCGATTTGTTGAAAATCTGCCTCTTGTGGCTGAAATTCTTAAGCGACGTTCTTCGTGATCTGTAGTCCTACGGGGACGTCCAGATCCAGGGCGATGTTGTTGCACGCCTTCCTCCGACCATTTGGACCAACATCTCAATACCGTTATAACATTTCGGTTTACACGACGAGCAATTTCTCTTAGCGAAAGTCCGGCCTCTTTCATGCCAATAATACGGCCACGTACAAAATCAGTCAATTGGTAAAAATGTCGATGTTGACGTACTCTTGGCATTGCTCCCAAGTTCAGAACGAAATTGTGAACAAACAATTTGCAAAATTGACAGTTAATTAATTACACACTGATTGGTTTATTTCTTCAAATTTATTGTTGCTAAGTGCAAAGGAAAAAAACTACTAGCTAGATTTTATTCAAATTTTAATCGTTAGTTCGTTCTAATGAAAGGCATCGTTGACGATAATTTCAATAAAATCGTTCAACAAATTCTAGGTGTTTCAATTTTTATGGAAGTCAGTATATGTTATTTACAAACAAATTTATTAATACCTGGGTATGGAATCTTGGTTTTGCACTTAAGATCAGTTTAGTAGAAGTTGTTTCAAATCAACGGCTTGGATATACTTGTTTCTGCGTCTAACATCCTTTCAGCAAAGGGTGACACTTTCACGCCTAATACAATAATAAAGTAAAATACATAAGAAAATGTTCTCAGGCTTCCATATTATGTTTACATACCAGTACTCATAACTCATCGAAAATATTCATTACGGAATATGACCGATACTATAATTGCCAAGCGTTACATGTTTCTGTAGATAGGAAATTTTTAATAATTGATCATTTAGGCACAAACCAATAGCCTTGCATATCAATAGTGGAAAATTTTCATTGCGGTGCTTATTATGCTTTTACTTACCCTCGGAAATTCTAATTACATCTCTGTTCTTAAATTTAAAACAATAAATATAGCAGGATAACGTTTTTTGCAAGGTTGCATAACGACCCACGATTTGTCTGCACAAAATTAATAATACGAATAACATGGAGTGTCGAGAGGAATGTCGTAATTAGCTGCTTAATGCATAACGCTGTAATAACTGCAAAGTAATTAAAATCTGTTTATGCATTGACACGGAAACGTACTAATAGCTCTTTGCGTTGGTTTGATACTATTTAAAATAAAAATGAAGTGTATTATCAAAACTCGAAATGAAATTCAGTTGCACCTTGAATTTTAGAAGTTTAGGAACGCTACTGCCCAATTCCATCTCATACAACTTCACCAGGGCCCCCGAAACGTTCACAACTCCTCCTCGGGAAATCTAATTACATTTATTTTTGTTTAACCAAATCAAAAGTTCTCTTTTTTTTAATTTTAACGAATATAGCTGGATAGCGTTTCTACAAGATTGCATAAGTTCCTACAATTTCTCTATAGTATTAATAATAGCTTCTGCTTCAATAACTGGGAAGTCATTAAAATCTGTTTTATGAATTTGCCTGTAAATGTATTAATTAATAACTTTGTCGTAGATTTGATATTAGTTAAAATAGAAATGAATTGTATTATGAAAATTGGAATTGAAAGTGAACTGCATCTGGAATCTGTTTTCAACATCTAATGAGATCCTTTAGTTAGTTTGTTCAGCGTCTTAAGAAACAAGGATACATATTGAAACAGGTTTCAACGTCTAAGTTTTTTCATCTCTCTCACGACCTCTTAAAGTGTGAATTAATGGTGTCTATTGGAATATAAGTAAACGTAGGGCCATCTGGTTGTATAATCAGAATTTAGCATACAGCTTGCAGCACCCTCTTGTGGGAAAAATTGCAGCACCATATTGCGGTATAATTAGAATTAGAATTTGGAACAGCACAGGGTCAGAGCCCCATTTCTAGCACTAGATTATCATTTCTAACAGATCTAACTTGACCTGGGCCCCATTTGCAGTAAATAGGTCTTCATAATCACCCCCCTCCCCCTCTCCAGGTCTAACAGTGACCCTTATCAGCAGATATAGAAATCCTATGGTTTATTAAAAATTAGTTATCTACAATCAGCTTGTGTTTATAGTTAGTCGTTAGCATACAGTTTGCAGCACCATCCTACGGTATACTTAGAAGTTATAATACAGTTTACAAATTTATAAATAAATAAAATAAAAGAAACTATCCAACAACCCGTTTCGTCAGCCCCCAATTTACACCCCAAACAAACAAGAAAATATCCAATAAGAAACAATCCAAACGTCTAAATCAAAAACACTAAACAAGGCGTTTAACATGCAAATATGTACAAATACACAACACTCGAAACAAATGAACTGACAAACACGCAAAACAAGGGGGGTAATTCGGCCTCAGATATTTATATCTCAAACAGACACCTACGAAGTTTAAAAGCCAAAACAAGTAATACAGTGTTATTTCTAATTTAAAATCCTCCGTCCACAACAATTGCAAGAATCTTCCACTAGCTTTAAGTTTCCTTTGTTTTGATGTTGCGTTATTCCATTGTTTATTTATAGATTTTCTAGTGTTTGTACACATTTAATTAGTTACATCAATCTCTTGATTCGCCTGATGGTGCGTTTATCCATTTTTGTAACCTTCTATGGACATGGTAAATTTCAGGATGCCATTTTAACCTTTTTCTGTCTGTAACAGTCATTCATCTATATCAGGAGAACCCCTGAACCGTTCATGTGTGCAGACTTAAATATAGCACTGCATGAAGCCAAGATCCAGTTCTAAACCGTATGGCATGGCGGGCGACTAACCATATACAAGCTGCGACGAGGGGAGCGGCAACCAATCAGGTTCAAGTTATAGCGTACGTTACAACCAATCAGGTGAAAGGTGGGTAGGACTTCGAAAGTGTATGGTTTAGAAGTGGGGGATGACCAAATGCAACTGTCTATCTCCAGGAGGTGGACTGCAACAAATACTCTAATTAAGGACTAACGGTACCAAACCACCTTAAATACGCCATCAAAGGGCTAAAAAGGCAACCGTCTATCTGCAGGAGATGGACTGCAAAAAATACTCTAATTAGGGGCTAAATATGCCAAACGACCCTAAATACGCCATCAAAGGGATAAAAATGATGTTGGAAAAGAAGCTAGTTTTCTGCCTCGAGGGACCGGGCTGACATAGAGGCTCTAAGTAGTACCATAAAGTCCTTAATTAGTGGTTAAAGATAACAAACGTCACGATGGGGTTGAAATTGAGGCCGGAAAAGAGGCCAAACTGCCCAAAAATGCTCTAATAGTGCCAATATGGTCCTACTTAGAGCTAAAAGATGACAAACGGACCATAAATGCGTCATCAAGGGATTGAAGTGACTCTGAACAAGAAGCCAAAATATGGGTGGGAGATGGCAGAGGCCAGGTGGAAAGGGGGCGAGGCCTATGGAATCACAAAAAGTGGTGGTGGTGAGGTGAGGGTCTTCTACTTGCATTGCATTGTGTGAAATTACATTAAAAACCTTGATTACATTCCTCAACAGAAGGACATATTTAATTTACGCATTTTTATGATTTTTCAACTGTTTACCAAGATGGACATAAGAAAGAAATAAAACCACACTTTGTACATTTCATATAAACGATGATATGAATAAATTTACAATATTCATTCCTCTTTGTCCTATTATATTGCAAACACAATATGGACACACTCATATGAAAGTCATGTGCTGGCCGACATGCAAAATCCATAATTGTTTCAAGTGAGTGTCAAGAGCCGAGTCTGTTTCATGTTGTCAAATACTGCATCTGTCTCAAGGATATCACGCAATGCATTGATGAATTTTGGAACATTTTGGAAATAATCGCTAAATGACCTTTAATGAAACTATTCTTGAATTTTGAAAACCAGCGACAAACTGTGACTTTGTATATAAGTTATCTTTTAAAATCGTAACAATCATCACGTGAAAATGTGCACGTTTTAATTCCATTTTTTCAAAAATTGTGGACTTTTTATATGTACACAATTTCTATGATTTTCTTTTAATTTTAAGTTTTCCAACTGTGCAGTTGCATGTCTGTGGCGAGTTTTAAACCGTGATCCTGTAAAAGCACAGACGAAATGGAGAACATCGTGACGTTATCAAAGATAAAGATCATCACCTAAAAGTGTATAATCAAAAGGCTTTCTAAAATACAATTTTTCTTGTATGAACGTATAAAGGTTGGGTATAATGAAAATTTTGAAATTTTAGGTAACATAAACTGCTTGATGGCAGCTAAAGTTCATTACTATGTCTTAGTATATTGATTTAATTTAACATTGTATTAATTAATAAATGAAGTACAATAGACACATATTACGGTGAAATCAAGTTATACGTGGGCAATGCTTCATAATGCATACATCGGTATTCGTTCTTGCTATGCCTGCGAATAACTGACCAACCCACCGTCCGTCAACCTTTCGCTATTCTCGACACAATTTTTAATCCTAAGTCTAATCGCCCATCCCTCTCGCGCTCACACATGCAGCAATATTGTATGCAATAATAATGTATTTTGAGGCTGCAGCTAATATTATGTGGGGTCTAGATGCTCATGTGCCTTCACTAGTATTCTTCATTGATTAGTGACAGTCTATGTAAACTTTGCGGTATTTCTTTGAAATCGACAATTAACTAACTCACTGACAAAGAACATACCGAACGTTCTAATACCTTGCCTAAAGTAGCTGATTTCCAACAGAAATATTAAGTTATTGATATGTGGTGTGAAACAAGTTTTGCAACGACACCCGTGGGAAACACTTCTCTGTGGGATCATTAATACTCAAATTCTACCCTCTTCCCCTAACTGACACTGTACCATTTGATGTTCAGTTCCAGTCGAATTTTCATGCGGTTTACTTCACTCTAGAAAGTATAATATACGATAATGAATTCAAAGAGTACGCTACCAAATCGTCGACGGGTTCGCGCCCTGTCTAGCTCGTCTTCATCAGGTGATGAAGGATCAATGCTTTCGCATCGCGGACAAAGTCCGATCGGGTCTTCAAATTCGGAAATAACGGAAGTAGAAGGCGCCAACCAGCGCATGCTTCAAAGGACCTCCAGGTGGGGCCACTGAGGTTAGCTACAAACGACTTCGAGGTGGGCCGGATGAAAATTCGGCGCATGCGCCCAGTGTAGGTTTTAATTACAGCCCCTGGAGGGTAGTCAACTGCAGACACGTTTAATGAATCTTGCTTTATCTTAATTCACCTTAATTGCTGTCTTTCTTCAAGCACCATTTTCAACCCTTTGATGACGTATTTATAATACTCACTTCTTAATTAGAGCCCTTTTTGCAGTATTAAGTGCCTTTTTTTGGTAGTCCCGCCCTAGAGGACTATCTGATTGATTGTGAGAACAGATTTTTAGTTACAACTCAATTTTAAGTCCTAAAGTAATATAGAAATAAATTAAAGATACGGTACTTAAGGTTTTCCCCAATAATTAATAAAAAGTAATTATATCTTGTGTATTTCCCCAGTTATGTAACCGCAATAACATTTTTCTCTATTTAAATGCCTCTGACGTACTTGGAAAAACCCCTGTAGTTAGATAATTATTTGAAAGGCAAACAGACCTTGAAATTACATAAAAGACAGACAAGTCGACTTTTATTTCCAATTTTGATAATCGATTCTGCCAGCCTTACTCGATAACACAAAAACAATGTGCCAGACTGATTTGAAAACGAGCTTCTGCCAACCTTTCGATTTAATACAAAAACAAAAAAATATGCATATCTAAGATGTTGATTTGAAATTAATTTCTGCCAACCCCATTCGATTTAACGCAAAAATAAAAACAAGGTAAGTCCAGGATGTTGATTTGAAATCAGCTTCGGCCAACCTTATTCGTGTTAAAACAAAAATAGAAACAAAATTCAAGTCTAGTACGATTTGAAATCAGATTCTGCCAACCTTATTGCGGTATACAGTTAGATCTGTCTCTTAATTCTCTATGTGTATACCGAATAATATACAGGTTGTTGTATTTAAAAAACAGAAAGTATACAATTAGCCAAAGCTGCCAACACAGGCACATGCACGGATACAGACGCAGACGCAGACCCAGACGCAGACTCAGACGCAGACGCAGACGCAGACGCAGGCGCAGGCGCAGGCGCAGACGCAGACGCAGACGCAGATGCAGGCGCAGACGCAGACGCAGACGCAGACGCAGACGCAGACGCAGACGCAGACGCAGACGCAGACGCAGACGCAGACGCAGACGCAGACGCAGACGCAGACGCAGACGCAGACGCAAACGCAGAAGCAGACGCAGGCGCAGACGCAGACGCAGACGCAGACGCAGGCGCAGACGCAGACGCAGACGCAGACGCAGACGCAGACGCAGACGCAGACGCAGACGCAGACGCAGACGCAGACGCAGACGCAGACGCAGACGCAGACGCAAACGCAGACACAAACACAGACACTACGACTGAAGGAGGAAATCTCAAGCAGCCCGCGCTCCTTTTTCGGGAGGTAATGAGTTCCGTTACCTCTTTATGTAATTCCATTCAGATTACATTCTTTTATCTATGGCTCCAGCCAGTCTCAGTCGAGTCGATACTTTGCCATTATAGAATTTACTGTGAATATGTACATTAGTACGTTAATAACGAAAATAGGTACCATTGTAAAAGCAAAGACAATAATCTATGTCAGATGGACGTTTAAACTTTAATGTCAGATAGAGATTAATAGATATAATGCTAACTTAAACAAAATTCCAAAACCGCTCGCTAATATATCTGTAATCGAACAATATTAAATTAATGTTTACACTTACGCTGTACATTAAGAAATTTTATAAAGCAAAGTTACGTAAATTTAGATTTTCCTGTAAAGTCGATAGTTATTCAGATATTGTTATATTATGCTTTAGGAATTTTTTGCCACCAAATCGTATCAAAAAAATTGAATAGAGTATAACTAATCGATATGTTGAAGATGTATGTGTATATATTTTTATATCTTTGCAATGTTTGATGAAAACGGAAAACTGCTCTTAATAAACCCATATCTTCGTCGCTGCATTTCTCCAAAAATCAAATCGTCTCCAGGAGAAATAACATCAAGCTTAAATACGAAATTTAAAGTACGTACGTGTTGTGATTCTGAAGTTAACGTTTAAGATAGATCCACACAAATATTCAAACACGCACGCACGCACGTACGTACGCACGCACGTGCGCGCACACGTACACTCACGCACGCATGCATGTATGCACGTACGCAACCCTACTCCCACCCCACACATACACACACGATTTAGCGTTATAGAAAAAAGTCGATTGCATAACCTTCTATACATGTGGGTTGGAAGGTAAAAACAATAAACAGAGCAAGTATCTCGACATGTGCCAACATTTCTATTACCGAAACGGTTGCAACTTGTCAGGAGTAGATTTACAAATCACGTTTTACATATTACATTTAAGTATAATTTCAAATACAACCTTTTGAGGTATGTTTTTTTATTTTTGACAGGTATTACTTTTTTACGTCTTATAAGATAACCAGATTTGTAGAGGTGTACAATTTCTAACATAACGAAACTACTACATAGTTTAATTATTACTACTTTAATTAATAGAAGAACAACTTTCGTTGCAGTCATAGAAAAAGTATAGTGTACAACACGTTGTAAAAGCACTCTTCACACTCGCCTAAGGCTCGGGTCACCAAACCAGCGTACTCGTGTGAAAACAGCGTTTTTCAAAACTTGTTGGGCACTATGCTATTTTGTAACCATTGAAAATCATTTAGTAATGCTAACAAAGAATGTCAAAAATAGTTTTCCTGCTAATGACACTTTGATAGCAAGTTATAAGTGGGCTAGGGTATAGATGGTAAATTCTTGCAAATGAGATGGTGACTACATTCTGGTTTTGTTTTACACCATTGCCCTCATTCATATTCAACATACATTTTATTTTGGTAAATCTCAAACAGGAGCTGTGAGAAATTTAGTCATAAAGCAGTATAAGTCTCAGAACAACGCGTTTTAATTATCCCCACGTATTATGAAAGGATCCAACAGGTTACGCCTCGTATTAATTTCGGCGTACAACATTCTGTTATACTATCTAAAATTTGTGTTGAGAATGTGATGAAGTTCATTCGATAGCAGGTTGGAAAGATTGTCAACCTTTTCTTTTCGTTCGTTCTAGAACCAACGTATCTGCTGTAATAGCAGTGAGCGCATAAGATTCATTAATTAATTCTGACTACTATGGAGTAAGGTTAAGCATTTTGAGGTATATTGCATAATTTTAAACTAAACGAGCTTTGCCGGAAGTCTAAATGTGTTTCTTGATGGATCCGGTTTTTTAAGAATGTTATGGAACACATTTGCCACTAAACTTACCCAATAACAAATAGGATTAACTAATGATAACAACATGTCATAGAATATATCATATAATAAATTACCAGAAATGAAAAAACCTATATCGTTGTAAACTTCTTCCAATAGAAATGAAATGACCTAAATTGAAAAGCAAAGTATTAAAATACGCCGTTAATGTCAAAAGTGTTTATACAGGTTATAGACTTTCATAAGAAAACTTTGTTCAAAAACGTTTCCTAACAGAGATATAGAGTGTCAAAGTTGAAAAAAAACTGGTTTTCTCATCATAACTTCTAAACCACTCAATCGATTTCAATCAAATTTCTCTTACACCCCTCCCAAACTTCGACGCCACTGGATATTTTACAGAGAAAATTCAATTTTTGGATTCCCTGTTCAATTTAGAAAAAAAATTACGCTTGCAAATGTTTTATTCATGGCTTCATTTTTGAGGTACTTATTTCAATTTAAAGTGTTGCAAGCAGGCTTATGACTGAACTAATAAGAAACTTTTTCTGCTCCTGGCTGATCAATTTGTGTCAACAGCCTTATCAATCTCTCTGGATAGTTTACATTCATCCATGCCCTTACCTGTCTTCCAAAATGGGCGGGAGCACCAATTTGGAACCAGCTATTCATTCGTGTAGCGATGGGTACCTCATCGAACAAATCGAAAAGGTGATTGGTCAATTAGTTCAAAAAAGGTGAGTATTAACCCGTGGAGGCCCAGCCATACCTTAACGGTAAACTTATGATGATAAGACCTAACACGGGTTTCTCTTGGATTTTCTTGAGCGTAGACATGACAATTGTGGTTTGAAATCCCTGTTCGAGTGATAGTCTGTCCAAAAAAATTTTTTTTTAATTCTGTATTCTCTCCAATTGAATCAAGTAGCAAGCGACGGTTTTCGTCACCAGGGAGCAGATTCTGGACAGACTGTAAATAGTATGGCTTCCTATTATCTGTATGAAGTACAAGAAACACTGTTGATTTTAATGTTTCCAAACGTAACGCTGCCTGTCGCAAACTCAACCGATAATTATTGTTAAATGTTCTCAGTATGGCATTTTCATGGTTGTTTCTTCTCCCATGCCGCTCTGAATGTCGAGTATGTTTCAAACCAATTTTTTTGAAAATGGCGATAGATACTCACAAAAATACGACCACTTGGTTGCCTTCGATTTATATGCCGTCTTCTTACCTGCTTATTTTAATTTAAAGTGTTGCAAGTAGGCCAAAACTTATGACTGAACTACCAAGAAAATACGATCAGGGGCCAAAATTTTTTAAAATATTTTATTACTTACTAGACATAATGTACATCGAAGCTACAAAAAAAGCAAATAAACAAATAATTACGCTAATAAGTTCTCGAAAGTGTCCATTTTTAACCAGCTACGGTCAAGTGACCCTCAGTTATTGTTATTTTGACGTTTGTGATACATTTGTTACTTGTTTTATATGTTTGGTAGGGTGTGTGTACTTAATTTCTTAAAGAAAAATGTCCTTGTTTGGCAGTGTGGAGTATGCGGACATGCGTTTAATTTATGGATTTTCGATGGAAGTGCAGCAGCTGCCGTTAGCGAATACCGAAGACGGTACCTAGTGATCGTGTTTTTGTGAGTATCCCTCGCCGTTTTCAAGAATTTAGGTTGAAACATATTCCAGATCCAGAGCGACCTAGGAGAAGAAACAATCATGAAAATGCCATACTGAAAACATTGAGAACATCAATTGCGTTACCGAGGGGCTTCGTTACGTTTGGAAACATCAAAATCAACAGTGTTACATGTAGTTCATAAAGATAATAGGAAGGCATATCATTTACAGCCTGTACAGAATCTGCTCCCTGGTGATGAAAACCGTCGCATGACATTTTGAAACTGGCTACTTGATTCAATTGAGAGAATCCAGAAATTTTGCAAACAATTCTTTGGACAGATGAAGCTACTTCCACTCGAACAGGAATTTTTAACCACCACAATTGTCATGTCTAGACTCATGAAAATCCAAGAGAAACCCGTGCTAGGTCTTATCAACATGAGTTTAGCGTTAATGTATGGCTGGGCCTTATAAACGGTTATGTTATTGGTCCATTCTTTTTACCTTCACGGCCTAATGGTAATCTTTTTTTAACTTCTTGGCCAATCATATTTTCGATTTGTTCAATGAGGTACCCATCTCTACATATATAAATAGCTGGTTCCAAATGGGCGGTACTCCCGCCCCTTTTGGAAGACAGGTGAGGGCATGGAAGAATGTAAACTATCCAGAGGGATGTACAGGGCGGTTGACACAAATTGATCAGCCAGATGTTACGCCTTTAGATTTTCTTAAAAGACATTGTTTACGAGACGACAATGGAAACACGAGAAGAGCTGTTGGATCGTATTGAAGAGGTGTGCCATCAGCTGAAGGGAAATCGTACTCAAGTCTTAGCGACAATTAATTCCGTGGCCAAAAGAGTTCAAAATTCATTGAGGTCGTTGAGAACTTATTAGTGTAAGTATTTATTTATTTGATTTTTTTGTATCTTTGATGTACATTATGTCTAGCAAATAATAAAATATTTAAAAAAATTTTGGTCTCTCATATCGTATTTTCTTGGTAGTTCAATCATAAGTTTTGGTATGCTTGCAGCACTTTAAATTAAAATAAGTATTTCAAAAGCAAAACAATCTTTTTTGTTCTAAATTAAACAGAGAATTTAAAAAATGAACCTTGTTTGTAAAATATCCAGTGGCGCCGAGCATTGGGAAGAGACAAGGGAGTGCCGACCCCCATTATCTACGCCACTGGAGAATTTCTTTAAATGATTTTAATCATTTCTTAGTCTGTGTGAGAAGTTTGATGGAAATCGATCGAGTGCTTCAGAAGTTACGACGAGAAAACCATTTTTTTACTCAACGCGACTCGACTCGCCTTGTAACCCTGTTAGGAAAAATTTTTGAAAAAAGGTTTCTTTTGAAAGTCTATATTTTTTTGTTTTATCACCTATCAAAATTTTAACCTGGAGTACGCTGTATAAAATTCAATAATGTAGAGTAAGGAAAATCTACGAACCCACAAACTTCAGTCTAGATTGAATTCTATTGTGGTACTGTTATTAGAAAATTCGCGTAGAGTGGTTTAACTCAATATTAATCCATTCAAATTATAATAGTGGCAAAGTTAAATAAATAATCTATATTATAAATATTACAAAGAAGAGAGAGCATCATTAAGAATGGGGTGTTATAATTTCTAATAAAGGGCACGTAATTAAAATTAAAGAAGTAATTATTTGCCATTAATATTATTATTGTGAAAACCCAAAGGTATCTAACACATCTATGTAGAGAAGAAAATTACTTTATGAAAGTTGAAACAATCCAATTATGTAAATACTACGGTTCTATTAACTTAGATATATTTACAATTCTGTTAAAAATTGCTTTAGCAAAAGTTGACTTGTATCACACTTGTTAATTTTAAAATCTGATAAAACTAATAAACTTCTATCTGAAAATCCACGAAAATGGAATTGAGGTAAAAGGCAATTTCTTTTTATTTTTGTAATTCCACATTTTAGTGCAACCCCTTTTGTTTTATTCTCCAGTATACAAAATGTTTCATTAAAAAAAACCAGCATATGAGTTTATGTTCCCAAAGAAAATTAAATGTGTGTGTGTGAAGGACTTCATGAACATGCAACGATGAAGGATTACAACTTATTAATCCACGTGAATTCGGAGTTAACCGCTTGCAAAATTTAAAGTATACACACATTTTATTATTTTTGTTATTCCACTACATTTGTTAAATTTAAATTTAAAATGAAAACTGAATTCATACTATTTTCGCGCAACGCATTCTAGTCGATGGATATTTTTTTTAGTAGATATTGATTTTAACAGATTATTTATTTAGAAACCGAAGTGCCTACATGTGGATTTGCATGAAGCAGTTGTAATTACTGTTATTAAATTCCAATGCTATCGGTTTTTTATGTCCCAAGTTACAATTATTCATGTGTCAAACACGAGTATTCGGAACAAATCATGTTATGGGTTGCTACGTTCCTACCTCATAGAGAAATAATAACTGAAACGTCCTGCAAATCATTCACAGTAAATGCCATGGACTTCTCATAAAAACGTTCTTCTGCATTACGATATGTTCTTCTCATATGGCTACTGAAAACTAAATAATTGCTGACGCGCTGGAAATGAGAAGCCCTGGAACATCCTCTGTACACCATACTTTGTGGAATTCCATATTTAACAGCACTAAGGTTTAAAATGCTTTCTACGCGTTTCAATACAACGTATATCATTATCAAAAGAAAACATATAAGCAAAATAATAAAGTTGTTAAAGGTACTTTTTGTTTATGTGTATAAATTTCGAACGTTCCAAAACATCTAATTCATCTTTTTATTACAAAAAATTTAACGTTGCTTTGTGAAGTCATAGGATGATTATTTACTATTAAATGTTTGGCATAATTTGATTTGTCTGTGTGTTTATATTTGTAACATCTAATGTGTTCTTTAGATCTATCATCAATGTTCCTAAGTGTTTGTCCAATATAAACAGAATTACAGAATGTGCAGTTCAATTTATAAATACCGGACTTCAAAATGTCGTTAGTTGAATTTTTCGTATTAATAAATATTTAAAAACATTGGTATTGGTTTTGAAAGCTACTTTGTACTTGTTGTTCTGTTGTAATATGTAAGCTACTTTTTTCTGATATTTTTCCAAAATATTAGAATGAAATGAATGAAATTCTGTCAATTCTGTGCTAACTGGGCAAATGTTTTTAATAGATAATTTATATTCTTGATTTTTTACTCATATTTGACATATTTGAAATGTAACCATTTGCTTGTACATTTTGTTTTATAACTGATATTTCTTTATTGAAGTGTGTTTAGTTTAACAGTAGTGACATTGCTTTATGTACTAAGGATCTATATGCGACTAACTCATGTGGTTTATGGTGGCATGAATCGTTTCGAGTTGTAATGTCTGTATGTGTATGTTTTCTGTATATGGAGAACTCAAATTTGTGTTGTGTACTAATTTTTATGTTTAAATTTTTCCACTTTGTTCCTTCTCTAGTGTAAATTCTATATTATGATGTAATTAAAACTCATCAATGAAATCTGTACTATTAAAACATGCTAAAATATCAACAACATAAGAAACCAAAATACAATTTTATCAGAAACATTTAATTCAAAAATTTTATCTTCTAAATTATCCATTGAGATATTAGCTACAATAGACCAAATTGGACTGCCCATCGGCAACTCATTTTTTTGTAGATAAATCTTGTTATTGAATGTGAAACAGAGACAAAATAATTGAATTAACTTCATTCTTGTAACTAATTCAAAATTATAAAGAAATAATTTTTAATAAACGCATACATTCTTGAAGGGGCATTTTAGAAAACATGCTAGCAACATTAAAAAATTACAAGCATATTATGTAGTGGTAATTTTGTGTCTTGTAGTTTATTAATTAATTCTACAGAATTCTTAATAGAACGTTTTGATTTGTACTTTAAAGTGTTTTTCATTGCGTGGTTTAGTTTATTTACTAAAATATGATTAGGTGCTTGGATGTAACAAACTAATGGGCTTTTAGGCATATTTAGTTTGTGGATTGTTATGAGATTTCATAGTTTTGGTGCTTGTGGGTTCTTGCATAAACAGATTTCAATAAAGAGACCTCAATTGTAAAATAAGCTGGGCAAGCAAACGTTTACACTTCAAATGTTATGGGCACTTTAGTTAAAAATCAATAGTACAAATGATCTATCAAAAACATTTACCCAGAAAAGAGCTCACATATTACAAAAGAACAAGGAGTACAAAGTAGCTTTCAACATTAATACCAGTGTTCTTAAATGTTGACTTAATGCGAAAGATTTAACTAACGATATTCGCGACGTCGAGTATTTATAACTTGAACTACACATTCTGTAGTTCTGTTTATATTGGACAAACTCTTAGAAACGTTGATATTAGATACCAAGAAGATGTTACAAATATAAACATACAGACATTATGCCAAACATTTAATAATACATAATCTCCTCATGGCCACAAAACAATGCTAAACTTTTACATCTTTGTAACAAACAGTCAAATTAAATATTTTGGAAACATTCGAAATCTATAAACATAAACAGAGAGTACCTTTAATGAACGAACAGGTTGATGTTATAGACTCAACTTTAACAGATATTTTAAATAAGAATTATAATTTACATCAAGATTGCTGTTTACCTTAATCATTTGTTACTACTTGTTACTATTTGTAACTACCTGTTTGTTCTTTTACTTATATATTTTGATAGTGATACATGTTGTATGGAAACGCGTACAGAAATAAATAATTACGTAAAAGAAATTGTGGAATTATATCGCATTTTAAACATTAGTGCTATTGAATAAATATTTTGCTAGGGAAAACGTAAAATTTAACAATCAAACAAACTAAATACGCTTTTTAAAATGAAAGGTTTTGTGCAAGAACAAACACACAAAATTAAAAGTTGACCTTTCTGAATACCTTTAGCATCGAATTGAATCATCCTTACTTGAATACAATCGCCATTTTTTCGGCATCGTTAAATCGACTTATTACCCCATTTTGCAATGTTTGACATAGTTTTACCAAAATCGATCATGACCACACGTGTGTGTGTGCACGCGCGCGCGTGTGTATGTGTTTCAATAGTCTTTGTTCAGCATGTACCATTAACATATCGTCTTATATAAGTATGTTTAAAACTATTGTATCTAACTATATCATTCGTTAACTAAATCTTAATTAATTATATATCAATAATAATAATAATATTACGTTTTAGTGACATTACACCACTTGCTTTCTCTTTTTTCAGAATAGTTTGGTTCTTTCTTTAATTTTGTATAGGGAATGCTTGTAACCACGAGACACTTTCGTTAATCAAATTTAATGCTAATTTTTGGAATGAGTTTGTTGACAAAATTATCTGATTATGTGGAGTGGTGTATATTGAATTGAATGACCTGTAAAGTAACTGATTTGGAGATACACTGCAGTCAGTTGCTGAATTTTCAGTATTGGGTTTTTAGATTGGACTCTGCAGAAGTTGTAGTTTGATGTAGTTTATTAGACACAATATCGTGGTCCCACAAAATAATGACCGTGAACATTTCTATTGGTTGCATTGGCTGTAGTGTTAGATGCCGTATCATACATATATTCAAGTTAATAACGTTACTAATTGGGTAATCTTTAGGTGTAATACGTGACGTGATATGTAAATCAACAGAATGGGTGTTGGTCTATCTAGCTCATGGAAAACAGTTCATGCGTTTAACAAGATAATATAAATAGTATAGGCGCCAGATTCTTCAGTGTGGCGTTACGATGTTCTTCTCTGCGTACATGTATGTGTCGGTTGGTTTGTCCACATCAAAGTAAGGGTACTACCGGCCAACAAGTGAAATACTACCGTAGTAATGAACAAGTCCGATTACGACGACAAAATCAAAGGCCTATTAACGGACAAAACATATATGCCAATCTCGTTATATCCGACAACGTATTATAAAAAGATCATTAGGTAGAATATCAAAGATAGCAGAATAGCAGTGGAACTTCAGCGACAAATAATTTCAAGAGAGAAATCATCAAAGTGTCCAAAGTTTTACGGACTACCAAAAGTGCACAAGGAAGAGATACGACTTCGACCTATCGTCAGTTTCATTTCACTACAAGAATTAGCGAGATACCTAGGAAAGCAACTCAACCACATGCAACAATACTTTATATACAACTTTTCTACTGATCTGTAGTAGAATGTGCGGTGCAAATGTCCATTACATTCGTAAACTTTACTAATCTTACATAGTGAACCAATCAATGTTAATAACTTACTCTACATAACGTGTGGATTTGTCTCTATAAAATAGGCAATGGCTACAATCCATCCACTAAATTTTACTTTATTATAAAGTACCTTAGGCGCCTTTCTCCAGAAGAACATCGCATACTGTCTAATAAATTTCCATATAAGCTGTAATTAACCGAAAGCTTAAAATTCACTTTAATAACAAAATTCACCACCAGTTTGGACTTTATACGATTATTCTTATAAACAGCTTAACTAAATCATAAAAAAAATCAAACAGTACCAAGGTACTCTACATCGACAGTACAATGTTACACCCTTCTAAGCTTCCAATAACCGACAAATTTTAATTTTAAGTTACAGTATTTGTCTTAATTGTATCACTCCGAATCACACAAAGGGGCCGCTACTAGAAACAGCCACGGAGATGCCTGTCAGGTACCAATCGTCTTCCAAACCGTTCGCTAATAAATTTATCCGCTCTAAAGAATTATCGCCACTCCTTTCGTTGGGTTTGAAAAACATATAACAGCAGCTAGCTCTTTTCGATCTTACAAAAGTGTTCTTGGCTACGTTGTGATATCATTAAAAACTTCAATTATCTGAACTAAACCTTTCTCGGTTGTATCTTCTAAACCGAAATAAAGTACTTTCCTAATACAATTTTATATCCGTTCGCGAATCCTGTTTTAATTTAGATAGATACCCAATGGAGACCTTACGAAGCAGTGTGTGCCCTGAATCCTCACTGTAATAACCGTGTTTGCAAATTTAGGGAATAACCTCTCATATAAAAATCCAGATCCTCGACACACATCCTCAATGAAAGGAAGTTTATCTCATCCCAAAAAACCAAGGCGTGCTATAGGGTCACAACCTTATCGTTCGATAGCTTTTAACACACTCCCCTACCGTCACATTTCCGAAAATTCGGCAATTCAAATCGAAAAGGGTTATGACCAATCACGACCACTAAGATTTAGAAAAACACAGACACACATAGGCGATTCTAAACGTACCTAAACAATCTCATAGGATCTTCGCTTGCGCTTTGCAAGAGAATCCAGTTACATGCACAAAGAGACAGTTGTGCCAAAAGATAAAGGTGTGCCGCAACCAGAAATAGGGATTAGCCGGAAGCTCAGTCGGTCGGTTAGGCACTTGAATGCGTGGGCATGTGGCTGGCATAGACACACAGACAGGTTGAAAGGGCACCGCTTGATTTATTTTTATATCGCCCTTAGATCAAGAAATGGCTACGACACAGAAAGTGGTATGTTACGGTTCAAATAATGTTGGACACAGCCCTAGAAGGGAATGGTTCTGGATAGGAGTTTACTCCTAAACCGCAGTGATAAAGGAACAACTACTGGTAGTTTAACACAACTCAGTTTAATTCAAACACAAATTCATACCCCAAATCGGCGCGTTCGTTAAAGCTATATACAATGTAATTAATAACACAATCTTGGTACAGCCCCAATAATATGGATAGATAATTGTAGCAGTTTATAAATGATGATAAACACAATCGTTATCGTAAATTTGGATAGCTATACGGTTTGTCAACAAAATTTTGAAAATTCTTTGTTGGAAGTATCTATTTAAACAAACGTTGTAATAGTAACACACTTACCTTTCTGGATAGTTCTATACCGATAATATAATCCCAGAAAAAAATCAATAACTATACAATACTCAAAACCCTAGAAATCAAAGACAACAAATAATGAAAATCAAGTAAGCAGTAAACCATAGTTCTAGGAAGAGCTCTCCTTAAAACGGGCGTATCAGTTTTATTTAGCCAGATGTCTACCGTTGTGTTTTTCTTAAACCCACAAGTCAATTTAAGTTTAAATTAACTGCACAAAAAATCAATATTTTCACACAGCAAACAGAAAGGGTTAGTTTGCTATTATTTCTATAAGCATGTATCGAGAGTGTAAGCTAGAACTCTTATAATTACAAAAGTGTTAAGCAAATATGTATAACCCAGTGGCTGAGAGCCGAAATAGGTTTAAGAAAAGGTAAAGATTAAATAGCATCCTTATTATGATAGCGTTTGTTGACATGTATAGTTATATCGTAGATAATTATACTAATAAGTAAGACACATAAACATACATTAACCATTTAACATCAAGAATCTATAATTTGTCGGTATAAGTTACATTTTATTTCATAAAAGTACAAATATGAACATATATCGTCAAGCACTCTGTATAGCAACCGTTGAATTACGTAAGTTTCAAAGTTTAGATTATAAACAGATATTGGCTTCCCGAAACAATATGTATAAAGATATAACAGCTGTGTAAATACACTACAATTTTTGTGAAAATGCAAAGTTATTTGTGAGTATACATTTTCGGTTACAGGTTAGATGTACTACCATTCAATGTTCCAACCAAGGTAGTCATACACGAATTTAGGGAACAGTGCTATATTGATAACTGTAAATCGTTATAGTAACGAGCCGCTCTTCAACTACTTCGCAGGTTAATTACAACGAATGTCTATACAACCAGAGCTTCGTCATGAAGGAATAATAATGAAAAAAACTCACCAGGATGTTGTTTGTGTATAATTACTTAACCGAGTATATTACTAGACATAAACCTTAGTCTCAGGGAGAGGATCACCCTATGTGTAGTAACAGCCAGAATGTATCTTCGACTTAGTTATCGGAGACCATTTCTAAGTTATACCATAATTCGGAAGAATGACCAGGTATAGGTGCAGAATCGGTCACAGCAGTATCTTGTCTAGACGAAGGACGAAAATAGCCAATAGGAAGAAAAACCTGGAGAAACCAATGTTTTAGATACGAGTTGTGTGAAGTATAACAAGTTTACTTAGTTAAACATTCTATGGCAAAAGTATAATAACGTTAAGAAAATGTTTACTCACCTCCTGCCAGGACGTGAAGCTTTTGTTAAGAAACTTGATATCCGGAGATGAAAACTAAATCACTTAGTGTAGTTTTTTACTAATTGTGGAGATTTAAAAAAACAGCGCTATGTTGTATGTAACTTTTATTAAATAATTTTTTCTAAAAATTACAGAGAGAAGTCCTCCAACATACGTAGTTTCTATCAATGCAATTTTTTCCTTCACAAAATGCCGTTTTTTTCAGAAGAAGTCCAATCAAAAAGAAGTCACATGATAAATTTTAACCAACCAGACATTTCCGAAATTATCACATTTTTAAATTTATTTGAAATTCAATTGTCACGCACCATGTTGCCAAATTTCTTATAATTGAAGCCAACGTGTGTCGCCTACACAACAGGCATAAAAATTATTAAACTCGCACTAAAACCCAAGTTAGTTTAACACGTTACAAACCTGGTGTTTATTACTTTAGGCGCGTTAACAATATACATTAATATATACGATAATGAACTGTCTACCTACGGTCTAATTTCGTACTTCCCTTTCATACCACAATTGCGTGCTAGAAATTCAAGTCGCCAGGTTGAGTGTTTACAATAACACGACCACACTGTCATGTACACCTCTAGTGTACATAAAATTGTAATAATTTCCGCTACTTTGAAAAAATATGGATGATCCATATTATAATTAATGCATTCTTAGTCCAAAAAATATCAAACATTTCCAAAATCTACGTCAAATCTGCTCAAATAAATATATGAGTTTTTTTCAAGCCGTGTAGCTTAAGTTTTATGCTTCGTTGCTGATTCTATAAGATATGTTATCGTCTAATTTAAAATAACAAGCGCAATTATATTTTCTAAAATATCGTATGAATGAAACTGGACGTAAATTTTAATTTCTGGTTACTTACTTCCGTTTGCCAAACAAGCGAGTCTCGCCCCTTAAATTAAATTATAAAATTAAATTATTCAGGGTGAATCCTAAATGGAGGATAATAGACATACCACCTGATTCTGTACCAAAAACTGAGCAAAAATTCTATAAGCGTTTTGCTCGAAGACATTTAGTTTTCATAGAATTCTTAATTTAAGTTTTGCTAAACTTAGCAACACTGCGTTCAGTCGTACTAACCTGTATGTAATCCGCCAGAGTTACATAATAACGTACTTGATTCAATTATTAAAGTTAGTAAAGATACAGAGTTTCAGTTTTCACAATACCGTGCTACCTTTTTGTGAGAAGAACGCTGGTATAAACACAACTTTCATAGCCCGCTACATTTCTGAGATACAGGGCGAAATTGAAAATATTGCATTTTGGGACCCGTGTCTGTATCTCCGTTATCCTTTACCGTATGGAAAACATAAAAATTGGTTCTTATACAGTTTTTTACGTAGAATCCAGTGGCGTAGTCGTATTTTTGCTGTAAGTTGTCAGTTTTTAGCTATAAATAAAACTTATGGTTTTTTAACGGAACAGCCTGTATATTTTTTTTGCGTTTGATTGGAAATTTTGTAAGCTTTACAAAAATATAAATACATGATGTGTATTTTAAATAATAAACCTAAAAGCTATGATTTCACAAAATCTGCGTAATGGCATAGTGTGTATTATATAGCACTATAATTAGTAGGCCGTGATTATTGGAACAATTAAATGATTATTTACTAAGCGCTTGTCAAGACCTGTCAGTTGTAAAATTTACATTCTCTGCGTAATATTGTATTCGTTACAATGGCTGAAAATGACGATTATCAACATTTTGAAAAATATGACATGTTAGTCTGTTTTCGACAGAGTAATGAAAATCCCGTAAGGCTTCCCAACTGTATTTCTACAGTTTTGTGTGAATACTTATTTATCTTTTAACGTATGTGGATTTATTTTTTATTTAAATATCATTTGGAATTATACATATCCACAAAGAAGGCAACCTTGCCTTTTAATGTTTTCTCGAATAAAAAAAATTTGTTAGAACATGGATCATTTATCCAACCCCGACCAAAAAAATATAATATGGAAAATCGCGATACGGATGAAGTCAACGTTTTAGCATGTATAGGGGCAACGCTTTCACAATCATGCAGAGTTCTATAGCAGAAGATTGGTGTTCCCAAGGCTCGGGTTCAAAGAATATTGACCAAATATAAATTTAAGCCATACAAGATTTAACCCCTTAAGGACCCAGGAAAATTAGAAAAA
Organism: Vesta saturnalis; assembly: GCA_036346205.1. NCBI lineage: Eukaryota > Metazoa > Arthropoda > Insecta > Coleoptera > Lampyridae > Vesta > Vesta saturnalis. The sequence continues at coordinate 541,249 of JARFJB010001932.1, forward strand.
GTGTTCCAAAAATACCAGTATTATTTTAAACTACAATGAATGCCTTATGATAAATAAAAATCAACACTAGCTTCATTTTTCAGAGAACAGTTTATTTTTTCGAAAAATAAAAGATAACAGCATACAGTTGATACCAGAAACGTAATATTACGTTTGACATTATCTTATTAGAAAGAGAAGAGTTTTAGTCAGTCTAGAAATCAAAATTCACTCCGCGTATGATAGGTTTCAAAACAAGGCGAAAAACACAGTCCTAAATCACATTTGGAGCACTGGTATCTGGATTCTCTCCTGATTTTCTTCCCTCTACTGTCCCTTTTTCGGTAACAAACTGCACAAACCCTAGTAGCATTTTTCTTAGATGTAGCTGGCACATAGCTGGGAAAATGGCGTTCGACCAAGCGAAGAAGATTTGGAAAAGATCTTCGACCTTTGGGTAGATCTAATTCTGTCCCATGAGTTTCGAAAATGTTTTCTATTATTTGCGAACGAAAGTCTAAATGTCTCAAGTTACCACCTGACTTCTGATACAGAATAAATACGTTCCACATCCCATACTCGACTAAATGGAAAAACATCTTTTTTTAATATTTTTTCCCTCTATTTCTGATGACAGGATAGTCAGACAGATGTTGATCGATTCGGTCAACACCTCCTTTAGTGAAATTGTAATCATGTGCAACAACCGGTCGCTTTATTAAATGCCTCCCTGTTGATGTTCTTCTCTCTTTCTCAAGTGTGTTTGTGGAATGCACTGTTGACAGCAAGTGTACATCTTTTTTATCTTTCCGCTTTAGAGCTAATACTTTACCACGTTGAAAAGCAACCATCTAATCTTTCTTTAACTTTTTGGTTGTCAGTTGTGTAGGCATTTCTTTCCTTTTTGATCTCACTGTGCCAAAAGTATCTGTCCTATGTTTTGCAAGAATATCTGCAAGCTGCGGACTAATATAAAAATTATCGGTTGTAAGACAATATCCTTTCTCCAAGTAGGGTTTCATCAGTGTCATTCAAGTTAGTTCCTTTGCCCGTATAAATAATTGAATTGCATATATAGCCAGATTTAGACTCGCACAAAAAAAAGGACTTGATTCCAAATCGGCCACGTTTGTGGGTAATGTACTGGCGCCATCCAAGTCTACCTTTGAAATGCATGAGACTCTCGTCGATAGTTATGTCACGATCAGGAGTGTATAAATCTTGAAATTTTCTGTTCAGTAAATGACAGATGGGCCAAATTTTGCATTACTTGGGATTTGGATGCGTGTTTCGATCAAATGGAGATTCGTCATAAAAATGCAGATGTTTTTTTAGAGCCAGAAACCGTTTCCTCCTCATAACTTTAGGAAAAATGGGCGTTTGTAATATATTTCTTTTGGTCCAGTATTGCTTTCATTATAATAGACATGAGCGAGTGGATGGCAATGAATGCTAACATTTCATCACTATTTGCATCAGTCCAATTTTTTTCTTTACATTTTTTTGCCTGTCGGTTTGTTTCTGTGACCAAAATTGTTACAAATTCTTCATCGAAAAAAAGTTTAACAAAACTCATCGCGTCATTATCAGGTACTTCGAAGTTCATCAACGGAGCTGATGTAAATGGAAATCTGGGTGGTGCAGGCTGTGGGGACTCATTGGTACCCATGTTCTTGCTGCTGACAAAGTATCGTCACTTTCAGAGTCAGCTGTGTCAGTATAAGATTCTGATGATGATGAACTGCTACTCTCATCTGAATCCCATTCAGTAAAATTGTCCGAATCTGATTCACTCTTTTTTTTTGTGGGCAGGTAATAATATTTGAGTTTTTATCTGCCTAAAAATATAAACAGCAATAGTACTTACTACTTACACAGGTATAATAATTTTCCCTTACCTTTTTTTTTAACAACTCCGAACGAATAATTGCCGATATTCTACGAAAAATAAGATAACAGCAGCTAGACAAAGTTAAACTGTACACACGAAATCAGCACCTCTCTTCTAACATCTAAATTATAACTGAGACGGTTAGAGTCACAATCCACAGGCTGCGACAAGTTTTATGGTGGTCACAAATGCATGAGTCATTCTTCCTAATGCTAAATATTGTATTGATATAGCAGCCATTAAGCAGACATGTATATTTACAGTTATTGAATATAATAGAATAAGCAAAATATCAGTTGTCCGTAATATTACGTTCGCGGTAATTTTTTCAGGGTAGGTGGCGTACGTAATAATACGGGTAAAGTCGTTAAAGGGTTAAAATTGTTCACCATTTGCATCCTGGGGATGCAGAACGCCGTTTACTGTTTTGCAACTGGTATTTAGAACAAATTCGTATTGGTAATAACTCTGCTATATTTATAATATAGTACGACGACGCTTACTTGTCGAGTCTAGGTATTTTCAACAGGCATAATACTAGGCATTGGTCCCAAGAAAATCGTCATGTGCTATTCGAAAGAGAGCAACAGGGTCAATTTGGATTTAGCGTGGCTTGTTTTATTTTGGTGCAACAAATAGAATACAGAATTTATGAAGGCAGTCTTACAGGGAACAGATATCTTGAAATTTTGCAAGACGTTATCCCTATGTTACTTGTCAGTGTTCCTTTAGCTCATCTTAACAGGATACATTGCCAACAGAATGGCGCGCCCGCACATAATGCTGTAATTGTTCGACCTTTTTTAGACAATTATTTCCCGCAAAAGTGTACCGGTACTCATGCACCAATCAGATGGCCGCCACGGTCACCTGACCTATCCATGCTAGAATTTTTCTTATGGGGCTACTTGCGGAATAAGGTTTACAGTACCCGTCATCGTACAATAGATGAACTACTTAATGCCACCAATGCGGCATTTCAAAACTTGCAAAGACGTTCCATAATTATTTTAAGTGGTTTAAAAAGAATAATCACTGTATGTCAACACTGCGTTCGGGAAAATGGTAACCATTTTGAGCAGTTCTTTTAAGGTGAAGACCTATTAAGACGTTACTATAGAGTTAATATTATGTTAAGATTTCAGTTTTATTCTGCCTTAAAATTGATTTAGCTTTTTTAAAATTTCTATGTTTGTAATATCCTAATATAATTAACTCACGACCTAGTAATTCTAATGCTATATAATACACACTATGTTATTACGCAGATTTTGGGAAATCATAAAGTTTAGGTTTATTATTTAAAATACACATCATGTATTATATATTTTTGTAAAGCTTACAAAATTTCCAATCAAATGCAAGAAAAATATACAGGGTGTTTCGTTAAAAAAACCACAAGTTTTATTTATAGCTAAAAATTGACAGCTTACAGCAAAAATACGACTACCCCACTGGATTCTACATAAAAAAAATTGTACAAGAACCAATTTTTACCTTTGCCATACATTAAAGGATAACGGAGGTACAAGAGGGGTTCCAAAATGCAATATTTTCAATTTCGCCCTGTATCTCAGAAATGTAGCGGGCTATGAAAGTTTTGTTTATACCAGCGTTCTTATCACAAAAAGTAGCACGGTCTTGTGAAAACCGCACCTCTGTATCTTTACTTATAAGTGAGATACTCCGAAATATCATCGATAATGGGACACACTGTACATAACGAATTTCAGAAAGCACATGGAAAAAATCTAACGAAAATCAATACGAGCCCTTTTCAATGCGTGAAATAACGCCTGATCTTTTATCGCTAAACAAAAACAACAGCAGTTGAAGGTAACAAACTGCCAGATTCAGCATCCACAGCTATTATACTACTTCTATCAAAAAGAATAGCCTGTTAGAACTAAACTTACTACGGATCACTAAATTATTGCGAAAATCTTATCATTGAGATTATTAAGGGTGGTCAATAACATTATCGGGCCCGATAAGAGTTACTCTGTACCTAACCGTTCAATGTACTATTCGATTTATTTGCACCTCGAATTTACTACGTAAATACACACAAGTAATAATCAATTTAGATTAGAAATCTGTATTTGATAAAATAGACCACAACTACCTTTTCCACGTTTTGGAAACAGTGATTGTTGGAAGCATCTTTATTAATAATGTTAAACTTCTGTACATAAACATTACTAGCCACATAAGGTTATGGTCAGCACTCCCTAAAGCAATACTTTTCGAAAATAGAATTAGACAATGATGCCCTCTGTCAGCTCCTCTGTTTTCCTAGCTCTATTATGAAAAACCTTAAAGGCTTTATATTACCTCATCTTGTTTCCCGTTCTCCAAGTAATATATGTATTAATGCATACGCGGACGATGTATCCGTATTCATGTCAATCATACAGGACTTTAAAACCTTGAAAACATGTTTGTTACACCATATATGCTGAACAATCCGATTCTGAACTTAATCTAAAAAAGTGCAAAGGTTTATGGATAGGAAGTTGGAAGGATAAAGAGGAAACTTTCCTCAATTTCTCGTGGGACACTGAAATAAAAATACTAGAGATAACCTTTTCAATCGACATTGAACATGACAATAGAAAAGCCTTTTAAATCCTACATAACACATGGGACAGTACAACACCGTCTTGGAAAGAAATCTGCCTGCATTCTCAATGGAGAGTTGAAAAACCGTTATGTACCAGTACATTGCATCAAAACTGTGGCACACAACGCATACGCTTCTCTCCTCAACAAAAGTCTGCTCTTCAAGCAAAAATTGTAAACTTGACATGTAAAGGCAAACAGTGGACTACAGAAAAGCACCTGTGTTTACTTCGCAGTGGGGTTAGCACTTGTGCACATACCATCAAACTTTATGCAGCTGGCTCGTCATAAAGCTAATTACAAAAAACGCGAAGCAAGCGTGGAAGTCAATAATGTACCACAATGTAAGACAAGCTGGCTGTTTAGGTTTAACATGGTAACGGTTCTTTTTGGAGAACACGCATACAGGCACATACGCACACCGCACTCACCCACATACGCTCAGACCCCCCTCCCCACACACACACGCAAAGGCACGTGCACACGCACACACACATCATGGACGATCTTGGTGAAACTTTGCCAAACGTTCTAAATCGGTACACCCCCAGTCTAATACACCAGCAAATTTTATACTCTCTATTAATCTAGCTCGACATTAACCCCGAGTAAAACAAGGTAAGTGCGTGATTTAAATGATTATATTGATATCTAACAGAAGTGGTTACAGGTAAAAGAAAGCGAATAACGTAAGTTGTAGAAAAGGTATGCGAAAACGAAAAGGAGGAAAAACTAAAATTACAAAATGGATATCTAATATTCTCGACACAAAATTTACCAAACGAAATTAGAAATTTTTAAATTGGAAAAGGAGTTAGGTTTTCCCAGATCGGAATTTACTCAATCTGTTCCGATTTTACCATACTAGTATAGGCAAATTAGGGTCGGAGATGAAAAAATTGTTAGAAAGCTGATTCCGTCTGGAATATGTTCCTTACGCTCCTCTCACCTCCAGAAAAATCGCCAAAAATCTGACATGGGGAACCGCCTTAAATGGCTGCCATATTGATTTTTTCGAAATGGGTTTTTTCGAGAACGGACTGTCATAGAATCACGCCGTTTGCTGGAATTTTTACAACAAAAGTCAAGAACGCCCTTAAAAACGGCCACCATATTTCTCTAAAATGGCCATTACTGCGGGACGGACAGTTCTGTTTGCACTACAATTTAAGATTTGCATTAGAGAATAGGTTAAAACATTTTTTTCTAACTGTAACTCATATTTGCGGTACTACCCCGACCTTATCGCAGTGAAAGCCCCACATCGTTTCACATCCACAATATTTTTCCGTTCACAACCGTCTTCGAGATCACCACCTAGGTTGTCTTCCTCAGTGATTGCTCCACTACGATTCAAACACGATTCGCCACCACATCTACCGCACATTGAAGTGTACTCACACCTTTGGGTGGAACAGTCTCCTTTACAATCACATCGAATCAGGTGAATGAGATTGTCTCGCGCAGGGGGTAGGTTGGATGTTACGGGGTTGTAGTGCCCCTGTCCAGTTTTCCATTCCCAACCTGTAAGGGACAAGACATTACCTTTCCACGCTTGAACTTGATGGTACACGCGTAAACTATGCTGACGGGCGTCAGCAGAAGTCGGCGAGGCTCGCGAGGTTCATGATGTTTGTTTGGAGGTTTTTTTACAAACGGTTTGGACATATTCTTTGTATCTTGTTTTGTCGAGAGTCTTTGAACGTATGCCTCCGTACAGCTGAACAATGAATTTCTCCCCTGAAACCATCGAAAATAAAAAATGTGATAAATGCGGCACACTTTCGAGACCCTTCTTGTCACTATCGTTTTCGTCGAGCAAGCTGCATAGTTCGTTGAACGCGTCAAACTTTGTCTCGTCAACATGGCATCCGCTCTTTTCGGTTAGCATGCCTGGTACGTTGGATCTAAGAACATCAAATCGTGCATCACAGTTTTAATATTGTCCATCGGCAGCAACAAGGTCATGTGACTTATTAATTCGTTTTGAAACTATTTCTCCCCACTTGTCACTTCTTTTTTTGCACATTTCTTGGCTACTTTTAATTTTTTGAATCAAGTCCACTTGAGATACTTTCTGGTATCGCTCTGGGTGCTTCTTGAATAGTGCTTTGTTTGCTGGCAAAAGCAGGTCTTGAAAACAAAGTCTGCTACTTTGCTTCTGAGAAGACGTTTTGGTGCACTTATCGGTTTTTTCGGAAGCCATTGCGACACGATCACTATGACTCGTGTAATCCCTCCTGCAATGAACGTGCATTCGGACCTGGCGAACTCCCTGGACCTTCTCTGCTATCCCATCTTTCCGTTTTAAACTAACGTTCCGTAACGTTTCCAACCGTCATGTTACGTTGACGCGCTCATGTTTCGTCTAACCCCTCACCGCACAACATGCACTTCTCTTTCACTTCAATTCTTGACGCAATTTCCAAGCATTTGTGAACGTTTGTAATCGTGAGTTCCACCACTACCTGCGAAGGAAAACCAAAATCATACCATATAAGAGAAAGGAAAAGGTCAAATGTTAATAAAACTTAATAATCATGGGCGTATTCAGGAGGGAGGCAAAAACAAAGCAAAAATGTATAATGTACCCAAAACCCAACCCCTTTCCTAAACGGGTAGAACATGCACTAAAAAGAATAATCACACTACAACAAAATATGATCGAGAACTTATATCAGATTTAAATACATTTCAAAGCTTAAAACCACCAAAAAAGTCACCAAACATGAGCAGCAAGCTTTGCTTTATTTTTATAATTGCAAATTAATTGGAAAAACAAATAATCTAAACGGACCGCGTCTCGAACTCCGAACCTCGAGCACGACAATCGCATGAGAAGATATACCCGCGCAACTAGTAGTTAGGTCGCGTATCCATACGGTTTGTAACAACCGCTGCGGCATAGGCGTTTTCGTGTTGCTATAGTCTCGCTTAGTAACGGTCGTGAATATTAGAAAGAGGCAAACAAATTAATTTTACAAACTGTTCACAAAGGGATTACAGGTCTAAACAAATTTGAAAGTATTTTAACGGCTAGATAGAAAATAAACTTAAAAACACGTTATGTCCATATTTCTATCGACACCGACAAAATATTAGCACAACATAATATCAACGGAATATAGCTTTTCTACAATTAAAACAAAACTAAACCTCTACTTCAGGTTTGAAATTGGTTGGGGGTTTTTATTTCGTGTAGGAAATGTAATCTTACTAGAAAATAAAACTTCATTACTTACTTAGTTTCACAAATCGTAGTGTTGGGTTGACGAACACGTAAATCGTGAAAGGTTTGCACTTCATAAAACACATTAAATACAACAGATCGTGCAGAAATACACTTGCAGAACGCTCTGAGATCGCTGTTGACAGACAGGCGCCAGCTTGTCGCGCAGCTCGCCAGCGAGAAGCTGCGACTGGTGCGGCTCGACAACAATCGCCAGGACGGAGCCCTTCCAATAATTATTTTAAATCGTATCAACTTCAAATAACTATTTATTAATGAGAAAACTTGTTTTTTTTTTAAACATTATACACATTTTTATAGAACAAAATTTAATGCCCCAAAAAATTTTTTTTTCAAAAATAGAATGTTTGTAAATTTTTTTAAATAAAATTTGACTTTTATTGTAGGTATATGGTTTAGTATAAACAGGGTGCCATTTAAAAAAAAAATCAAGATGACGGTTATTTTTTCAAAATTTAAAGAGTTTCGCCATGTCAGATTTTTGGCGATTTTTCTGGAGGAGTACAGGGGGACCTAAGGAACATATTCTAGAAGTAATCAGCTTTCTAACAATGTTTTCCGTCTCGGGCCAAAATTAGGTCTAATATGCCTATTCTATACGTGTATAATAATGATGACCGTTTTACTTTCCTAAATTTGTAAAAATATAATATGTAGTATTAATAATGTATTGTTGTTTCATATTTAATGATTTTTCAAATAAAAGGAGAAAACTGTTTAAGCAAAATACTAGTTCTTTACTGCAAAGGGTGAAAACCCCATAATTGTAATAGCGTATTATAAATGTACGCAACTCTAACGTGGTTTATTAATTGTTGTAATCTGGATTAACCTCCAGCAGCAGCCAGAAGTTGATTTTGCTTTTAGAGATCTGGTGCGTCATCAAATTCAACTCCATAATCTTCCACTGCTTGATCCATTTCACCAAACTGATTATTCGCTTAAGATAAATTGGATAACATTGTACAGCATTTAAAAATATTACCAGCAAAAAGCAGATTAACTGGTGAATGTTTTAAACACGGAAATTTCTCTTTTAGTATTCCAAACGCGTTTTCAATCATTCTCCTACTACGCTCTATTGAACGTAGTTTGAGCTGGATCAAGAGCATCTTAATATGTCGGTGTGATTAGCCACTCCTTTAAAGGATACGCGGAATCTCCTAAAATAACTGCGTTACGGTGAGGTCTCCAGCCGTTCTCCCTTCTTCGACACAAAGAACTGTTGCGAAGAACTCTTGTACATGCACGCTTCCCGGCCAATTAGCACTTACGTAGTAGAATTTCATGTCGGGTCCACAAACTGCCATACAGTTGATTAGCTTCCCGTGTCGGTCTACATAAGCTGCTTCATTAATACTTGGAGCATCTATATTTATAAGTATCCCGTCAATAGCGCCCCATACCTATGGCATACCTGCCATGTCATAACAGCCCTGTAATACGCCTAAAGCGTTAGCAGCCCAAGATATTACTTTTACAAATTTTATTTCATTAACAGCATCCACAAAATCATGTACACATCCATAAACTGTTATTTTCGATACACTATGCATATCACACACACCATGGTATTGTCCTACATGTCCTAATCAGTGTAGTGTAGTGCAGCCCATACCAACGATTACTGCGGTTCCGTAAAGCTGGAGATAAGTCTCGTAGGAGATGTTAGAATTGCGCTCTATTTAGTCTAAATCGCTCCTCAAATTCTTTATCGGAGAGGAACGCAAAGTCTCTCTCTCTATCTCTGAATCGATATGGCACACGAGGTACGTCTTCGTCATCACTTGAATTTGACCACATATTGTTCGGGACGTGTGAATAAAGCAATGACTAATACTTAAACTAATACTTGTAGAAGTTCGTACTCACCCTTCAGGCATGGTTAAAATTTTCCTACAATTGTAATGGAATGCGTAACATAAACTTACATGTGTTAACTTTCAGTTACAGAACAGACCTACAGTTGTAACTGTACTGGTAGTAATGCATGTCTTAGGTAGTTACCAGTGGTATGCTTTATGCCATAAATGTTCATAAAGGGTATGAGTATGTATAATGAGATACGACTTTACAAAGCGATTAGGTTTCCGAAAAAAATCCTCCATTCCCACTATACAGATTTCGATACGTCGCGGAAAGTTTCGAAATACTCAGATTTGCAGACAAATGACAGCTTCGGATAAAAATGTTAAATCCATAGTTTTGATCGTTTGACAATTAAACAAACTTTATGTTGAAAATGTTATTGAGAAATATAAGAATCAGATACAATAAAATTAATGTGAACAAAGTATAGAGGGTCATCGGGTTGCTCTCATCCATTGCTCTTATATATTTGCTATAAAGATATCTATGAATGACATAAGTATCAAACGTCAATGTCCATTCTAAATATACAATTCTGTTAAATTTTAAGTTATTGTTGTAAAAGCGTTTATGTCAAGTGCAAAGTATTATACTTGACAAGCAGTCCCAGCTCAACCTTACAGCCTCGAGAAACCAATTTTCAAGTCACATGCTCCTTTTGTATTTGACGTAATATAAATGAATATTGTTTTATAACATTTTGGTACTGATGGGACGTAAACGTTTAGAACGAATAGAGTATAATCAAAACAACACCTTATTAAAAAGTATCAATTAAATTCATTCAAATATTATTAACGAAAAATACAAATCAAGTACTTTCTGTTAAGTTTTTAAAGAAGGTTAACAAATAAATAACCAAAGATAAGGCAATTATCGTGTGGAATCGAACGTTTCTGGGGTGGTTACATTAACCACGGTTTAGCCCTTATTAATTTTGTAATTAAACCATGATATAAAAGAATTAATGAACATTGATAATCATTTACCTACTTCTGTACATTTATCTTTCTCATTCATACAAAGCGAAACTTAGTAGGTAAACGTATTCACCGTTCCTAATTAAATCTAATATCACTAAATCGATCGAAATCAGATGGAATTGCAATCGCAAAATCTTCAACACAGGTACAAAATGGCTTTCAAACTATAAACCATACTCGGCATAAGTAAACGCAATATCGTGACTGTAATAAGCATTCGAAATGAAATTCGAAGATTTATAACCCCAGAAACCATAATTTATAAGTTTAGCGTTTCTGACACACCGTTCATACACTACAACAGTTGCGTCTACCTTGACACCAATGTTAGAAATCAAAAATATCACAATATTAAAATCTATCTATTATTACTATATATTTATACATGAATCGGTTTATTAAAAGTAATTAACGTAGTAATTTTCAACAACAGATACTAAGAGCCAAGTATTCATTATACAAAATGTATTATCCTGGAAACGGTTTAACGTACATTCACAGATTTCCAATTAGGCAACCGTCTCTTGGTTAACACTACCAATTATATATATATATATATATATATATATATATATATATATATAATAATACGTTTTTATTCCCATAATAATATACATATGTATTATCACCCTAATTAATACCTTAAAGTAATAAGATCTTAAAATAATATTGTAGGCTTATATGGGAAATGGTTCTGCATGCACTACGCATACAGCCCAGAGTTACAGTATAGTTATCCAATCTATTTAAATCACTGTTTATATTATTCATTGTTCTATAATTGGAACTTGGTGCAATGTAGTAGTAAGCGAAAAAAAAATAAAAAGAAATAACTAGATATGTTTCAGATATATTTATTTTGTAATTAGCAATATTTTGTTTAAGAGAGGTATGTTATGTAATATCCATTTTTTCAAGATTTTCCAAGGGTTTTTTGTTAGTTTTACCTTTTTGAGAGAACTAGGTAGAGCATTATACAGTTTTGGTCCTAAATATATTGCGCTTTATATATATATATATATATATATATATATATATATATATATATATATATGATCTGTAACGTCAAAAGAATAGTAGTTTATTAAGAAACAAATTATATCACATGCGCTTTTATTGTTATAAGGCATTGCAGCAACGTAGAAAAAAAATCAGTGCGTTAATAACCTTATAAAACAAGTTTTTTTGTGGTTTTTGCTTTCCCTGCAGCGTAAAGAAAGTATTGAATTACATTTATAAAATCGAAATCGTGTGTGTGTGTGTGTGTGTGTGTGTGTGTGTGTGTGTGTGTGTGTGCGTGTGCGTGTGCGTGTGCGTGTGAGTGTGAGTGTGGTGTGCGTGTGCGTGTGCGTGTGCGTGTGTGTGTGTCGTGTGCGTGTGGTGTGTGCGTGTGCGTGTGCGTGTGTGGTGTGTGTCGTGTGTGCGTGTGTGTGTGGTGGTGTGTGCGTGGGTGTGGTGTGTGCGTGGGTGTGTCGTGGGTGTGTGCGTGGTGTGCGTGTGGTGTGTGTGGTGTGGTGTGCGTGTGTGTGCGTGTGTGTGTGTGTGTGTGCGTGCGTGTGCGTGGTGCGTGCTGTGTGTGGTGTGTGTGTGTGCGTGTGTGCGTGCGTGCGTGTGTGCGTGCGTGTGTGTCGTGTGTGTGGTGTCGTGTGTGCGTGCGTGTGTGTGTGTGTGTCGTGGTGCGTGCGTGGGTGCGTGCGTGGGTGTGTGCGTGGGTGGTGCGTGGGTGCGTGCGTGGTGTGTGCGTGGTGTGCGTGTGTGTGTGTGCGTGCGTGTGGTGCGTGGTGTGCGTGCGTGTGTGTGTGGTGGGTGTGTGCGTGGTGCGTTTGTGTGCGTGCGTGTGCTATCATGTGATGATAGTGTGGCATCGTCTTGTGGATCTGCTTGTTGTGTCTTTTCTGGGGTGTGCGTGTGCGTGTGTGTGCGTGTGTGTGTGTGGCTGTGTGGTGTGTGTCTTTTTGCGTGGGTGTGCGTGGTGTGTGGTGCGTGTGTGTGTGTGCGGGGTGTGTGCGTGGGTGTGTGCGTGGTGTGTGTGGTTAGTTATATATATATATATATATATATATATATATATATATATATATATATATATACGTTTTATTCCCATAATAATATACATATGTATTATCACCCTAATTAATACCTTAAAGTAATAAGATCTTAAAATAATATTGTAGGCTTATATGGAAATGGTTCTGCATGCACTACGCATACAGCCCAGAGTTACAGTATAGTTATCCAATCTATTTAAATCACTGTTTATATTATTCATTGTTCTATAATTGGAACTTGGTGCAATGTAGTAGTAAGCGAAAAAAATAAAAAGAAATAACTAGATATGTTTCAGATATATTTATTTTGTAATTAGCAATATTTTGTTTAAGAGAGGTATGTTATGTAATATCCATTTTTTCAAGATTTTCCAACGGTTTTTTGTTAGTTTTACCTTTTTGAGAGAACTAGGTAGAGCATTATACAGTTTTGGTCCTAGATGTATTGCGCTTTATATATATATATATATATATATATATATATATATATATATATATATATATATATATATATATGATCTGTAACGTCAAAAGAATAGTAGTTTATTAAGAAACAAATTATATCACATGCGCTTTTATTGTTATAAGGCATTGCAGCAACGTAGAAAAAAAATCAGTGCGTTAATAACCTTATAAAACAAGTTTTTTTGTGGTTTTTGCTTTCCCTGCAGCGTAAAGAAAGTATTGAATTACATTTATAAAATCGAAATCGTGTGTGTGTGTGTGTGTGTGTGTGTGTGTGCGTGTGCGTGTGCGTGTGAGTGTGAGTGTGAGTGTGCGTGTGCGTGTGCGTGTGCGTGTGTGTGTGCGTGCGTGCGTGTGTGCGTGCGTGTGTGTGTGTGCGTGCGTGGGTGCGCGCGTGGGTGCGTGCGTGGGTGCGTGCGTGGGTGTGTGGGTGGGTGTGTGCGTGGGTGTGTGCGTGGGTGTGTGCGTGCGTGTGTACGTGCGTGTGTGTGTGCGTGTGTGCGTGCGTGGGTGCGTGCGTGGGTGCGTGCGTGGGTGCGTGCGTGGGTGCGTGCGTGGGTGCGTGCGTGGGTGCGTGCGTGCGTGGGTGCGTGCGTGCGTGGTGTGTGTGTATGTGTGCGGGTGTGTGCGTGCATGCGTTTGTGTGCGTGCGTGTCTATCAATGTATAAAGAATAGATAGTGGCCATCGTCTTGTGGATCGCTTTGTTGTGTCTTTTCTGGGCGTGTGCGTGTGTGCGTGTGTGCGTGTGTGCGTGTGTGCGTGTGTGTGTGGTGTGTGCGTGGGTGTGTGCGTGGGTGTGTGCGTGGGTGTGTGCGTGGGTGTGTGCGTGGGTGTGTGCGTGGGTGTGTGCGTGGGTGTGTGCGTGGGTGTGTGCGTGGGTGTGTGCGTGCGTGTGTGCGTGCGTGTGCGTGTGCGTGTGTGCGTGCGTGGGTGCGTGCGCGGGTGCGTGCGTGGGTGCGTGCGTGGGTGCGTGCGTGGGTGCGTGCGTGGGTGCGTGCGTGGGTGCGTGCGTGGGTGCGTGCGTGGGTGCGTGCGTGGCTGCGTGCGTGCGTCGGTGCGTGCGTGCGTGCGTGCGTGCGTGCGTGCGTGTGTGTGTATGTGTGCGGGTGTGTGCGTGCATGCGTTTGTGTGCGTGCGTGTCTATCAATGTATAAAGAATTGGTAGTGGCCATCGTCTTGTGGATCGCTTTGTTGTGTCTTTTCTGGGCATCTGATTGATGACGTCCACTCCTCCTTTGGTCTCATTATAGAAGAGTTTTATATCAGATTTGTTCTTTTTGTCCGTACGAACAATATCATCCGTATGTTGCGTTGAAGGAAGAATCAATATTTTTGTGGGTTTTTCACGTGTAACATATGAAACCAAAGTAACAGGAGGTTGTCCAGTCTTGGGATCCGTAAAGGCAAACATACTGGAATAGAGTCGTCTTCCTACAGTTTTTTTCAGCACCTCGGGTATGTGTTTACGGTTTAGTTGCATGGTCCCAGCTAGTGTAAGTTTAAAATCTGTATACAATTCTTCTCCAAGCTCTACAGATGTGTAGTATCTATCAGTTGTAACGTTACGACCGGAGTTACGAACTGGAGATAAAAGTCGTTTTACAATTCCTTTTGGACCTCTAGATTCTGAGGTACTACCTTCTGTTTTACCTGCGTAAACTTCCATGCGTAGAACGTAACGTGTCTCACAGTCTGCTAGCATCCTTATCAAAACGCCGTATTTTCCAGGTTTATCTTTCATGAATACTTTGAACGGGCACCTCCCTCTAAATAAGGACAACATCTCATCAATTACGACGTTCATACCCGGTGTAAAATATTTCAAGAATGATTCATTTATCTCTTCAAAAATTTCACGAAGCGGAGCAAATTTGTCTTCAGCTCGCCTTTCCTGCCGAGTAGTTTTGCTATCATATATTAAAATCCCCAACAATTCTCTGAATCTGTTGTGTCACATTGCACCAATATAAGCTGCTCGTCCAAATTTCTTAGAAAATAAATCATGATAGTCTAAATTATTGTCACCATTAGCACCCATCAGAATCAGAACACCCAATAGTGCCATAATTTCTGTTATATCAGTCTTTTCTACATTTTTAATTTCTGCTTCTTCATTTGTATATGTTACAACTTTTTGGGGGATTTCTGTTGTAATGAATTTTGAGAAAGATTCCAGAATCGATTGAACCTTTCCGTCAGTACGTAAACCTGGTCGGTCGCGAAAAATATTAGGGACTGCTTTCCGACCGTACCGTGGAGAATGTGCTAAATAAATTCTACCTGATTTACTTTTATACTGTTGGGCAGCATTATCGCCATTTAGATAAATATCAGAACTGCCCTCATCTAACTCATGACTGGCTTCTTCTTGATAAACAACTGTACAGTCCTCTGGTTCACTTACATCCGAGTCACTATTTTCGGCATCACCCACTGACAAAATCTGACACGCTTTCTGCCTCAAACTCTAATTCCTTTTGAGTTAAATATTTACTCATTTTTACTAACAACGGCACTAACAAAAGTCTAGGAAATGTTTGACACCGCACTCAATAATTTTTAGCAATTTTAAATCAACTTACAAAACAATACAAACGCAACAAATAACTCGTAATTACAACGCTACCGCTACACAGAACGCCAGACTGCGTATAACCATATTAGTGGCAGGTTGGACCAAGACTTTTTTCAATATAAACAATATTTAAATATGTATAACGCCTTCGCTATCACAATATAAGGTGCTCTACATGTATAGGAACAACGTCTAATTTTTTCAGAATTTTAAAGTAATAATTAAAAAATATATAGCCAAAAATCGAAATCGTGGGTACTTTTTGTCCACCTTTGGTCCATCCAGGGTTAATAGCATTTCCGCGTGGCAGTAACAGTAATATTAAAATTGTAATTAACATCATTATTTATAGGATAAGGAAATTAATTTTTAAGGAGTTCAAAATTGATAAAATTCGTTCAGTGACACCCGAGTAATCTATATTCAAAGGAAAATGCTTAAAATTTACACATTACTTAAGATATTTCCCTGTATAGGAAAAAAGTATCGGCGTGCGGTTTTCGCCATAGGTAAGTTTCCTTTACAAAGAATCTTAATTTAAGCTTAAAAATGAAATAAATATGATTGAAAATGCTTAAAATGTTTTATTTTATTTTGCCACCATAATGTTCTTTATACGCCCCCAAATGCGGGCGTAATGTGGTCTTTATAGCACGGAAATGTCATTGTTGCTAAGCAGCATGATTGACAGCAAACACATGACATGATATGTCACGTAAGTTGAAAGAATTATTGAAACAACAACCTTACTATACAACCTTTATTAATAAAAATAATAGTAATAAAACTCATTCTTTATAAAAATTGAACATATAGTTGGATGGATTTACTTGGAATTATTTTTGCCTGGGCGGCCTCAAACTCATCTAAAATTTCTTGTGAATAAGTTTTTGCGTTTTCACCTTCCATTTTAGAATGCAAATTATTTACAAACAAACAGTACCTTAGCAACAATTTAGCAATATCACAGTATCTTAGTAACAACAAATTAGCCTACTGTCGACTTTATTTCACTGGATTTGCATTTAAAAACTTGCCGAAAATACTGAATCTTTTTAAAATTTTGTTCCAGTTTCATGGTGCAAAATAAAATAACACATTGTATGTACCACGGGCATAATTGTAGATTATGCCCTTAATACATAAATATCTATTATGGATACTTTTATAAAAGCGGAAGCCTTTGTAATTTTTTTTAAGTTAGCATCTAGATGTCTATTAGCCTCTATCTGGTATGAAGTTTTAAATATCTCTTTGACATAGATTCTTGATATTGTTTGTACAATGTTGCCTACTTTCGTAATGAACTTATAAGGGAGGTTGCATAATTATCCTAAAAAAATTGTTACTAAAATTATTTCATTTCTTTCAATTTCCATTTTGTATTGGAAAGCCGTGTGTTGTTCAACGCCAAAAATGAAGTTTTATAGCACATACTAATATTTAAAACTAATAATTCACTATCTAGTAAGGTTTACAGAGAGCCGATACACACTGAATCAACAAATTGGTGTAATTAAATCTTTAGTGGATCGAGCAAAACTAAATTGTGATCCTGAATTTTTGATAGATGAATATAAACAATTAATATTCTTTCAAACTTATGGGTATTCACTTATTGTTAGTAATAATGGTGTTACACCTGCTAGACATAACCATACAGAAAAACCAGTGCTTAATGTTGTTACTGTTTTTCTTTCTTTTATAACTGTTACAGAGAGAATTGAGAAAATGCAAATTAATCATGATAGTAGGACTGTTTTTAAATCTAAAGATGTTTCAAAAATTTGGTTATACTACAACTATTGGAATTATTATGGAAGTTATTTAAGGTGATGATGGCCCAATTAGAAGGTCTCAAAGAAATGTAAAATAGCACATAGTGGTCCTTAATATGACTTTAACAGATTAATCTCCAGTAAATACATTTTCTATATCTTTATCAAACACTTTGGTGCACTACCAAATAAAGTGCACTACAGGGTAAATTTCTATATTGAGGTGCGCACTACCTGAATATTAACCATAATAATAATCCGATTATAGGAATTAGGGAGATAATGGGTTCGATTCCCATTACCGTCTACCTTGTATGAGGTTTTCTCAGGGGGTTTTCCTCATAAACATGTAGCGGCATGGTTACTGCATACGCACACCATCTGCGGCTATTTAGGCGATGCTGGGGTAGTATTTTCCCCCTCAGAACCCTAACTCCGTTCCTTGCGATCCTATCCTGACCACACCCATACTTAATCCCGCCATGCATACATACGTAATGTACGGATGTATGCTGGGAATCCATGATTGTGGCTGAAGGAGCTTGGATAGCCCGCCCTCCCCCTTGGAGAGGGAATGAAACAATTTGATTAAAAATTACCCTTTTTAAGCGATGTCAGAGAGTAATCCTTAATGGTGAAGAATCTTCCACACAACCTCTGATTTGTGAAGTGCGGCAGAGTTTAATATTTGGACTAACGTTATATTCCATATATACCTTTAACTCCCCTCAGCTGTTCAAAATTTCAAAATTCATATGTATATTTTTTGGGCCTAAACCGTTGAGAAATTACGTTCAAGACCGCATTAATATTTATAGCAACAATACACTTCTAAAATCAACTAACGAAGTAAATATTTAGTTATGTTTATAGACAACCATCTTAAATTTGAAACACATATTAACTGAGTTGTATTAAAATATACCGTAATTTAGATCTTTCGCTCATTCAGTTGTAAATATAAGAAAAATCTTAATTATTTTTGCATTATAGCTATGAGATAGGCAACTTAATTTGCATTTTGGTGTAACTTAAGTGCATATCTTCTTAAGGGTATATTTCTTAAAGGTTTATACTCCCACTTCAAATTATTTTTCTGCTCATATCTTTTGCGCACGGCTATATCATCATCTAATTTCAAAGCTTCCATTTTTTTGGACTTCCTGATGAATGTTGAGTTGGTTACGAAGCATTTTTTGCGCTTCCACCTAAATTTTGTGAAAGTGCCATTGATTTAATGGTAAGATATTTTAACCCATTATATTAAAAATTAAAACATTTGCTCTTTTCAGGCACTTTCTTTTTTTTACTTTTACACTTTTAATTTTACCGCTTTTGATTGCACAATTAATTCTACGGTTACGTACGCGTTCATTTTACGATGGCGTTTTGCTTTTAATGCAGATCTGTATGTGTATTCCATTATTTATTTTGAACCTACAAAAGAATGCAATAAATATTGGTTTATTCAATTTCAAGAAGACAAATTTAATAAATAAATTCCATTTTTGGGTGTGGCTTACAACGTAAAGCATTATTTCAAGATATTGCGCAATATTGATGCCAAGATGGCATCACCTCGGTTTGCCTATTTGCATTATTTTTTATAATACCAGGGGTTCTCAAGAAGTATTATATATTGTACAGGTATTTAAAATTTTAACCATTATTTAGTAAATTAAGGCTATACCTAGTTTTTAAGATATATTTTATATAACCCTAATTTAACTGTTAATAAACATAGTCTGTATGTTTTTTTATTTTTTACATTTTGATACATTTTTTATTGTAAACCTCGGTTTAGTTATTCCGAGCATAATTAAAAAAGAGCTTGGCGTCCGAGATCATTTTATTAGTGTTACATTACATTTTTATTATTTATGTTCAGTGGAAGTAATCAAGCCTAAATTGTGGTAATTAAGCAAATCAAAAGATTGAACCACCCTACGTTAATCTTCTGACTGGGACGGAGGCATTATTTTTGGTGAACGGTTTGTATCTCCAGAACGATTTAACTCATTCATTTATACATTTATTTTATACGATTACCATTTACTTTATAAATTACTGTCTCACTCGAGGATATAGACACCTGAAGCAGCTACATCTATATAAAAATCTTCTTCCACAGTAAACAAAAACTATATTAACAGATGCTCTTACTCGTGGAAAATAAACAAAAAACTATTCACATCTTAAAACATTATTTATTTAGTAGAAAAACACATAAACTCAAAAAAACAAAATTACGAGCTAAAATAAAAATAAAAATAATTTTAATAAATGTTCAAGGTGTCTACCACCTTGCTTTAAGCAAATTTTAATTCTGCGACGAAAATAAATGTTAACCCTATATAACATTACTCGGTTAATAGTTGCAGAAACGTTTCGGATTCTATTTTTCATACTTTCCACAGCGGAATTTGACCATACGGTGTACTCTAGTACATTTCATGTCTAGTAACATCGCAGAGTCATGGCCTTCTATGTTTTATGATCACAGCGATATTTAGTTTTTTTCAGACAACTACTTTTTGTAAAAATTACGAATTAGAAATATTCCTCAATAAACACACAATCTTCCACCCACACACTATTGGGCTACCCTGTATATATATATATATATATATATATATATATATATATATATATATATATATATATATATATATATTACATTTTTGTAGTCGAAGGATTAATTCCCGTTGAACGTTTTCAATTACCTCTGGTGGAATAATCCTTATTTCCTGGCGTATTCTCTGTTTCAGGTTATCTAGATTATTTGGTCTATTCACATAAACTTTAGATTTCAAATAACTCCATAAGAAACCATTTAAATCCGGTGATCTTGGTGGCCACCCAATAGGACCTCTGCGTCCAATCCATTTATTAGGGAAGGTCGTGTCAAGAAATTGTCGAACTGCAATTGCAAAATGAGGAGGTGCCCCATCATGTTGGAACGGTATGTCATTATGAGGAGTATCTGGATCTTGCGGATGAGGAAACACAACAGCTAAAGCGGGGATGAGTTCGAATTGAAAAAAGTGTAAGTAGCGTTCCCCATTTAAAGTTTCTTCAAAAAAATAAGGTTCAACAATTTGATTTTCGACAATACCTGCCCATACATTTATTTTTTGACGATGCTGTGTGTGACAGACTTGTATCAACGAGGATTTCAGATGTCCAATACTTACAGTTTTGCCTATTCACGTATGCATTTAAAACAAAAGTACGCTCATCAGGAAAAACAATCTTTCGGGTGAAATCTAAGTTTTGATTATTAATCTAATCCAAAACCAATCATCATAAGTACTTCAATACGTTCTTTCTCAGATAAATGCATTTTTAAAATGAAACATGAAGAAAACGTATTGTCACAAAATAACACCTCAAGTGATAACGGAATCGACTAATCCGAAAAATGTTAAACATACATTATTTAAGTTCCGTGCGTTAACGAAAAATAACCCGTCAAATCGGGTTGCTATCGAGCAAATGCGCCAATGGGCGGTGCTCAAAACGCGCATTTTCACATTTCAATCGTCATTATTCCGAAAACCGCTGATTTTAGAGATATGATATATACAAAGTGTCCAGAATTTACTGTACAATAATTCCTTTCATCATGAACGCACCGTATATATATATATATATATATATATATATATATATATATATATATATATATATATATATATATATATATATATATATATATATATATATATATACAAATTGTATGTAAATTAAAATTTAAAAATACATAGAGAAAAAGAATTCCTCGAGTGGGATTTGAACCCCCGATCTGTTCTTTGCTAGAGAATTACGTTACCAACTACGCACTACCGAGGGAGCAAATCTGACTTAACTTGTATGTATCTTTTTATTAGTGTTGATGTAAACTAACTATATTTATTAATGATCACAGTCAACTTTTTTGTTCTTATGTCATGAGAGCTCGCAATTCGCTAGGTTTCACACATGAGGGAGCAGACCCTAACACAATACCTGTCTTACAAGTTAGATTTAGGAACCCCTTATTAGAATACTATTTCCAGTCACGAGGGCGATGGCAAGGGGAGAACAAGTTCCTACACCCATCTTACAAGTAGCATTAGGGCCCCTTATTAGAAAATTTCAAATTTACCGCTGAATAAATTTTTAATTCTGACTTTGGCTATCTCCAATGTCAGGCCCTACGGTCAGCCTCAAGGTCAAATTCGAGGTCAACCACGTGGACGGCCTTGGGAATTCGCAAGTTCAACTCCAAGGTCAGGCGTGAAGTCAACTCTCAAGGTCAATAATAATACACGCACGGTTTAGGTTAGGTCAATATTCGTGCGCGAGTATTCACCTAACCTAAACCGTGCGTTTATTAATCTAACGTAACCTGATATTGTACGAGTAATGACCTAACGTAAACCGTGGGCTTATTAATCTGACCTAATATTGTACGTGTATTGACCTAACCGTAAGACGAGAGAAACGAGAGGGACGAGAGACAAGCTTCTATTACAGAAAACATTCGCTAGTTCCTATGTGTTTTCGTGTTTGTGTGTTTTCGCGTTTGCGTGTTTGCGTGGTTGCGTGTTTGCATGTTTTCGCGTTAGCATGTGTTCGTGTCTGCATGTTTTCGCGTTTGTGTGTTTTAGTGTTTTCGCGTTGGTGTGTTTGCATGTTTTCGCCTTTGTGTGTTTTCCTGTTTGCGCGTTTTCGCGTTTGTGTGTTTTCGTGTTTGCGTGTTTTCTCGTTTGTGTTTGCGTGTTTTCGCGTTTGTGCGTTTTCGTGTTTGCAGGTTTTCGCGTTTGTGTGTTTTCGTGTTTTCGATTGCGTATTTTCGCGTTAGAATGTTTTCGTGTTTGTATGTTCTCGTGTTAGCGTGTTTTCGTGCTTGCGTGTTTTCGTGTTTGCATGTTTTCGCGTTTGTGTTTTCGTGTTTTCGTGTTTGAGTTTTTTCACGTTTGTGTATTTTCGTGCTTGCGTGTTTTGGCGTTTACATGTTTTCGCGTTTGTGTATTTGCATGTTTTTGCATTAGAGTGGTTTCGTGTTCGCGCGCGTTAAGGAAGAATAACCGTCGCATGCCGAAGTCGAATCGTTTGCGTGTTTTCGCGTTTGTGTGTTTGCATATTTTCCCGTTAGCGTGTTCTCGTGTTTGCGTGTTTGAGTTGTTGCGTGTTTGCATGTTTTCACATTCGCGTGTTTTCGTGTTTGCGTGTTTTCGCGTTTGTGTGTTTTCGTGTTTGCATGTTTTCGCGTTTGTGTTTTCGTGTTCGCGCGCGTTAATGAAAAATAACCGTCGCATGCAGAAGTCGAATCGTGTATGGGTTTTCGCGTTTGTGTGTTTGCATGTTTTCGCGTTAGTGTGTTTTCGTGTTTGTGTTATTACGTGTTTGCATGTTTTCACGTTGGCATGTTTTCGTGTTTTCGCGTGTGTGTGTTTTCATGTTTGCATGTTTTCGCGTTTGTGTTTTCGTGTTTGCGTGTTCTCGCGTTAGCGTGTATTTGTGTTTGCGGGTTTTCACGTTTGCGTGGTTGCGTGTTTGCGCCTGTGTCTGTTTGTGAGCTTGCGCCTGTGTCTGTCCCTTCGGGGTGTGTTTATGTCTGTGTTTACACCTGTAGTTTAAAAATACACCACTAGATGGCGTCGCAAACAAAGAAATCTGCTTTTAAAAATTAGTGTAAACTAATTAGTGGGATTTTTTGTCATATAAGTAAAATTTTGCGACACGAGACTTTCAGCGAAGGCTGTTTCGGCGATCCCCATATATTGAAGCACTTAGCAATGTTCGGATAGGATCGCTTATCTTCGGGAGTCGAGGAGTGGGGTTTGCGCTAACCATAGCCTGGTTAGTGCGATTCGTACCTATATGACAGAGGAAAATGAGCTCGTTACAACAGGCAACGTAATGACCCAGGTTTTTTAAGAAAAAGAAGCAATATAACACAAAATAAAACCCTGCTATCTTAAGGAAATAGCCAAAGCTAAGTACTATCTACAAAGAAGCGTACGTAGGAATTGGGAGAAAGAAACGAAAAGTATAATATATACAACAGACTAACGGCGTAACAGAAGACTACAGTAGTCTGTTGGAAAAAGAACAGCAAATGTTACAGTTGCGGAACCGTATAATTCACTATTTTAAGACCTCTTGGAAGAATCTGGACAGGTTTGGAACTTATAATATTTATGCTTGTTAATAAAAAAAGCAAAATCCTATCGTAGGAGTTCTGGCAGAAACTAGTGGTTCCAAAGTCGTTTACTTACTTTTTAAGAGGTTACGTGAAAAATATATTTTTTAAATCAGATGGCGATGCCCTTAAAAAGACGGTTTTATTTTTATTCCTTATAAAGGTATGGATGTAATTGCCTTAATAACAGTGGAACCATCTGTTACGTTTTCAGTAATGGAATTAATACATTTAATGGGTATTCGTTCGCTAAGATAGAAGATGTTGTGGGACATTTAAAAGCTTTAGAAAATATAGAAAATCTGAATTACTCGCAAACCGACCTGGAACAAACTAACGATATTTCTATGCAAGAAATTAAAGGTATTATAAAGGCTAGATACTGTAGGAAATTGGTGCAGTTATCCGAGGGTACAGAATTAGTTATAATAGGTATTAAACTGATAACCAGAAAAAATAAATTGCATAACCATAGCCTCTTTAGTGCGATTCTTACCTATATGACCTTTACACATTATCTCTCCCAAACTTAATATAATTTCCTGTCTACCTGTCCTTTCGTATCACCATAGCCTGGTTAATGTGATTCGTACCTATATGAATTTTGATTTATTTACCCTTTTTAATAATATCAAAATAATACTAATTTTTTCTTTTAAATATTTACTAAAATCCAACAGGTGTTTTAAAAATCGTGCATTAACAATAATAATAGTTATAAATTTGATGTATATGATATGATATTACTCACTTAATTACTCATTTATTTTTAAAGCAATTTTTGTATGTGTGCTGTTGAAGGTTGACTTTACTTTACGCTTTCAAGAAGCAATTCTGAATGTACACACAATACACTGTTGAAGGCTGCCCTCAAGGTGAGAATCATTTTAAAAGCATGTTTTAATAAAAAAAATTTCATATAAAGTCGCGCACTAAGTCCAGCTTAATGCAAAAGGTAGATAGAGAATTACAATAAGTGCAAGCGAGGTAATTAGGTTTTTGCTATTCGGGTCTAATTTCAGTTTAGTTATTTGTTATTGCATTGCCTTGCATTGTATAAGTATTTAAGGTAGTTCAGCATTTGCAATAACGTCTTAGGACGTTCAGTCATGTTTATAAATCTACAACCCTTTATGTGAGAGATAATCCCTGCAGGTAAAATAATATAGTAGTCTGACCTCGAGTTTGGTTTTATTTGTTATTGTATAGGCATTTTTACTAATTTAAATGTAAAACATATTTTTATCATAGCATGCAGAACGTGACAATAGTATTACAAGCTAATTTGATTTTTTGAAGACTGATTTTTGCACGCTGTAAGTTTTTTTTCCATTGGGAGCGGGTTTTTCATGAGAAGTTAAATCAATTTGGTACTTTTGAATTGTGGTTGCTTTTAACAAGCTGTATGGTTAAACTAAATCAGTATTTTTGAACTGTAAGCTGGTTTTCGCAAGCTGTATGTTATGATTTGATTTGATTGATTGAGATTGATCTGATTGTTTTATTTGATCGAGGGTGATTTGTTTGAGATTGATCGATTTGCTTAATCGATTTGATTAATTTGATTTGATTCATTGATTTGTTTGTTTGAGAAAGGGGCGAGGGAGGCAAGAGAGAGACGACCACGATCAACCTCTATTACAGGAAACATTCATTAGTCCATACACCACTAGATGGCGCCACAAGCAAACCCTAATTAGTCCTAGAAGTATACCACCAGGCGGCGCCACCTTTATTACAGGGAACATTCGCTAGTCCATACACCACTAGATGGCGACATAAAAATTAAAATCTCACGCCAAGGGGTCCATGACAGGAAGGCGTAGACCCTAACACAAGTTCTTATATCTGTCTTACAAGTTAGCCTTAGGCCGCCTTATTAGAATACTATTTCCTACGAGCTTTGATTTATCTGCCGATGTGCCTTACAGATCCAGTTTCCCGCATATATCTTGCAATGCGACTAAACACCTCTCTTGAGCAATTCTACAGTACATTCTCGTGATCCGAATACATTGAAAATAAATTTCAAGCATATCAAATACTTCCTCGTTGGAATAAGATATCTTGAACATGTAAAATGCTAACTATTGATAAAGAACACACAGTAACACCTCAATTCTTTAATAACAAAAGTTACAAATTGAACAGGTAATAAAAACGTACACAATTGTAGCAAATTAACAAATATAAAACACGAAAATCAATAAAGACAGAGAAATCAACAAATTGACGTTCATAAAATTAACTAATTCAATTTATTTACCTTCGTTAACAAGCCATGGCCTACATTGATTGAAGTACAAAACTGCATATGAATTTCACATGCACATTAACAAGTACTTTGAGTTTAGAATTTATTACTATATTATGATGAAGAACTTTTTCTCTAAACGACTAATGAAAAGTGTTTCGTTTTAATAATACAGTTACTTAATTTTTTTATGACTTCTTCATTGCTGCTGTATCGTAATTTTATAATAAAGCAATAATACCTAATTTCATATGAAAGTGGTAAAATGTTATTGGGAACTACGTTAATTTGTATAACAATCCTTGAAAACACGTATTTTCGAGTTTCCTCTGAAACGGAAATAGATATGCGTTTTGGGTTTTCACTGATTTCTCTGTAACTTCACCTACTTTTTGATAGACATATTATGCTGCCATTTGGAAATTTTCATAAAATTCGTGTGTATTAGAAAGCATTTTAAAGTATAACCACCTGTTAAGGTTCCGACGTAAGCTATAATGATTTTTTGCAATTTTCAGCTTAAGGATGACCTAATTTAACCTTGGATAATAATGTAACAAAATTATTTTTACATAATTTTTTTTGATGTACCCTATACTATATACCCTGTATATAGCCAACTCCACAAAAAAAATCGATGCACGTCATAAATTTAGTTAGCTAGTTCCAACACATTATTCATGCTACTATTTCGTATGTCTCCATAACTCAAAAGGACATAGAAATAATCTAGAACGTTGGGATTCCTTACCTAAATTTCCTATATTATATATATATATATATATATATATATATATATATATATATATATATATATATATATATATATATATATATCTGCAGGGGTTAACAAAAGACGATAGCATGATTTAAAACGACAATTTCTTAGTTATCTGGAAATTTTTATTAGTTCCAAATATTTTTAATTTGAAATAACAAACAAAAAACAACGAACGTGACAGAAAACTTGATTCTAAATAACATACCGAAAGTAACTAATTAATTCTGATTTAAATATACTCAGGTAAAAAGTAAAACGAATGTAAAAAAAAAACAATTTAATGGAAACCTATGTTTAAATAACATTACTGTTTACTAACCACGATTCTGCGGTATCTCCAGGCAATAATAAAAAATATAATAGGGAGCTGTGATCATGACTTTTCTTTCTTTTGTTTTTTGAAAGCTTTTAGCTCATAAATAATTATTTATATGTAACGTAATACAATATTAATCAGGAAGCTCAAGATGAAAATGAAATTAAAGAAATTACAGTACTAGGAATTATAAATCACAATGGTAAAACGTCAACAACAAAGCTAAAAACAGAGACAGGTATACTCAGATGTAGTATTATACTTATTTTAAAAACTAATAAAATAAGACCCTATAGAACCAGAAAAATCCATCATCCTGGCGATTTTATACGGCGAATGCCTTTTTGGGAATGGTTCATTGAAAAACGCAAGACGATAAAAAATTTGCCTTTAGTTGTATTTGGAAGGACGAGGCTTCCATCAGTAGTTGGGGAATATTCAATAGATATAACGAATATACGTGGCTCGCGAAAATCCTCATCTTACTGCGGGGGAAAGGAATCAAGGGAAGTTTAGTTATAATGTGTGGTTGGGTATTTAGCGAGGACAATTTATTGGACCGTATGTATATATATATATATATATATATATATATATATATATATATATATATATATATATATATCCTCATCTTACTGTGGTGGAAAGGTATCAAGGGAAGTTTATCGAAGACAAACGAATTAATTTATTACAAAGTGTATTTTTTCAACACGACGGGGCACCATCACATAGTGCGGGAATCATCAACAATTATCTAAATAGGCAGTTTGGAGGAAATCAGATAGGGAATCAAGGGCTAATCCAATAGCCCGCTCGAGCTCCAGATTTAACGACTTTTTTATCTGGGGTAAAATGAGAGACCTCACATACAAACAGCTTTTTAATATCAGGGAAGAATAAGAAGAGGCGTTGCTAGAAATGCTGCAAGTGGAGTAAGGAAAAGGTGTAGAATCTGTTTGGAACAAAATGGGAGACAATTTGAACATTTAATAACGTGTATGTTTTTTGTTACATTCGTTTTACTGTTACTATTTATCTGAGTGTATTTAGATCAGCATTAATGTTACTTTATGTTATTTATAATACTTGTGTGTTTTATTGACATAATTTTTCTATCACGTTCGTTGTTTGTTGTTTGTCAAGTGCAAGTGGAGTAAGGAAAAGGTGTAGAATCTGTTTGGAACAAAATGGGAGACAATTTGAACATTTAATAACGTGTATGTTTTTTGTTACATTCGTTTTACTGTTACTATTTATCTGAGTATATTTAGATCAGCATTAATGTTACTTTATGTTATTTATAATACTTGTGTGTTTTATTGACATAATTTTTCTATCACGTTCGTTGTTTGTTGTTTGTCAAGTGCAAGTGGAGTAAGGAAAAGGTGTAGAATCTGTTTGGAACAAAATGGGAGACAATTTGAACATTTAATAACGTGTATGTTTTTGTTACATTCGTTTTACTGTTACTATTTATCTGAGTATATTTAGATCAGCATTAATGTTACTTTATGTTATTTATAATACTTGTGTGTTTTATTGACATAATTTTTCTATCACGTTCGTTGTTTGTTGTTTGTCATTTCAAATTAAAAATATTTAAAGCTAATAAAAATTTATATCCAAACATGTAAAAATATACAGGTTGTTCCATTTAAATTTTCAGTTTTTGTGTCATTTCATTGTTTCGGTATGTAAAAAAATCCCAAACTGGCTCTAATATAACCCATTAAAACTTGGACAAAATCTAACAACCCGTTCAAAAGTTACAGGGATAGCCGTTATATGTGTATCATATATATATATATATATATATATATATATATATATATATATATATATATATATTGATTCCCTATCCGGTTTCCTCCAAACTGCCTATTTAGATAATTGTTGATGATTCCCGCACAATGCGGTGGTGCCCCGTCGTATTGGAAAAATACACTTTCTAATAAATTAATTGGTATGTCTTCGATCAACGGTTCCACTTGGTACTGTAAAGTTTGTAAATATTGCTGAGAATTCAGTGCTCCATCATACATACACACACATGCATATATATATATATATATATATATATATATATATATATATATATACACACACACACAATATATATATATATATATATATATATATATATATATATATATATATATATACGATCCAATAAATTGTCCTCGCTAAATACCCACCCACACTTTATAAATAAACCTCCCTGGATTCCTTTCCCCCGCAGTAAGATGAGGATTTTCGCGAGCCCACGTATATTCGTTATATCTATTGAATATTCATTCCCCAACTACTGATGGAAGCCTTGTCCTTCCAAATAAATACAACTAAAGGCAAATTTTTTATCTTCTTGTGTTTTTCAATGAACCATTCCCAAAAACGCGCTCGTCGTATAAAATCGCCAGGAAGAAGGATGATGGATTTTTCTGGTTCTATAGGGTCTTATTTTATTGGTTTTTAAAATAAGCATAATACTAGATCTGGGTATACCTGTCTCTGTTTCTAGCTTTGTTGTTGACGTTTTGTCATTGTGATTTATAATTCCTAGTACTGTAATTTATTTCATTTCATTTTCATCTTGAGCTTCCTGATTAATATTGTATTACACTACATTTAAATAATTATTTATGAACTAATAGCTTTCAAAAAACAAAAGAAAGAAAAGTCATGATCACGGCTCCCTACTATATTTTTTATTATTGCCTGGAGATGCCGCAGAATCCCGGTGAGTAAACTGTAGTGTTATTTAAACACAGGTTTCCATTAAATTTTTTTTTTACATTCGTTTTACTGTTACTTTTTACCTGAATATATTTAGATCAGAATTAATTAGTTTCTTTTGTTATGTTATTTATAATAATTAGTTGTTTTGTTCACATAAGTTTTCTGTCACGTTCGTTGTTTTTGGTTTGTTATTTCAAATTAAAAATATTTAGAACTAATAATAGAATGTGTTGCATTTACTAATAATAATAATAATAATAATAATAATAATAATAATAATAATAATAATAAAAGAGAGTGATGTAAATCGATGGGAAACTAAACTTTGCTAAATTTCAACTACCATTGTGTATAATTCGCTTTATTGTTAAAGGTTTAAATAGACTTTATTCAACCCAATTTACTGAGTTATTTAACGGTCATATTCAATAATTAGCTACCTAGTGTAAACGATTCCATGCATATTCTACCCTGTCGACAATAAAGCTTCCTGCTGTTATTAAAACAATTAAGCATCTAGCAATATGCAAATCGATTTAGTTAATAAATTGATTACTCACATTGGTATACGTTAATGGATTTTAAATAATCAAAAAAAGAATAATGCGGACCATTACTAATTTGTATTGAGTACCGTAGCTTTCTCAGATAATTCAAAAGCTTTTCTTCAATAAAACTGTTTACGTTATGTTTTACAGATAACGCATTGATTCATTTTAAAATTACAAAAATTAGCATAAATGTTGTAAATCTAACTTTTTTTTTAATGTCGCTTTAAACTTTGGGCCTATACATTTTCTGCATTCTTCATTATTTTGATATTATAAAGATCTTTGGAAAGGTAATAATAATAATAATAACGTTTATTCTTCAAACAGGTCAATAATTCTACCACTGAGTAACTAATATTGTACAATAATGAAGTGAATTAATTGCATCAAACAGGTGTCTTGGAGGACAGTAAACTACCCTGGTTAGGCAGTTATAAATGTAACTAATTGTTGTAATAGGACTTATTTTATTACAAGATTTGGTAACGACGCTTTGAGGTTAGAACAATAAATGCATTAAGAGTAGTAGGCAGGTTTTTTTATGTCATGTTTTTTGTGTTGTAAACGTTTGTACAAATAAAAATAATATTCTTCTCATCATTTTGAATAGGCTATGGGCCCAGAAGTAATGTATGGAATTCGGAAATACAAAATTACATTGTACGTTTTAATATAAAGTCTGATTCAAATAAAGTTAGGTGTGACTCATCGATGTAAAACTGTAATAAAATTACATATTTTTTTCACTATCAATCAAGTAAGTAGCACTTAACAATAAGTCGTTCTAGGGAAGTAGGTTATATTTACACAACCTTTTCAAGTTGGCATGACAACAGGGATATAATATTGTTTCCCTAGGGAAGTAACTGAATGACAAACGGTTACTATAGTACCAATGCAAAGACAACTATATAATTTTGGTGCAATGAATTTTTGCAATAAAATCATAGAATAATTGTTAATAGACGATATATCGTGTTGATAGTGAAAAAAATAATGTACTTTACACACGCCTTATTAAATCCCTCGCTTACGCTCGGGATTCAAATAA
Organism: Vesta saturnalis; assembly: GCA_036346205.1. Taxonomy (NCBI): domain Eukaryota; kingdom Metazoa; phylum Arthropoda; class Insecta; order Coleoptera; family Lampyridae; genus Vesta; species Vesta saturnalis. Next base: position 572,590 of record JARFJB010001932.1, read on the forward strand.
TGCTCGGTAGAGTAAATGCTACTTAGTTCCCTTGTAAAGTAATATACTATTTATCTCTCTATCTCAACTACATATATTAGAGAAGAATGGCCATAAAAACATAAATCTGCTGTATAATTCATATTAGCGCACTAAACCGTGTGTCGTGTGAAGTAGCAGAATCTGTCATTCCTGTCATTTTTTTTAAATTACTGTTCATGCGTTTATGCTTTACTTTTTATAAAAAAACAGTTTTTTTCAAAACTATCTACAACTTGTACAGTGAATTGACAATAATTTGGTAATATTTTTACATAATTTATATAAAATTTACAAAATTTTAGATAAACACCTTAAATCTCAAGCGCAGCCCGTAGTTGTGAAAGTACTTAATTATTTTGAACGGGAACGTGATAATCAAGGGGCACACGTTCCATTTGAATCTGTTATGCAGGTATGTAGTACATTATTGTGTAAAATATGATACTTTGAAAGACTACTTTTAGCGCACGTCTAAAACAGGTGGGGTTAGTGTAAGTACAGTTAGTGCTATAAAAAAGATTACAGAAGCCCAAAAAGAAAATAAACCTCCACAGTCACCAGCTAAGCGGAGAAAACGTACGAAATCTAAGTCCACCGAAGTTGATGACTATGTGAAGGATGCTGTAAATATAAAAATGTATGAAATGCATTCAAAATGTAAATAAAAACATGTAAGACATGTCTAGTACTATAGCTGTTTTTGTAGATATACTTGTTACGCTGGTATCAAAAGAATTAAGCAATAGTCAATAGTCAGTAGATCAAGTTTAAGACGTTTCTTACATTTCATTGGCTTTTCCTCTAAAGTAGATGATGGTAGGAGAGGTTTCCTGGAAAAATCACACATTGCTGCCAATCGTGTACGATTCTTAAGAGAATATTACAAAAATAAAGAAGAAAAATTATACAATCTTGTATTCTTAGATGAAACTTGGATGTTTTCATTCCAATGTAATATAAATATTCTAATTTTTATAAATACTTGTACTGATTTATGTAAATTGCTTCTCATTTAACTTGGAGCAATATGAAATCTATTTAAACTATGAAGCTCTTTTTTCTGATTACAATGATATATTGTATGGTATGATTCCCTCAAAACATGGAAAAAACCACTTTTGCGAAGAGTCCTTTGGACAGAACATGCATTCTTTTGTTTAAAAAACACATTTTGATTAAATTTCAAAATGTATTACTTATTTTTTAAAAATGTATTAAGCTTCATGGATAAATTCTCTTATGAAGAAGAAAAGCAATAACCTGCCCAAAACTATTTTCTAACAAACACAATTTCAGACAAAAACATTTTGATTAAATTTAAACTATTTGAAATTAAATAGTTAATCGTAATAATAATAGATAAAAACTAAACTATGAATGTATAATAAACATAACTGAAATAAGAAGCATTATAACAGATGCTCAAAGGGTTCACCATCGACCTTAAACATAGGTTTATTTGTCTCCTTAACTTTTGTGTTGCCCTTAAAATGTCTGTTCTTCGTATTTTGGTCCTTACCATCGTAATTATTTTTCTTCGTAAATCGTGAATATCATCGGGTACGGTTTTGTACATAAAATTTTTCATATATTTATTATAAGTTTTGTTATGGACGAATAAGTTCAAAGGTAATTAAAAATTATTCTTAATTTTATTAAATACATAAATAAAAAGTTTACCTCGAGTAGGATTTGAACCTGCGACCTGTACTTTGCTAAAGAACCGCGCTAACCAACTGCGCTATAGAGATTCAAGTCCCAATAAATGTAGATTTTGCTTTTATGTATGTAGAACTGATGTAAATTCTAAATATAATTAAATTATTATCAAATTACTTATATTAATGGAATGTGAGCCTGCAATATCGCAAGGATTCACACATACCAAAGCAACTTGACTAGACTTAATTTATTATAAGTTTTGGTATGAATACATTTTTAAATTTAATGAAAATATATTTCTTAAACAAAAGAAATGCATCTTCTTTCCAACGCACTTTTCGCAAAACATGTTTTTTCCATATTTTGAGGGAATCCTGAAGTTGAATCATACGACATGATATATCATTGTAATCAGCAAAAACAGCCATATGCGAAAATGTAAAAATCCCATATGGCAGTCATAAGAAATAACAAAATTAACTACTGTAACTTCTAGATCGAGAGTACCTTTGAAATTTTCGATAACATACTTGGATTTCTCATAAAAAAAAATGATGTTTCAGTTTAAAACGTCCGCCTTTTGCAGTTTTCGGTATAAAAAGGAAAATGGAAAATTTAGTTTTTTTTTTTAATCTCGACAACCTCTGAAAACATCCGAAATTTCGTAACAACATATTATTGAGCACCAAAATGTGCAACTTTGCCCTAATTTAACCGACATTGTATTTCTTTAAATAACTGAGATTCCCATGTTGGAGCTCGAAAAACGGGAACCATATGTATACAATGTGTCCCAAATTCGCTTCTCTATAAAGGGATCTCGGTTTCTGTTATACTTACGGCAAAGGTTAAATGGGGAAAGTTTTAGAGGAAGCTTAGAGCATTCGATATCCGGTTTCAGATTTACGATCGGTCAATTGGTTTTGAAAATATCGGCGAAAAACCGAAAATGGCGGATTTCGTTTTTCGCCAGTAAATCCGAAATAGTTAATTTGTCAGCTGTCACAATGTGAGATTATTCGGACACTTTTTTAAGACGAATAAGATGGCGTGTATGACATGTCACAATCGTCTTTTGTTATCCCACAATCTGCCTCAACTTTCATTTTTCTTATTTCCGCCATATTTGATTTTTCGATTTTTTGAAAGAGCGAAATATTTCCAGTTTAGTGATGTCTCACAAGTGTATAAAAGATTAGAGTTTCATCGAAATATCACACTGTCTAAAGTTAGGTCTTATTTATTATTAGTAGGCCATGATTTATTTGTCGCAAAATAACATTAATAAATAATGTATAAAATTCTTTGAATTTTCAATAAAACATGAAATTAAATAACGACCTCTCAACAAGACAGATGTTTTGGGACAAATTCCCAGCTATGAGTGTGTTAAAAATAAAGCCAGAAAAATCGTCATTAATTTAATTAATACTTGAACCTTTGAACAACCTACAATAAAATTACAATTACAATTAATTTACAGATCTGCAAAATGACGTCCATTTACATCGAGACATTTTTGACAATTGGTGACTGTTTCTCGTACAACCCTAGCAAGTGTATTTCCATTAACACTATTTCTAAATGTATCCAAAACTCTCTGTCTCAGGATTTCTATGTTCGCAGGAGGATCAAACTCGTAGACCTCATTCTTTGTGTGACCCCAGAGGTAGAAATCCAAGGGCGAAAGGTCAGAGGATCTAGGAGGCCAAGATATTGGACCATTTAATGCAATAATTCTTTCATCAAACTGCTCCCTTAAGAAGTTCCTGACTTGAATTGTGTTGTGTGCCGGACATCCATCCTGTTGAAACCTGGTTCTTCTGAACTCATCTTCGGTGAGAGTAGCTCGTAATGCCGGCACAACCTGGTTTCGCAAAAGCTCTAGGTACATCTGTCCGTTTAAGTTATAGTCAAACAAAAATGGTCCTATAATTCGATTTCCTGCAATGATTAATAATTTATCATACATAGGTGCCCAATTAAAATAGGTAAGTTAGATTAAATTACCAATAATCCCACACCAAACGTTACTTCCAAATCTGCCTGTAGACGTCTCTCTGCCACTTCGTGAGTGTTTTCTACAGCCCAATGATGAATGTTGTGCTTATTAAAAACTCCACAATTCGTAAACCTACTCTCATCAGACCACAAGACATGATTAACAAAATCTGGATTTTCATTACACATTCTAGTATACCACTTGCAGAAAGAAGCGCATTCGTCTTGGAAAATCAGTTTCCTTAAGTCCTTGAACTATTGTGGGTTTGTATGGATAGTAGTTATTCTTTTTTAACACTCTTTGTACCGTTGATTTGACACACGAATTTCCCGTCCTACCGTTCTTACCGATGCACTGGGGTTTTCGTTGACAGCTTGTAAAATGTTTCTATCACGATTTTCATTATCAATATTGTATCCGCTTTTAGGTTGTTCGAAGGCCCCATAGTTAATTAAATTCTGAAGTAGGTTTTATAAGGCTGCCGTCGTTCGGGGTACATCTCCAAATACCTCGCTGAGGTAATGTCGGCGTTTCTGTTTGACTGCAAGTAAAGCGCTAACATGTTAAACTTTTCTTCATTTGAATAGGGAATACCGGCCATTTTCAACAGGCTTTTACAATTTGTGTGTCACGTTTATGATTTTAATGACAGAAAAGCGTACTACTTAACTATTTAACGTCAAAGTCAGAGCCACCTTATATGGAACAAATGAAATCCAATTTTACTGACAAATAAATCGTGTCCTACTAATAATAATAAATAAGACCTAACTTTAGAAAGTGTGATATTTCGATGAAACTCTTATCTTTTATGCACTTGTGAGACATCGCTAAACTGGAAATATTGCGCTCTTTCAAAAAATCGAAAAATCCAATATGGCGGCAATAAGAAAAATTAAAATTGAGGTAGATTGTGGGATAACAAAAGACGATTGTGATATGTCATTTACGCCATCTTATTCGTCTTAAAAAAGTGTCCGAATAATCGCACATTGTGACAGCTGTTAAATTAACCATTTCGGATTTACTGGCGAAAACGAAATCCGCCATTTTCGGTTTTCGCCGATATTTTCAAAACCAATTGACCGATCGTAAATCTGAAACCAGATATCGAATGCTCTAAGCTTCCTCTAAAACCTTTGCCGTAAGTATAACAGAAGCCGAGATCCCTTTATAGAGGAGCGAATTTGGGACACATTGTATATATATATATATATATATATATATATATATATATATATATATATATATATATATATGTGTGTGTGTGTTTGTGTGTGTGTATTGTAGCGTCCCCCAGGTACCCTATCTTGAAAAGCGTAATTTAAACTTATTTGCAATAATGCAAATTCAAGAACAAAGCAATCGCTAAGTAATTTATCTGGACTTGACTGACAATATTGTCTTTGACTTTCCGAGAAATAATTAAAGCATTAAAATTTATTTACAAGTCTGGTATTTAATTACTCGCAAACCTCAAATCTGATCACACGAAGTGGCCGTCTAGTGTTAGGTACGTTGTGCTGTCTAAATAAGATAGGCTGGATGAGGTACGTGTTGCATCATGAGGCGCAGGTAAAGAAAAATGAAACTACTCAAATTAAAATCAACGAACTTTGCTCAGCGGTGGTTCAGCCCGTTAATCTACTATTGTGGGAAAGAACCACTAATAAAACCCACTTTATTCATAAATAAGTAATTGCACAAGTACATTAATAAATCAAATAATACAAAAAAACAATTAAAGGGTTAAATATATAACAAACCACCATTAAATCAGATTAAACTGCGTACAAAATTATAACATTAAGAGAATGAACAAAAATCAGTTAGTTACCCTCAAACACAATAATAAAAAACACAGGTAGTCACACTCACAATTGGGTCATAAATAATCAAAATGAAAATCATAATAAAAATCGTAACACCAAACATGTGGCCTTTTTTAAAAACCAATCATGCCGGTCTTTAGGTAAATAAGCACATACAATAATGAAGCAAATTACGGTACATATAAAATTGCACAGGTAATAAGGTGAAGGCGAGGACAAAAGAAAACAGACAAGGAATTTACAAGTACCCAATTGTTTAGTGACAACTAAACCACAAAATACATAAGTCACAAAAAAAATCAGCTCGCAGGCAAATAATTCTACTTCAACAGACTGACAAAAAAACTCGTTAAAACAAAGCCTTACAAGGGTAAGTTATAAATAGATCACTAACATCGTAACCGATATGTAAGTTTGAGTGCGTTAGACAAATACCATGCTCCCTTCTCCGGTTACACACTCTTCTATGCAACAAATAAAAGCAATAAAAATAAAAATTCGAGGCGTTTAATGGTCTGGCTTGGGAGTGTGTACCAACTTCAATTGCCTTTTACAATTAATAACCAGCGGCATCCTATACCCATTCACCAGCCACCTCTACACAATTATAAATGTAACCAACAACCAACAATGCTAATTCGCACAAATACCAGAGGAGAGGGCCCTGTACTGTCTTTTAATTTTAGCAAATTTCAGCTTAATGAATCCGCGTACGAATAAGATACCCTTGCAAGACAATGTTTGGTTTTAATATGTTATCTAGGCTGGTAAAAATGATTTGCTACGAGCTTGCATTTATATAAAAATACATACTTACACTAGAATAAATATTCCCTTAATTGATCAAAGACACAAATTGTTAACATACGCGGTTTAACCCGAAGGAAAAAACAACTTAGTGTTGGCGAATTCAAAAGAAAAATGTACACACAAGAATTATTTTACAAACTGTTTACAATGAAGGTATTTAATTAACCCAAAAATCGATCTGGCTCGTTTGACATGCTAACTGTAACTGCCTTTCCCCCGATTTCAAACTAGCTATGTCTACTCCCCAAAAATCAACCCCCGTCTTTCAACAGTAATAAAAAAACAAGAAACATTTATTTATGTTGGAACAGTTTCATATTAATTCTAAAATTAATTAATTAATTTTAAAAATATGCATTCGTTCGTAACAAACCCCACATTTCTCTCTCGAGTTTCCAAGTAACAAAGATATCTTTTGATTACGGTCTGCCCAGTCGTAATCAATCATTAGAGCAATGACATTTTTACATCAAGGGCGCGCACAAGAAAAATTCCAATGATTTGTTACGCCCCTTCAGGAAAGCATTTTTAAGCGTGCACCTGCCACTCACCCCCTAACATGCGTTTACATACATATTAGTTACAAACAATCCTACATTCCTTAGATAAAAATATATAAATAAAAATATTTTGAAAACATTAGCAAATACGACATGTTATCAAGATATTACAAATCCACTAATTATCTTTTCTATCGTGGTAACAATGGCGATTTGACAAACGTTTATTATAATAATAAAATTTTCGCGGTCAGCTACCTACAATACATATATATATATATATATATATATATATATATATATATATATATAATTGTAAAATGTACATTCGATCACTACTAAAGTTCGCGAATAATAAGGTTCTACGCTCGTCGTAATCGTAAAATTTGACATGTTATACCATTAGTACAACTGACAGTTTGATTGTAAACAGAGCAGTTTTATTTCAATAGAAGGTCGACAATGCACTTCTATTGTCGCAAGGAATATTGATGCTGTGCGTGAATTGATTTTAACAAATCGCAACATACAGTGAGGTACAGGAATCATTAGGCATTGCGGCGAAACAAATACACATAATTTTTAAATAGCATTTAAGTGTCAGGAAGTTTTGTAGTCGGTGGATTCCTAACAATCTCACAGATGTTCAAAAAAAGCACGTGTCAAGTGGTGCAAGGAAGTGGTTAAAAAAATTTGACTATGGTCGTTCAAATTTTGTATATTACATTGTAGCAGGTGACGAAACATGGATATATTCATATGAGCCTGAAACTTATCAGAAATCATATATGGGTTTTCCAAAATGAACCTAAACCAACAAAAGTGGTGCGTTCGCATAGCGTATCAAAGAAAACGATTGCTTGTTTTTTCGGAAAAACAGCTCATATCGCAACTGTTGCATTAGAAGATCGAAGAACAGTTACCTCCAGGTGATCGGTGAAATTAGAAAAAAACAGTATAAATAAGCGAATCATTCTACATCATCACTATGCAACTGTGCACACATGACGACAAACTGCAGAATCTTTGACTAATCAAAATATCAAGTTCGCCTGATCTGTCTCTCAATGACACTTTTTATTCAAAAATATCAAAAATAAAATCAGTGGTAAGAGTTTTCCATCACCTGAAGGGGCCGTTGCAGCTTTTAAAGCACTTGTTTTGGAGGTACCTAGCTCCGAGTGGCAAAAATGTCTTGAACATTGGTTTTACCGAATGCAGAAGTGTATAGATCTTAAAGGAGAATACTTTGAAAAACAATAAATTTCTTTACGTAACATAACGTGTACATTTTTTTACATTTTCCACGAATTTTAGCAGTGACCCTCGTAAACATACAGGATGATTCGTGAGGAGCCCCCTATTTCTGGAAATGATAGATCTAATCATTTTAACAGAATTATTTCATATAGACTAAGTCCAATGGTGCTTCGTTTCCGAGTTACAGGGTGCCAAAGTTACAAAAAAAATGTTTTTGGAACGTCTCCAAATCGAAAAAACGTATTTAGAATAAATAGAGATATAAATTACATTGGTCAGCTTATTAATACGTTTGTATTATGTACAGTGGCGTAGAACGCAAGGGGAGTACAACCTTTTAATCCTTTATTTCTACGCCAATGGAGTAAATTGAATTTTTGTTATTAAAATACGAAACCTTGATGTTTTTCAGATAAAAAAGGTATATTTTGTCTAAATCGATAAATTCAACAGTGTCTAAGATATTTGCATTTTTAGGTATTTATTAGGTACCAACTGCTTAGGCAGGTTGTTATTATTTTGTAGTATTTGGGAAACAACATCAAAACGTGAAAATTAGTGTTTCGGGAATAATACACGTAACTTCAGGAAATGACAAATCTAATCATTTTAACACAAAACTTTCATACAAACGTGAGTCCAATAGTCCTTCGTTTTCGAGATACAGGGTGTCAAAGGTAAGAACCTGCCTAAACAGTTGGTAATAAATACCTAAAAATGCAAATATCTTAGAAACTTTTAAAGTTATCGTTTTAGACAAAGTGTACCTTTTTTATCTGAAAACATCAAGGTTTCGTATTTTAATAAAAAATCCAATTTACTCTATTGCCGTAGAAATTAGGGATTAAAAGGTTGCACTACCACTTACGTTCTACGCCACTTTTTTCGTTTTGGAAATATTTCAAAAATCAACTTTTTTTTTGTAATTGACACCCTGTATCTCGAAAACGAAGCACTATTTATTGAAAGTTTTGTGTTAAAATGATTAGATCTATTATTATTGAAACGAATCACCCTGTATGTATGTCATTAGGCGTGGTGCTCAGATTTATATTAATCTTACATTAAAGGGGGAATTTTTTTTACAATAACTCGCATGTGTAATGGGAGGCTGTTAACGTAAAATAACGGTGTTATTTTCTTATAGATAGTTAACATTTGTAGGTGAAAAGCCAGTCAAATTTTAAACGGAATAGATACGTTGTAATTTAAAAAAATTACTTTGATCCTACAGTTAATTACAAAGGTTTGTTTCGGAAAAGCATGGCATTTTTATAAAGCTCGGAATATTTTGCTTTGAACACAATAAACAAGATTATTTCCTAAAATTTATTAGGCATTTTAGTAAATACTTGCACATTTTTACAATTTTCTGAAAAAGCTTTAAATGTAAAACCTAATCATTTTACCTAAGAGCAAAAAGGGCGAAAAAGGGTTGAGCTCTCTTAACATTCGAGGAAACGGAGATATGGACGCAAGCGTGACAAAATACGGATTTGAAGTTCTCGTTAGATGTGTATTTGTCTATGCATTGAGTTCCAGGCATGAATTAATATGGGTCTTTATTCATCCGTATTTCTTTTGAAGGCTATTTTATTACCTACGTACATATTTACTATACATTGCTAATGAATGAGCGCATGTGTTCTTACATTAATAAACTGTAACTTAACAAAACGCTAATTTACGTGATTTTAATCTGTAATAAATTTACATTTTATTTGGGGATATAGTTCAAATGGAGTTGATGGAAATGTTTCCCATTCTTGGCAATACATTCGTTGATTCTCCATAATGTAATGTAGACAAACTTATGAAGATGAATGTCTTTTTTTCATTTAATGTTTGAATTTTAAATTTAATTCTTTTTAAAACCATTTAGTGTCAATAAAATAATTCTATTGAAATGGTATGGGTAGTTTGAAAACGTAAATTTTCACCATTACTATACGTAATTAAAATACTTAACAAAACTTAATTCTTACAGATATTAACATTTACTGAGGACGATAAACATAATTGTTATCGAAGCATAAATTTATGTAAAATATAAATAGAAAAATATACCATTTTAAACACCCATAGGATAAGTATTTTAATTAGGTATTGGTAGTTAGTTAATAAATTAAAAGAATTCGAAAAAGAATTAAAAATTACTTGGTTTAAGGTAAAATGAGGAAAATATTGTTTTAAAAATGAGTACATAATAATAAATAATGCAGTTAGTAATCTAATATATATATATATATATATATATATATATATATATATATATATATATTATACAGCGTGTTCAGCGAGAAATGGGACAGTGCAATATCTCGAGAGCGGATGAAGATTTTTAAATTATGAAAATATTTTTGCATATATCTTCCAAGGGCGCACATTTGTTGGCACAAAGATTTGAAACAACGCCCATCACCGCCAGGTGGCGCTATCTCACTTCAATTTTTTATCATGCCATGAAAACAAACGCGTAATGAAGTGTCTGTCAAGTTTCTGTCAGTTTACAGTTTCAGTTTTGAAAATCGTCTGTGCATCTTCAAATTCCATAATTATGTTTACGTTTTCTAACGAAGAATATTTTGATATGGTAATAATTTATAGTGAATGTAGAAAAAATGCAAGGGCTGCACAAGTATTGTATGCTGCCAGACACTTCATTACGCGTTTGTTTTCATGGCATGATAAACGTTTCACATGATTCTTAATCAACGACTGTGATAAGTTGGTCCCCCTTACAATTTAGTGTACAGCGTATCGCATTATTTCGGCGTTATCTGCATTATTTTTGTGGAAGAACAATCTTTTATCTTTCATTTGGTATAAAATTTGCTATTTTGTCTGTATCACTCAAATGTTATGAGCACTTCCTGAAATTACGTTTTTGTGCTAAAATTCCAAGGATTATTTTTTTCTCAGAAACTACAAAAGATAGGTTGGTAGGAGTCTTAATAAAAGTCATCACAAATATGTCATAGAATCCAAAAATGAAATAAAAAATAGGGCATTGCATTTAAAAATTTGAAGTGAGATAGCGCCATCTGGCGGTGATGGGCGTTGATTCAAATCTTTGTGCCAACAAATGTGCGCCCTCGGAAGATATTTACAAAAATATTTTCATAATTTAAAAATCTTCATCCGCTCTCGAGATATTGCACTGTCCCATTCCTCGCTGAACACGCTGTATATATATATATATATATATATATATACAACGTGAACCAAAAAAAGTACCGCTGCTTCAAGTGTATATTCTACACATAAATTGAAGATAAATTGTTTTTTGAAACTAACGCGAAAACCTTTAGGAATTTCAAAATACTATCGGCAATGAAAATTATTTCTTTGTTAACGAAGATTTTTCTGGTTTGATTGGATTGTCTATGAATGGACTGTAAGTATTAGTTTTCACATTGTTCCCGTATACTTTCTATTCCAACCTTTTTGTGTGTGATTTTCAGGTATTTTGGGGACCTTTTTGGGTCCGTTATTCAATTTTCTGCAAATTTGGTTCTCTTGGTTGAAGTTGATAAGGTAACGGTTTACGAGTTATTTGCAATTCCATCAATCACGATCAATTAAATACTACCGTACCAAAATTTAGTAAGTGGGCAGTGGACTAAAAGTCATAGTTGTCATATTGTGATTTTTGCTCAGTTTTCATACAATTTTTTTGTCCATAATGTTCGTTTATATTCCCAGGCATTTCCAAATCGGCGGATACCGAATAAAAAGACATTTGCCAACATTCACCGGTGTTTTCGTGAAAGTGGTACATATTATCAATTTATAAAAATTCTATTCATATCGGGTTCTCACAGGTTGTTTGAAGCCACCAAAAATTGATAGTGTTAGGAGGCAAGAACACCAATTTTAGAACAAAGAGTGTTGGATGCAATTGACGCCGGTCCCACAACAAGCTCTCGTCAATTGGCAAGAGAAAATAGTTCAAATCAGCCCACGATATGTAGAATTATTCAAACGGAACTCTTGCGACCTTTTCATTGTTGAAAGATACATGCTTTGACCATTAATGGTTTTCAAGCAAGAGTGAACTTTTCACGTTGGTTGCTAGAAAAATTCAATAATGACCGAAATTATCCATCGATTATCTTATTCACTGATGAGGCAGGTTTCGCCAGAAACGGAACTTTTAACTTCCATAACAATCATTACTACGATTATCAAAATCCACGCGTTTTCATTGAAACCAATCATCAACAGCAATTCAGTGTTAATGTATGGGCTGGTATTTTTGGCAATAATTTAATTGGTCCATTCTTTTTGCCACAACATTTAAATGGCAATTCATGCACCAGTTCTTTGGATAATGATTTACCAGAGTTACTAGAAGATGTCCATCTGGATGTTAGGGGTCGGATGTGTTTCATGCACGATGGTGCGCCTCCTCATTTTGCACTCACTGCTAGACCGTCATTGAATCGAACTTTTAATGCAAACTGGGTTGGACGTGAAGTACCCGTTCCTTGGCCTGCACGTTCACCGGATCTAAATCCTATGGATTTTTTTATCTGGGATCGTTTAAAAAACATGGTGTATTCGGTGCCAATTACAAACGTCCAACATCTCCAGCAACGAATTTTTGATTGCTCTAATTTAATAAGAGATGATGCGCAATTATTTTTCAATGTACATCAGCCAATCATCAAAAGAATTCGTAAATGCATTGCAGTCAACGGTGAACAATTTGTTTGTTAATTAATACTTTGTTTAGCTATGACTTTTAGTCGACCGCCCACTTACGAAATTTTGGTGCGGTAGTATTTAATTGATCGTGATTGATGAAATTTCAAATAACTCGTAAACCGTTCACTTTATCAACTTCAATCAAGAGGATCAAATTTGCAGAAAATTAAATAACAGAGCCAATAGACAATCCAATCAAACCAGAAAAATCCTCGTCAACAAAGAAATAATTTTCTATTTTGAAATTCCTAAAGGTTTTCGAGTTATTTGCGTAAAACGATTGTCAAAATTCAACTCTGAGAGCCTGTCACTTTGTAGACATACATTTTAGAGAAAAATTTTATTTGACTTTTCGTCTTCAATTTATGTGTAGAATATACACTTGAAGCAGGGGTACGTATTTTTGGTTCACGTTGTATATAATATATATATATATATATATATATATATATATATATATATATATATATATATATATATATACAATGTGTCCCAAATTCGCTTCTCTATAAAAGGATCTCGGCTTCTGTTATACTTACTGCAAAGGTTAAATGGGGAAAGTTTTAGAGGAAGCTTAGAGCATTCGATATCCGGTTTCAGATTTACGATCGGTCAATTGGTTTTGAAAATATCAGCGAAAAACCGAAAATGGCGGATTTCGTTTTTCGCCAGTAAATCCGAAATGGTTAATTGTGACAGCTGTCACAATGTGAGATTATTCGGACACTTTTTTAAGACGAATAAGATGGCGTATATGACATGTCACAATCGTCTTTTGTTATCCCACAATCTGCCTCAACTTTCATTTTTCTTATTGCCGCCATATTTGATTTTTCGATTTTTTGAAAGAGCGCAATATTTCCAGTTTAGTGATGTCTCACAAGTGTATAAAAGATTAGAGTTTCATCGAAATATCATACTTTCTAAAGTTAGGTCTTATTTATTATTAGTAGGCCATGATTTATTTGTCGCAAAATAACATTAATAAATAATGTATAAAATTCTTTGAATTTTCAATAAAACATGAAATTAAATAACGACAGACAGATATTTTGGGACAAATTCCCAGCTATGAGTGTGTTAAAAATAAAGCCAGAAAAATCGTCATTAATTTAATTAATACTTGAACCTTTGAACAACCTACAATAAAATTACAATTATAATTAATTTACAGATTTGCAAAATGACGTCCATTTACATCGAGACATTTTTGACAATTGGTGACTGTTTTTCGTACAACCCTAGCAAGTGTATTTCCATTAACACTATTTCTAAATGTATACAAAACTCTCTGTCTCAGGATTTCTATGGTCGCAGGAGGATAAAACTCGTAGACCTCATTCTTTGTGTGACCCCAGAGGTAGAAATCTAAGGACGAAAGGTCAGGGGATCTAGGAGGCCAAGATATTGGACCATTTAATGCAATAATTCTTTCATCAAACTGCTCCCTTAAGAAGTTCCTGACTTGAATGGTGTTGTGTGACGGACATCCATTCTGTTGAAACCAGGTTCTTCTGAACTCATCTTCGGTGAGAGTAGTTTGTAAAGCCGGCACAACCTGGTTTCGCAAAAGCTCTAGGTACCTCTGTCCATTTAAGTTATAGTCAAACAAAAATGGTCCTATAAGTCCATTTCCTGCAATGATTAATAATTTATAATACATAGGTGCCCAATTAAAATAGGTAAGTTAGATTAAATTACCAATAATCCCATACCAAACGTTACTTCCAAATCTGGTCTGTAGACGTCTCTCTGCCACTTCGTGAGGGTTTTCTACAGCCCAATGATGAATGTTGTGCTTATTAAAAACTCCACAAATCGTAAACCTACTCTCATCAGACCACAAAACATGATTAACAAAATCGGGATTTTCATTACACATTCTAGTATACCACTCGCAGAAACGCATTCGTCTTGGAAAATCAGTTTCCTTAAGTCCTTGAACTATTGTGGGTTTGTATGGATAGTAGTTATTATTTTTTAACACTCTTTGTACCGTTGATTTTGACACACGAATTTCCCGTTCCAGCGTTCTTACCGATGCACTGGGGTTTTCATTGGCAGCTTGTAAAATGTTTCTGTCACGATCTTCATTATCAATATTGTATCCGCTTTTAAGCTGTTCGAAGGCCCCATAGTTAATTAAATTAATTACAATTTTTTTGAAGTGGGTTTAATGAGGCTGCCGTCGTTCGGGGTACATGTCCAAATACCTCGATGAGGTAATATCGGCGTTTCTGTTTGACTGCAAGTAAAGCGCTAACATGTCAAACTTTTCTTCATTTGAATAGGGAATACCGGCCATTTTCAACAGGCTTTTACAATTTGTGTGTCACGTTTATGATTTTAATGACAGAAAAGCGTACTACTTATGAAAACACTACTTTGAATTATTTAACGTCAAAGTCAGAGCCACCTTATATGGAAAAAAAGAAACCCAATTTTACTGACAAATAATTCATGTCCTACTAACAATAATAAATAAGACCTAACTTTAGAAAGTGTGATATTTCGATGCAACTATAATCTTTTATGCACTTGTGAGACATCACTAAATTGGAAATATTGTGGTCTTTCAAAAAATCGAAAAATCCAATATGGCAGCAATAAGAAAAATGAAAGTTGAGGCAGATTGTGGGATAACAAAGGACGATTGTGACATGTCATACACGCCATCTTATTCGTCTTAAAAAAGTGTCATAATAATCTCACATTGTGACAGCTGTCAAATAAACCATTTCGGATTTACTGGCGAAAAACAAAATCCGCCATTTTCGATTTTTCGCCGATATTTTCAAAACCAATTGACCGATCGTAAATCTGAAACCAGATATCGAATGCTCTAAGCTTCCTCTAAATCTTTCCCCATTTAACCTTTGCCGTAAGTATAACAGAAGCCGAGATCCCTTTATAGAGAATCGCATTTGGGACACATTGTATAGCAGGCGAATCAATACAATTAATTACCATAATAAACTAGATGAGTTTTGTTGTGTTTTGCGCTCACGTTTATTTTTAAGTTAGAACAATTGCAAAGATCTTAAATTACAGTTAAGCCTAACGTACGCTTTGATCTTGATTATTGTTTATAGAACATTTTAGGTTTTTAACTAAACAGATTCGTCTTCCTTTTTAAATTTTAATTAGCGTATTTTCAAACTTGATTGGGCAATAATTAGTTACGAATTTTGGTAATAGAAAACGTTTGAATAGATGTTACTAGGATGATCGAAAAGTTTTATAGACTGCCTTTCACAGAATTATTTATTGACGCATTACGAAGCGTTGTAGATATTTTTTTTAAACTTCTACGTTTCAAAATAGGAACTATTTATTCAGTATTTTGGATTAGCATTAGTTAATGGGTTTATTTAAGGCAATTTTAACTAACTTTAGAAAATATAAAGTAACTGTTACTAGTTGTAAGTTAGCAATCAAGTTATTTATTTACCGAGTGTGCGGTATTTTGTCTTCTGCGGTCATTCACATCTATCCCAGCGATATTTTTACCGAAAATTTAGAGCATTGTTTCAGCTACTTTACGTCTTACAACGGACTTTGCTCATCTTCGGAAAGTTTAGTCGGCGGCCCGCTTATTTGATGAGTATGTGTGACGTCTAGGGTGGATCGATCATGTAACAGTATAGAGGGGAAAGTTGTTAATTATAGGACCCTATGAAGTTTCTGAAAACTTGAAAAAACTGATAAATCAAATGTCAGCAAACATCCAGAATGTTTCAATTTGAAATATTCGTCAGTTCTG
The DNA here is from genome assembly GCA_036346205.1 of Vesta saturnalis. Taxonomy (NCBI): domain Eukaryota; kingdom Metazoa; phylum Arthropoda; class Insecta; order Coleoptera; family Lampyridae; genus Vesta; species Vesta saturnalis. Next base: position 589,150 of record JARFJB010001932.1, read on the forward strand.
TAAAACCATTTTACTGTATATTAAGTAGTGCTATTTTGATTAACCTACTTGTTTTTGTTTTATTACTAATAAATTTTTATTTTCTTAATGGCACCATCTTGAATGCTTATGGTAGCATTTGTTTTTTAATTATATATCACATGCATACATTGTGACAAATTTATATTGAACTATTTTGAAAATACCTCCTAGGGGCCTATTGAAATCGCAGTGGACCTAGAAATGTTGAACTGTTTGTTTCTAATTAATATTATCTAAATACACCATCTTGGTTGAATTTTTGTAAAATTACTTATTACACATTTTTAAGAAAAGTGCATTGCAACAAATGACTCTCACATTTAAGGCAAGTAAGACAGTATAGTTAAATTTGTTTAACATAGATTTCCAATGTTATTACAGCATAGTGCTTTGGGAACATTGCACTACCATAGATCAAGTTATTTAAGTTTGAAGGTTTAGTGAAATTTCCTAGAGCTAATTTGCAATTATTAAATCGTTTAAAAATGTCATTTTGAAATGAAGAAAAACCTCATATGTGAAAATTTATTGCACTTTGTACAAAAATCCAGAAAAATTCAATAGTATGCCAAAAAATAACCCCATCCGGCTTATTTGCGTTTTTTCGCAAAGCTTTGGTTCGTTTAATAAAACTGAATAAAGGTATGGAAATAGACATGGCATATTACAAGCAGTAGAGAAAATTTATTGATTTATAGAAAAAATACCTAAACTTAAAAGTATCATTTCTTTTTAATTTTTCATGAGTGATACTGTATGGGGCATTTTTTGCGAGTGTAGGAGGCCACTTGGCGCTTAGTTACATTTAGAGTCAACTTATTCACATGGCACCAACCCTTTATAATTTTTAAACAACGTGTGACGTAAGAAAGTAAATAAAATCAGTACAAAATCCCATATCATCAAGTTTCATCAAAAGAATGAGGTGGTTGATCTGATCAAAAACCTTGGATGTCTGTATATATGATGTCTAGTTGTTTCTTGGCGTCAATAGCTTCAACAATTTTTGTTATTCTGCACATGAGATTACTAACAGTAGAGCGTTTTGACATAAATCTATGTTGATTTGTGGACAACGTATTTTTCACTAGCACAAAAATTTGTTCATATATAATAATTTCAAAAATAAGACCGATATTGGACGGTACGTGCATATATATATATATATATATATATATATATATATATATATATTAGACGCTGCAAAGACAGTTTTCTTCGACGTAACAAAGGATATTTAACGTAACTTCCTCTGTAAGAATATGTACGCCCTTTATTTTTATCAACAGCCATCGGTGGAATATTACGGTTTTCAGAATTGTCTGAATTTGCTCTGTAATGTTGATTTGTTCTTGTCTTGTGTGTATCAAAACATAATACAAATTGAAATTACATTTTGATGCGTAATCACATTTTCGATTGATAGTGAACGGTTTACATTGTTTCCTTGTGTAAAGAATTGGTGCCTATACCACTGAGCTAAGTAGATCATGCACTTTTAATTTATCGGATTTTCTTTACGAAAGTGTGCGTTAATAACAGTATGTTGAACTTAAAGCCGCTTTTCGAGTTTTGAGATATTATGGACATAGACGGCGCCAGTTCAATTTTGAATCGTTTTTGATAGTATCAGTACGGGTGGATGTTTATTTTTCAGACAAATTTCACAGGACTGACCTAATTATACGATATAATATTTCATAGAAGGTCACCAAACTGTCTCTTTTGCACGGTCTGTAACGGGGGCTTTAGAAAAATCAAAATTCCGCGCTAAATTATACGAGATTAGATATTTATATATTATTTTTCTGGATAAAGAAATGGTTATTGTTTATTTGTATTTGAATGTAATTAATATTAATATGAAAAGCTTGAGTGTATTTTAATAAGTTATTTATGTATTCAATTTGAAAATATTTGAATTACACGGCATTTGCAAGTGCATGAACGTGTTGGAAGGAAATGGCGCTGTTATAATAATGATGGGCAGTTTTTAAAACAGCCGCATACTGTGAGCGAACACAAACAGTCGCGATAAATAAGCGAACAAAAAGGGTCACATAAAAATAAGCGATCAGAATTCGCAGTGTAAGCGACATTGTATAGTCAGGCTGCCCTATAACGTGTTAAAATTGCAAATAAGAATTAATTAATGGTGATACGGAAGAAGTAGAAAATTACCTTCCGTATTAAATAATAAAGTAATAAGTGAAGACAACGCATTTTGTGTGTCTCAAAACCGTAATCAATTGTGTTTAAATAGTGAACAATATATATATATATATATATATATATATATATATATATATATATATATATATATATATATAATAGACAGTAATCGACAATAACTCGATTTTATTGATTTTGAAAGCTTGGTTGTGTGTCACCTTAAAGATTTCGAACATAAATACACTCATTTCCAAACATTTACTTTTTGTTTCTATTCTAAAACTGTCCCTATCAGTTAGATGATGCATCTGCGGACAAGCGTGTCCTTTTGCTTACAACAAGTTTTGGTACAAATGTTGGGTGACGAAATCTTGTTTTAAAATTTTTAAAAACTTGATGATTGTTGGTGTTGGTGTGAAAGCGTCAAAAACGTCGTATATATTCGATATTCTAGATTCAAGTTCAACAGCCAAAGTCCTCGTGAGAATTTCAATTTTAAAAATATTTTTGATTCACTTAATTTAGCCAAGACTTCGTCTACCAAAGCTATTTAGAATACTTTACGTTTGACGTATTTGTTCAGTAAAGTCAGAACACATTCAAGTGTGTATGAGTACAGTAATGCCCAGAACAACAAAAGTATCGGTACTTTTCGATTTTTGTTTTAAGCTATTACCAGTGCACAGCATTCTGTTGAGTTTTCGATTCGTTTAATTACGTCGTCCTGCTCCATCCTTTTCAGTACGTTTCAATAATGGAGTGGATGCTGCGTATGGAATAGCATTCTCCTTTGGTGCGCGCGCTGCGTATATGCGTGCGTGTGTGCGTGCCTGCGTGAGTGCACAATATCTCAAAAAATTAAAATATACCGTATTAAAACTTAACATAAGTGTTTAACACTTAAATGTCTAGACTCTTGTGAATTTTGGAGGTGATGGTGATGCGGAGCAAGGATTAAGAGAAACGGATTTTATTTTTATTTTATAGTACGTCCCAGAATGTCTGAGAGTAATAAATGATCTTGACAGCGACAGGTCAGTGGCGTACTTATTAAAGGCATATACTATAAGGTCCGTATAATATAAAAATCTACAATTTTTAATACACTGAAATCCCAACCGCACGTCTAGGAGTTGTATGATTTTCAGGCTTAAGTCGTGTTTTGTTCGTCGCTTACCAGAGCCATCCTTATTTAACACAAAGTTTTGCAGGCGGGACATTTACAGCAACTTCGTTGAAGCTAGCCCGGTTTAGTACTGACTTCTGTTTGCCGCTTCCATGCAAAAACGACACTATTTCACTAATAACATAATTTATTACTCTTTGATATTCTGGGACGTACTTTAACTTCTGTTTACTAAAAAACTTGAACTGAGATTTTATTCAATCTTGGCATAATTGTTTACGACCTTAATGTTTAGATTCTAGTGGAATTTGAATAAATCGGTGCGCAATAGTTACAAATAACATTGCGAAAATTACGTAAAGTTTGTGTGAACGAAAATAAAATCCATCAGTCTCCATGAAAAAATATAATGAATTTGTTAATTTCGAATACACAATAAAATAAATAACAAATTATATTAATATTTTAATTAGTTTTTAAATATCGCATACTGCTCATAAATTACAAAAAATTTATTCTCTCCGTAAGTTGCAAATAAACACCAGTAAAGGGTCGATTACACGGAGCTAGTTTACACGCTACTAGCGGTCTTTTTTACTATCCGGTTGTCAGATAGTGTGCGAGTAAAAAAGCGCGCATGATTACACGTTGCTAGTAAACAAGTTTGATCTCGTCAGCCACACGCGCGTTGTTATTGCGCAATAACTTAAAAGATAGTTTTCTAATAAATTAAAAGTAATAATATTCGTTTTGGATTGAACCTTCTACCATTTGCAGCAAAGTATTAATTGTGTAGTAGTTAATCTTGGGCTATTCCTATAGAGTGTCGGGTCGTCTTCGGCTAATTCTTTTAAAAGAGTAAAGAAACCCCTAAGTTATCCCTACGTGAAATCCATTCCCTCGCCCATTTACTTTTTCGTTTTTCGAAAATTGTATTTTTCAATTCTTCCTGCACAATAGCTCCAAGAACCAAGGCACATCCATGAAGTACTTGTTTTGACATTTTATTATTAGACGACATTTTGGCTTTTTGCGATATTATATAAAATAACTAAACCATCAACCAACCTTTATATTATTTTCTAATAATAATAACGTACAACTGTCATCAGTGAAAATTTTCTATTCCGTAGCTAGTTTGCTCGCCAATGTGATTACACGATACTTTTTTACTAGCCAGATAGTAAAAAAGCAAGCTAGTAGCTTTTAAAGTTGACCTGTCTCCAACTCTACTCGCTCACATATTAACCAGTAAACTATCTGGATAGTTTACACGCTACCCTAATTACACAGAGCTAGTTCACTAGCAGCTAGTAAAAAAGCTCGCTAGTAGCGTGGAAACTACCTCCGTGTAATCGATACTTAATGAAATACTCTTAGGGACTGATGTAATAGTTCAGCTGGTATATAGATTAGTGTCCAAATGTTATTGCTTTTAGGGGAATGTAGAAATCTATTCGAACTTGGGGATGGGTAAACGTTTCTTTAATTCAATGAACATCTTTATTTAAAAAAACTACACTTATAATTAAAATTTAACAAACCTATGAAATTATTTTATATTTTACTTTTCTTTCACTCGCTTTTTATTAAATCGACTGAATAATCGGAAGTGATACAGTTTTTGGAGTCGGTTAACTCAATTTTTTTCAAATAATAAATAAATTATTATTTTACACTTTTGGGAATGCCATGTGCATTTGTAGGTTACTCTGTATTCTTAGTTTCGGTACAGCAGTTCTGGAGATTATTTTATTATGTGTTGCTGGAATGCCTTGTCCGTACGTCCGTCCGTATATGGTTTTTAAGCCGAACGGTTTGGCCTTGTTTTAAAATATTCCTTAGGGCATTAGTAACTAGGCCTATGGTTGATCTGGAGGTTTGCAGTACATTACTATACCAGACTTATTAGTTCTTTTTTTTTCTGTTCTCGCCTGCTAAAGTATAATAGAAAACTATCTGCCTTCACCCGCTTATTTGTTGCATCTTTTAACCAGCTTGTCTAATCTGTGATGAACGCTCGTCGAGAGTAGACGTGCTAAGCAACGCCGGCTGATACATTATAGTTCGAATTGTTATAATTCTGAGTTAAGTGGGTATTAAGTAATAAGTGCAATTAAAATGCCAGCAGGAGACCGAACACGAGAGGACGCTATTGCTTGAAGTTCAACTTGATACCGCGAACAACAAGATAGATTCCTTGGAACAATGCTCTAGGAGTAATACCTGCGAATTTACGGCGTGAAAGAAACTAAGAATGAAAACTTGTATGATAATGTTATCGACATTTGCAGCAAGAAATTAGGAATACATCTAAATAAACACGAAGTTGACTGGTGTCATAGACTTGCTGCACGCGAATATGGTATCCGATCTATTAGAATGAAATTTTGCTCCAGAAATATTAAGCAAGAAATATATCATTCAAAAGAAAGCTTAAGCGATCTAATATTGTGATACGAGAAGATTTAACAAAAAGAAGGCTTCTGTTGTTTAAAGAAGCAGTAGATAAAATGGGTAGAGGTAAAGTATGGACGAATGATTGTATATTTGCTAAAGTTGATAAAAAGGTGAAGAAAATTATTAAAAATTCCGATTTAAACTGAAAATGTGAGTACTCAGATGTCAATGTTATCTGTCTGTTGACGTGCTGTGCCTGCAATGCCAGATTACTTGTACGTGTAACTAGTGACCAGCGTTAAGAGATCGACTTTTGTTTTTTGGTAGTTTACATTTGCTTATTAGTAAACAATAAATATTTATTTTATTTTAAAATTGCTTCTGTTTTATTAAACTTAATAATGTATATAGTGATGTCACGAATGCTTAATAAAGTTGCCTATATTTATACTGCATAACAAATAAGAATTTTATCCATAGTAGGTTTTAAAATGGCTATTTCCCCTTTCAAAATCTTACATATAGATATTAGATCTTTAATGGCAATATTTAGTGATTTAAAATTATTTATAAACGATAATCATGTTGACACACTAACTGTTTCAGAAACGTGGCTTAATCAAAGCATTTCATCTGATAGTGTGCATATACCAGGACTTCAATTAATCAGAAGGAATCGCATGGAGCGTGGTGGAGGAGTTGCTATGTACATTCGCGATACAATAACCTTTCGAGTTCTTCAACATAATAATAACATTGAGCAATGGTGGATTTTAGTAACACAATCTAATAACAATTTTGTTTTAGGTACACTCTATAACCCTAATGAATCTAATTATCGGAGATTTCTTGCTGAATTTGAAGAGTAACTATGAGTATACCGTATTCAAACAATATTATCTGCATGGGGGACTTTAACATTGATCTGTTAAGTCCAAATCGATATGCCACCAAATATATATTAGATTGATTGCAAACTTTAAACGTTATTCAAACCAACCAGGATCACGGCAAATACAGCCTCGCTATTGGCTTTAATAATTACTTATGACAATAACTTTTTAAATGCTAGTAGTGTAATTGGGTGTAATTTTTCTGATCATGACATTATATACTGTGATATAATTTTGTCAAAACCTAACTCTGTGCCTGTAAAAAAAACTTTTCGTAATTTTGCTAATGTTGATTTAGATCTGATTAAGTTAGACTTAGAGGCTTTACCCCTACAAAACAAATTTACAATAAATAGTATTGGCGAAAAAGTACTATTACTTAATAGGTACATTCTGGAATTATTTGACAAACACGCTCCGAAAAAAACTAGCAGATTTAGTAAGTCTTTTGCTCCTTGGTTGACCGACAACATTAAATTAGTAATATCTTTCCGTAATAAAGCAAAAGCAAGATGTAGAAGAACACGACTGGCGCAACACTGGGTTTATTACAAATCCCTGCGTAACTTAAGTACACGTATGGTACGTGATGAAAAAAGGACTTACTTTAATTATGTTTTTCAAAATAAAGACAATAAAACTCTTTGGAAAAATGTGAAAGCATCCAATATTGGTAAACATTCAAAGTAATTCCCGAACACTTGAGTGACGTTAATAAAACTAATACCTATTTCATTAACTCTGTCCCTAGACATGATAATGCTAATAATAAACCTAATAATAATAATAACAACAATGGTAACAATAGCAATAATTTTAGTTTATTAGACGTTTACAATAACAGCAGATACCACATCTAAATTTTAATTTTTGACCACTGCAGAGGATGTAGCAAAAATTATATTTAGTATTAAAACAAATGCAACAGGTGCAGACTATATTAATATCCAAATGATTAAACTATGTTGTCCTGTTATTGTGCATTATATAACTCATGTCATAAATTACTGCATAAAAGTAAATACATTTCCCCAGTGTTGGAAGATTGCAATTTTTACGCCTCTTCCAAAAAGTAAACAACCTACAGAGCTGAAAAACCTACGTCCAATTAGCGTATTGCTAGTTCTTTCCAAAACATTTGAAGAAATCGTTAATAAACAACTGACGAATTATGTTGATCAGCATGATTTTCTGCCTAGTGTACAATCAAGTTTTCGAGCTGGTTACAGCTCTACAGCCGCTTTACTAAAAATATCGGATGACATTCTAAAAGCTGTAGATTGTGGCAGCATTACTGCGCTAGTATTGATTGATTTTAGTAAAGCGTTTGATATGGTCGATCATGGTGTCCTGCTATCTATTCTGAAGTACATTGGTGTGGGAGAATGTGCTTTTAAACTAATTGAAAGTTACAATTTAGGTTTCAGTACAAATCACTCGTTTCTACCCTTCTGCCCACAACTCGAGGGGTACCTCAAGGGTCCATTATAAGACCTTTATTGTATTCGATTTACACCTCAATTTTTTTAAATGATATTAAGTTTTGTAATGCTCACGTCTACGCGAATGACACACAATTGTATTACAATTCTTTACGACGTGTTAATACCCATGTACAATATATACACGATGCTTCAGTTGAACACTCTCTTAAAATTAATCCACAAAATTGTGCATTAATTTTATTTAAAAACAAGGATGTGGGTAATAATTTACATAATACATATATATATATATATATATATATATATATATATATATATATATATATATATACAGGGTGTCCAGTTTAAGATGAAATGCATGGGGATATTGGAAACCGTTAAAGATACGAAGATGGTTAAATGGAGAAAAAGTTGCGTCATTATATGCCCAAGAAGTAACCATGGTTACATGTCAAAAAATCCCTTCCATTTACTAGACACAGGGTGATAACTGAAAATATGCGTTTTCTAAAATCGCTATATCTTGTTTCTTGCAAGAGATACATCCACGATTTTTGCAGGATGGGGTAACAGGTAGCGAGGATTTCAAAATGATTTTGAAAAAATCTAGGCCTACTAGATTTTGAGATAATGCACGCAACTTCCGATTTTCTTATGGACGCCATATTGGATTTTTGCATTTTTGAATTCTTCATAAAAAATGCTTTTCAACCATATATCATATGTTTATAATCTGCCAATGAGAAAGTGTCAAATTACACAATTAAATTTATATCAAAGCAACCTTGACATATTATGTATTTTAATTAAATGAGAATTAATCTACAAATTAAACTAACTATTGAGAACAATATTATTGATAATTAACATAAATCATAATAATAAAAGTGACAAAAAACAACAAAAAATAAAATTTAATATTATACTGAATTTTACTATTAATTGATCAAATGCTCGAATAAACCTCCATTCTCCTGCAAACACCATCTGCATCGAGTTAGCACTGCATCACAAGAGTTCCTTATCATCTCCGGGGTAATTTTATTAACAGCTTCGATAACTGCATCACGTAATTCGTCCTCATTGTTATACGACTTTGAATAGCCCCACACAAAGAAATCAATGGGAGAGAGATCAGGAGCGCTGGCCGGCCATCTTATTGGTCCCTGGTTTCCTATCCATCCATTAGGATATTCCATATTTAGGAAATCTGTAATAATTTGGGCACTATGTGCAGGAGCCCCATCCTGTTGGAAAATCATATTTCTTACTGTAGCAAGAGGGAGCTCCATTATCCTTTCCGCTATTTGAGTTTGCAACAGGTTTAGATAGGTAGCAGAGGTCAAGTTCTCGTGATAAAAAAAGGGCCAATAATATGGGTACCAACAATACCTAACCAGACATTAAATCCCACTTCACCTGTTGCCGCGTTTCACGGTATAAATGCGGATTTTGGTCCGACCAATAGTGGGTATTTTTCCTATTAAATAGGCCACAATTTGTGAATCTGCTCTCATCAGACCACAAAATATTCTTGGTAAAGTCTGGATTTTCATTACATCGTTGGATAAACCATTGACTAAATTCCATCCTTCTTACATGATCCCCTTCTCGCAGCCCTTGGACCGGTCTTTCACGATAAGGATGGTATTTATTACGTTTCAATATTACTCCGCTGTTGATCGGGCAACTCCTACGTTGCTTTCAATTTCACGTAAGGATGAGCGGGCATTTTCAACTACAGCTTGTAATACAAGATTTTCATTGTTTTCGTTACTATTTCTGTTTCTCTTTACCTTAATGAAACTACCATGATTTATTAAATTGTCACGTATGCGGCTAAACATGCTTCTTCCTGGTTGGCGTCTCTCAGGATAATTATGAAAATACATCCCCGCAGCTCTGTCACTATTTCTCCTACAGAGAATGAAACATTCTAACATATCGTATTTTTCACTATTTGAAAACGAGTTCATTTTGGCTTATAACAGAACGTCAAAATTAAATGACGTTTGTACAAACGTAACTAACTATGGTAATTCAATTGCTGATAAACATGTCAAAGGTGTCAGCGCCTACTATTCTCTTGCAATAATTGAATAGATGGTTGATTGGCAAAGGCCTAGTTTGATATAAATTTAATTGTGTAATTTGACACTTTCTCATTGGCAGATTATAAACATCTGATATATGGTTGAAAAGCATTTTTATGAAGAATTCAAAAATGCAGATGATAAGAACTCTTGTGATGCAGTGCTAACTCGATGCAGATGGTGTTTGCAGGAAATGAAGGTTTATTCGAGCATTTGATTAATTAATAGTAAAATTCAGTATAATATTAAATTTTATTTTTGTTGTTTTTGTCACTTTTATTATTATGATTTATGTTAATAATCAATAATATTGTTCTCAATAGTTAGTTTAATTTGTAGATTAATTTTCATTTAATTAAAATACATAATATGTCAAGGTTGCTTTGATATAAATTTAATTGTGTAATTTGACACTTTCTCATTGGCAGATTATAAACATATGATATATGGTTGAAAAGCATTTTTTATGAAGAATTCAAAAATGCAAAAATCCAATATGGCGTCCATAAGAAAATCGAAAGTTGCGTGCATTATCTCAAAATCTAGTAGGCCTAGATTTTTTCAAAATCATTTTGAAATCCTCGCTACCTGTTACCCCATCCTGCAAAAATCGTGGATGTATCTCTTGCAAGAAACAAGATATAGCGATTTTTAGAAAACGCATATTTTCAGTTATCACCCTGTGTCTAGTAAATGGAAGGATTTTTGACATGTAACCATGGTTACTTCTTGGGCATATAATGACGCAACTTTTCTCCATTTAACCATCTTCGTATCTCTAACGGTTTCCAATATCCCCATGCATTTCATCTTAAACTGGACACATTGTATATATATATATATATATATATATATATATATATATATATATATATATATTGACAACATTAAAATACCTATAGAAAGTAAAGCTAAAAGCTTAGGCCTAACACTGGACAATAGTTTTCGGTATAAAGATCAAATAGCTAACTACATTTCTCGCGCTTACCTCAACCTGAAATCCCTTTATCCGCATAGATCATATTTAAACATCCCAATAAAAAAAAGGCTGTGTGAAGCACTTGTCCTTTCTCATTTTAACTACTGTGTGTCAGTATATCGTTCATCTATTAATGCAATTACATGTAGTCGTATTCAAAAGGTTCAAAATGCTTTATTGAGGTATATATATATATATATATATATATATATATATATGGTCTGAGGAAATATGATCATGTACTTATGGCGTAAGTTTTCCGAAATTGGTTGGTTAACAGTGGAAAATCGTAGAATATTACAAAATTTATGTTTATACCAAGAAATTCTAAATAGCAAGAAACCTCCGTTTCTGTACAATAAAATAACCTTTAGAACAGGTGTCCACAATGTTAACACCCGATTCAAGGGTCTTATTTCTCCTCCACTTCACTCGATGGCTTTATATAAGCGATCCTTCACATTTCAAATTTATAAATGGTTCAATAACATTCCTTCTGAAAGTAAAAACTTTAAAGCAGACAAATTTAAAAAGTATCTGTGGTTACACTTGTTTCGGAAGCAGTTATAAAGTGGATAATACGTTACATTTATTTATAGACACTTATTAGATTATTATAATTATTAGATTTATTATATGTTATATGATTGTAATCTCATTATATTTAGAATTTACATCAGCTCTACATACATAAAGACGAAGTTTGCATCGATTGGGGCTTGAATCTCGATGGCGCAGTTGGTTAGCGCGGTACTCTAGCAAAGTACATGTCGTAGGTTCAAACTTGAGGTAAACTTTTCATTTATGTATTTAATGAAATTAATAATAATTTTTAATTACTTATTAGATTGTTTCATTTACAATTATAAAATTATCACATAATTTTAGTGTTATGTTGGTTATAGGCATATAGTATAATCTCCGTTTTTTATTTTCTAATTCAAGGTTTAGGTAGAAGAGCAACAAAGTTGAACCTCGCCTTGGGGTTAATTGCATAATGCGTATTCAGTTCTAACACCAAGAGTAATACTTTTGAAGATATAATTTCCAACATCGAAAACGCCATTAAATTATTACCATTTGATGCTGCTAATGAAGTTAGATATAACACCGTTAACATATTACGTAAAACAAAGCCTCCAAAGAGCAACTTATCCTTTCGTCAACGATGTGCTTTACTAGATCTTAAACGCAATGAAAGTACAATAATATTAAAATTGGATAAAGGTAATGCAACTGTTATATTAAATATGAACGATTATAACATTAAGATAGAACAATTGTTGGGACTAGAAACATCGTGAAATACCAAAAGATCCAACAACAAAGTTTCTTTTAAAAACTAAACTGCTGATTAAATTATCATCTATTTCTGAAGAAATAAAAAATAAGCTAACTAACTCTGAAGCTATTTCACCAAAACTATATGGTTTACCAAAAATTCATAAACCTAATATTCCTTTAAGGCCTATTGTTAGTGCAATTGGTTCTCCTCCATATAGCCTTGCAAAACATTTTTATTAAAACCTCATATAGGAAAAGCACCCCATCACATTAAAAATTCTGCCGACTTTGTTGAAAAAATGCATAGTTTCAAAATTGAGGAGGGTGTTATAATGGTTAGTTTAGATGTTGTTTCACTTTTTACAGAAGTGCCTCTAAAAGAAATTATTGAATACGTTGATCATCTTTTCCAAAGGATATAACCATTCTTTTTCAGCACTGTCTTACTTCAACTTATTTTCAGTGGAATAGTAAATTTTATGAACAGATTGAAGGTGTAGCAATAGGTAGTCCCCTTAGTCCTGTTATAGCTAATTTTTATATGGAAAAATTTGAAACATTAACGTTACAAAATACACCTAAAAGCCTTCAGTTTGGTATAGATATGTAGATGACACATTTGTTATTTGGAAACATGGAGAAGAAGCACTGCATGAGTTTTTGGTTTTTATAAATGGTATACATCCTAGTATTCAATTTACCATGGAAAAAGAAACTAATGGAAATTTACCATCTCTTGACATATTAATATCTAAAAATAATAATTCACTATCTTTTAAGGTTTACAGAAATCCGACACACACTGATAGATACCTTCATAAATTATCCAACCACCATCCACGTCAAAAATTAGTGTAATTAAATCTTTAGTAGATCGAGCAAAACGAATTTGTGACCCTGAATTTTTGAAGGATGAAAATAAATATTTAAGAAAATCCTTACAAGATAATGGATATTCACTTACAGATATTAATAACGTTATTACACTTTCTAGGCGTAACCATAAAGGAAAACCAGTTCTTAATGTTGGTACTGCTTTTCTTACTTTTATAGCTTTTATAGTTACAAATAGAATTGAAAAAATCCTAATTAAATATGACACTAGGACTATTTTTAAACCTACAAGAAAAATTAAAGAACATTTAAGACCACCTAAAGATGTATCATCTTCCGGGGTATATAATTTATCTTGTTCATGTGGAAAAGTATACATCGAAACCACAAAACGTAGCTTTGATACAAGACGTAAAGAACATATGAGATTTTGTAGATTAGGTCAACCAGAGAGGTCTGCTGTGGCTGACCATGCCCTGAATAATCTAAATTATGACATTCAATTTGACAATATGGAAATATTGTCAAGACAAACTCATTATTATGTTCGTTTACAACGTGAAGCTATTGAAATATATAAACACCCTAATAATTTTAATAGACAAGAAGGAAATCTCCGTTTAAATAGGTTTTGGCATCTTATAAATAAAAAAAAGCATAATGATACGTCTTAATTTTGATTTTAATTTTAACTTTTGGTATGTCTATTTTCTTTGCAGTCTTTTTCCTAGACCTTGAAGCAAATGCTTCACCAATTATATGTTAAATTACCACAGCACTATAATTTAACATAAGTAGTTGAAATTAAATTAAAATTAAAAATTACAAAAAACGTTCTGCATTATACTTTTCATTGTTAATAACACTTCCAATTATTGATAAAGATATCTCTTTGTTAGATTTAACTGGATTATTTTATTTGATGTGATGTTTGGATTTGTGAATGCTTCTATCATTTTCAAATTGAAGTTTTTCACATCATAACTCGATTAAGTTTTGTTAAATGTGTTTTTTTGGCTGACAAATTTCATTGTTAGCTTTCGCCGTAGAGAGTGTTCTGATTTGTCATCTTTGAAGAAGTTTAACAATATTTAATTTCTAATGACCTAGTTATTCTTTACTAAAATTTAATTTTATGGTTGGCTTTATACGTTTCTCAAACTGTAGTATTAATAGCAGGCTGATGTTTATGTTTTAATTTTTCAACTTTGACAAAATTGTTTACAACATCTTTAACAATTTTTAACAAATACTACTGGCGAAGTAGTTATCGAAACGTTTAGATAGATTGTATAATTTAAAATACACCATTAAAAACCCCAAAAAAGATAAGTATTTTATTATGAGGTGTTAATGGTGAAAGTTTACATTTTAGTATTCATTTCTGTTTCTCTTACATACATGCTCATATATACCTTTGTTCATTATGACATTATGCCAAATAATAAAGACTATTATTATAATTATTATTAAAAATGTGGCCGGCACACATCCTTATGTTTAAATGAGGTAAACCATACTACTTTCAGTATCTGATAAGATCCATATTGGCGTGAAATGAGTTTTACCTTGTTTTCCTGTATGAGTAAATAAACTTACTAAGTTTGGAATATAAGAGTCTGTGGAAAGATAGGTCTTGAGTATCATCTGCCTTGCAAAGCTGTTCAAAGAACTAACCGATGACTAACCGCTATAACTAACCGATTTCTAGAAAAAAAAAATTGATACACATGTAAATTCATGGTAGCTCAATTACCTCGAAATAAGTTTACTTTAAGCAAAATAAACTTGTCCTTTAATTTTGAGGTCATTTAGGTTATAAATAAAAAATAACCAATTACAAAGTCAAAATACGACTGGCTTTGTACATAGAAAAGACATTAGCATACATAATTTATTACAAAGAAATACCGTATTTAAGAGAAGGTATATTATGAAAAAAGAAGTTGCGTGAAGTATTTCTGATTTAAATCTCACGTTTCGTTTTTAAATCTGTCTAGAGCGATGTCTATTTTATATTAACATAAATCACCGTTTAACATGATGTCATATGACATGATATGATTTATTTAACTCCCTTAAAATCATTTTGGTACGTCTTTCACGTTGGTAGGTTATACAATTTCATATTTTTCTCTCGTTCGTAGTCTGAAACGAGGTGTAAGTGGCTCTATTTTACAAATAATCTTGTGTTGCTCTTTGTAATGCAAGATTAAGTTTTTCAGTGAATATATATATATATATATATATATATATATATATATATATATATATATATATATATATATATATATACACAATATATATATATATATATATATATATATATATATATATATATATATATATATATTAACTCACCGACAAAATTTGCCATATGAAAGGTCATGTAGTTTTAAGAAAAAAACATTATGGGAACATATGTCCAATTGCAATTATTTAAAGAAATAAATGACTTCAAAAATTTTGAGGAAATTTTAAAAAGTGGATTGCAGTTGCTAAAGGGAGTACAAAATGCTGCTACTCACATCAGAAATCAACCAAACATTGAAAATGAAAAACTCTTCAATTCGCCGTTGCCAAGCATGTATTAAAGAGGGAGGAGGGCGTTTTGAGCATTTATTATAATTATGTATTCATATTCATACACAATCAAAATTTTGAAGCCATTTATTTCTTTAAATAATTCCATCAGTTTCAATAAGATCTGATCGTCCTGTGGAGTTAAATGTGAATGAGCAAGAAAACATTCTACAGATGGTTGATCGGAGTCCAGGGTTGAGTGTTAGAAGAATTTCTTCTCGAACGGGAGTCCCCCGTATGTCAGTATGACAAACATTACATGATGGGCTTTTGTATTCCTATCATACACAAAACGTTGAGCACCTTGAACCTGGAGATTTTGCTTTGCGGTTGAATTTCTGCCAGTGGCTACAAGAAAATCCACAACTAGTTCCATTCATTTTATTTAGTGACGAGGCGCAATTTACTAGAGATGGAGTGAACAATACACGCAATTCTCATTTGTGGTCAGATGAAAATCCACATGGTACAAAATCCATAAATGTAAATGATGTCAGCATACTCTTCGTTAGAAAATTGAAAAGGCATTTTAAATTTAAATTACACTTAATTTACTACAATCCACTTTGTCATTATAAGAACACAAACGAATAAATGACAGATTGTTTCGGTTTTGTTTTTCCAGTTGACTAATAATAATTACTTGTGAAAAAATATGTGATCATTTATAAACTTTAAACGCTTGTATCTGGGTAACTATTGCGAATCAGACCTATGTTTATGGGACTTTTTTTACTTAAATTGACCCAACGAAAATACCATTTCAGTTTGTACAGTTCCTCACCGGACACCCTGTATATATATATATACATATATATATATATATATATATATATATATATATATATATATATATATATATATATAATATCGCGTACCTATAAGCACTTTTTTTTTATAAATACGATCCTTTGAAAACAATTCCTACCCCAAAACAATAAGTAGGGGAGTACACTTTATAAAATGTATCTTTTGAAGACCTCGTAGATGAATCATCACTGAACATTATAAAATAAGTGATTTGTTCTTTAGATAAGCTTAGCCTTGAGCAGATTTGCCTAATTTCTTACTCACCGCATAACCAAACAAAGTCAATAATTATGGATTTGTACATTTACTGAAGTTTGATGGGATTTTACTTACCTAATTATACATGTAACGTCTTATGCGTTTGTAGCAGTGATTTAGTGGTCACTGTAATCTGTTTACTACGTGCATTATTTTGACTTACTAACGTATGAACTGTGTCAGATAGAAAAAAATGGTACATTAAACTATTACATTTTGTACTTAATGAAAAAAATAGGGATTTGTTTCAGTAGTACAAAAACTTTACACCCCGACAAAACGATTTACGAACAATGCCTAGGCAATAGTTTCTGTCTCCTAAGGTAAATAGTCTTACAACGGTAAGGTTTTCAAATCTTGACTCCAACGGTATTCCCGAAAAAATTTATTGTATGGTTTACCTAAAGTTCTTCTTCTTCTTCTTTATTTGATTTGTGTCCTCAAAGGTATCCTCCAACAACTACGTACAGTATAAGTTACTTATGTATACTTATAGGAGCCTTTGAGGATCTCCATTGGTATGAACTTATTTAAAGGTACCCTCCAACAGTTACCAGTATTTTAAAATTTTAACGTGACTACTATTGACTTGTGTTTAAAGAAACTAAAAGTCTTAACAAGGTTTTTGTGGGTTAAGCTGCAGAAGAATCATCATTAAAGATGTTCAGGCGTATCCACCATACCTTGAGAGGTGAAACGTGCTATAGAAGGGCGATAATTCGTGACACATTTCCGATGAAATCTCGAATTATGCGAGATTGAAGGTGCGGGACCAGCAAAACCCTAATTGTCCGCCCAAAGGAGCCATTTACAGCATTTATCTCTTACAGGGTTGGCCACGGAACAAGGCGATTCGTTTGTAGGTAAAACCCTATCACCAAATGACAGAAACTCAGACACGCCCACTTATAAAGGAGGTCGAACCACATGTAGAGGGCAACTGTAGATTCCAGCACCAATAAGGCGATAAATGTAATCTAAATACGATCATGTGAACAATAGCGGGAAAGTACAGTCAAACGAAGTTGAAAATAACTTTGAACATGATTTGACGTGATCCGTTTCGTACGATGAAACAATTCGCGAATATGTTTCAGTTAAGTGCAGAAGAGAAATGTTTTTTTTTTAATTTACTGTTGTATATAGAATTATATACCGTGAGAGGATAAAGTCTTACCTCCCTGCCAATTCGTTTATTTTAAAGATTAAACAAAATCGCTTGGACACGTCGATTTTTAAACTTGTACTAATATCTAATACCCTCAATTGCAATAGCAAGGGGGATCATGTGACTATATTTGAAATGTTATGAAAATCTTATTCCAAAAAGATACTACACTAATAATTTATGCTTATTTATTAACTGATTAAATAGTAAAAATGTTCCAACTATCACATTAATAAATTTCAATAACAAAAACTCAAAATTTTAGATAGTGTTCATCATTGACCTGCTGGCAGTAGTATAATCTGTTTTTTGTTTCTTCTCCAACATTCTGTATCATTTCTGTAGTTATGTTTTTACATTGTTGTACAATTCTCTGACGTAGGTCAGCAGTGCTTTGTGGATTCGTCTGGTACACCTTAAACTTTAGGTAACCCCACAAGAAAAAATCTAAGGGGGTAAGATCCAGTGATCTCGGTGGCGATTCTATGGGTCCATGTCGTCCAATCCATCGTTCGAGAAAAACGGTGTTTAAATAATTTCGGACCCTACGTGCATAATGAGTCAAAGCTCCGTTTTGCTGTAAAATTATGTCTTGGTGAAAATCTTGTGCACGATTCGTGCAGCTGTTATTTCATTCGCCAACATATTGAAGTATTTTTCGCGGTTCTAAGACATTCCGCCCCCACGTTTTGCTCCCAAACATCCCGCCTCCGCACATTTCGCCCCCAACACATTTCGCCCCCAACACATTTCGCCTCCACACATTCCGCCCCCGGATTGATTAATAGTGCAAACTTTGTGCTTAAATTAAAATGGCTAGCTCTGTTACCCTTTTCTTTCCATACAACCCCGTGCATGTGTCATAATAAAACTTCATTTTGGAATACATATTTATAATAATATATTTCATTTAATGTTATAGTTAAAAATTAAAATTATGTGCGATTCCTCGCAAATATTCCAAGGGTGCCCTATTCCCAAAATCTTGAACAATAGCTTTCACACGTCGAGGAAGAACTGCGTACGTTTTATTTTCCAGTGGTGCAGGTGCTCCAGCCATCAGTTGATTTATAAGAAAGTTATTCAGTAATTGTTCCCTTTTCAATGAGTTTATGAACTTAAAGACATTTCCATTAACATGTTAGAGTAATGACAATTAGTGATATGAAAATTAAGATATTTTATCTCTAATGTTCCATTAACATTTTTGAGTTCGCAATTTACAAAATCAATAATATTTGATAACCTTCCGTAAGAATATTTGTAATACACTAACTGCAGAGCAATAGCAATTTCTTTACTGTATATTTTCTACATATGGGGGTGAAATGTGCGGGGGCGAAATGTATATGGGAGCGAAATGTGTGGGGCGAAATGTGTGGGGTCAAATGTGTGGGGCGAAATGTCGGAAACCCATTTTTCGCTATTTAAATTTCCGTCAATGAATATTGGACCTACTAGATAATTACCCAATATACCTGCCCTTAAATTTAACTTTTCCGGAAATTGTGTATGACCTTTACGAAACAATCTAGGATTTGTATCTGACTAGTACCTGACATTTTGACGGTAAACGTGCTCATTCAAATAAAATGTAGCTTCATCACTAGAGCAAACATGCTTCAAATAATCAGAATTTTGTCCAAGAGTTCTAGTCATAATTTCACAATATTCCGTTCGTCTGTCTGGATCATCTTCCGTTAGTTCGTAAACCGTTCGCAGTTTGTGTGGATGGAATTTCTTTTTTGGCTGACATCGCAATCACGAGCTACACTTCTGCATGATACAGATGGATTTACAACGAATTGTGACAACATATTTACCTCTTCTTGCTTTGTACGCTGCCAATTTCAAAAAAATTAGTAATAATGGATCTAGCATAAAAGGATGGTCAGGAAATCGTTGACTAAAAATTCTTACGGCTTCATGGTAATTCTCCCTCCAAAAATCATAATTGCTTCACATTTGTAGACTAAATTCTGAACATGAGCCATTTTTAAAACCAAAAATTAACAAAGCTTTATAGTTAAACTTAATCGTAAAATGAAACTGACAAGTTTACTTCTATTTAAACAATACAAGAAATATTTAAAAATAGGTTTTTGACAATCGTATTTTTTGATAGCTTTTTTAATAAACAAATAGTAGGCCAGATACATAAACTAAAATATTACTTGTACAAATGGTTAAAAAAATAGTGCTTTTTTTTAAAGGTTGATTATCGTTAGTGTAGAGGAAACAAAAAACAAGTTAATGGTGAACATTTTGAACACCCCACGAACTAAAATTTTAAGTTTTCGTTATTAAAATTGTTAATGCGACAGTTGGAACATTTTTACTATTTAATCAGTTAATAAATAAGCTATTAGCGTAGTATATTTTTGCGATCAGATTTTCGTAACCTTTGAAATGAAGTGTCATATGACCCCTTTTGCTATTTAAAAAGATTCAGTATGTTGCTGTTACCTGATGAGAGTTCATCGAAATACCGAAACTCTGACACCGTTAGATATTAGAACAAGTTTAAAAATCGACGTGCCCGAGGGATTTTGTTTGATCTTCAAAATAGATGAGTTCGCAGGAGGAGGGAGGTAAGACTTTATCCTCTCACGATATAATTTTGTTTTTTTGTGTGTTTTAATAGAACTTTACTTGGACATCCCTCGTCTTATTTTGAGTTTTATTTGTTCTTCTGAAATTTGTTATCATAAGTTCAAAAAGTTACGCTATTTTTTAAATTTAGATAGCTTCTTGGGGGAGCAATTAGCCTAGCGCTCCAAAAAACCACAATGTGAGCTTGTAGTAACGGCACTAGCACTCTCCATAATTAGAATGTGGTAAATCATTACTTTTTTATTTATTTTTATCTTCCACTTTAGAATTTATATTTTTGTTAACACTTTTTACAATTAACTTGCCTATAGAAATTCGGTGTGATTGTAAACATCTTCCGAAACATTATTGTATTAATGACAGCTTCTGAAACTAAAATTGTTATTGTTATTCCCAAAAATCTTATATTTAACACTACTCCTGACTCATGTGATTTTAAATAATAAAATATTGGTTTATTCTCATCCACACTAACTACTTTACCTAGTTCTCAAGAACCCCTTCACGTTATCATCCAAACCTAACTTAAGTAAATCTTTATAACTTTGATTATAGTATACTTTGGTCTTTTCAAATATGGTTTAAGTTTATTTACATGATCATTAAGAAATCTTCTGGTAAATAGCAATTATGTAGGTCAAGTTGTACAATGAAGATAAAAATGTATCCCGTCGATCACAATATGAATTTTTCATTAAATATTATACTGCCGGTGGCCAACTAAGAACGGCCGTCGGCCAAATCTCAGGAATGGATTATAGCACAGGTTCGGGAAAAATTTTTTTATAACAAAAGTGGCCTCGAGAAACGCCTGGAAATTATTTTCAGAATTGTAGGTCCACCGCTAGAGGGCGTATTTTACGGTTAAAATTTTAAAAAGCAAAAATTTTCAAAATTTACTCAATTAAGGGGCATATTAAATATTATAATCAGATTCCTCGACAAATTCTGCATATTTTTTATTTGACAAGTTTTAGTCTATCTCTTCAAATAAGGGGTGGGGGAGAGTGGGAACCTTGTTACGAAAAAACGCCTTTAATTCAGGTTCTGCTTGACCGATTTTAATAAACTTGATGTTGTTTGAAAGAGCAATAGAAAATTTGTAAATTTGAAGCAATCTGATTAATAACATAAATGCTAGAGGGCCCTGTTTAATATTTTTTAATACTGTGTTTTCTCTTTACAATTTTAAATGGAAGCATAAACATTTATGTAGGTCTTTAAAAAGTAGACTAAATTAGTAATAAAACAGTGAAAACCGCAAGTCAATATCTTTTTCTTATTCTGAGATATCGTAAGAAACAGGTAAATGGCGGGAATTGTTCTTCCAACGTCTAGTAGGCTAGTTCGCGTTAACGGAAATTATTAAATTTAACCTGGATGAAAAGATCTTACATTGGTCTGCAGTAATTTAAATTGTTATCATACTAATGTTATGGTTGCCGCTAGATTACCTAAATGTAATGCTGTCTCTACTAACAATGAGAACAAATTATAAAATAATAATGTGATAAGTCTAACAATTATAACCTTAAATAAATAACTACGTAATTGGTGTCGCCCTAGATGTTCGAAATCTCGTCCATCATTTTCAATGCATGAAATCAATCGCTGACGGGTGGAGAGAACAGCAGTTTCAATTTCTTCCCTTGAAATACTTCGTATTGTCTGTCGTATTCTTTCAATCTTGTCAGCTCTTGTTGTGGGTCTATCGGCATAAACGAGATCTTTTATTCGCCCCCACAAATAAAAATCTAAACAAGTTAGGTCTGGAGACCTTGGTGGCCAAACAAATAAGCTTCCACGTCCTATCCACCTTTCAGGGTATGATTGATCTAAGAAATTCCAAACATCTCTAGAATAATGTGCCGGGCACCCATAATGTTGCAAGAACATGTCACGACGAATGGCCACGGGTACGTCTTCTAAAAGAAGTGGCAATTCGTTGCTTAAAAAATCGAAAAATCTTTCTCCATTAACAGTCTCATTAAAAAAAAGGTGCAATTATTTCTCCACCTAGAATCCCGCACCACACATTTGCAGACCAACGACCCTGATGTTGAACCTCCTACATCCAGTGGGGATTCGTTTCAGACCAGTAGTGCATATTATGTCGATTTACACTACCATCACTATGAAAAGTAGCCTCATCTGTCCACATAATTCGTGAAAGTATTTCAGGATCGTCGTGTATCATATTTGAGAGCCAGTTGCAAAAATCCAACCTGGTATCGAAATCTTGAGCATTCAAACTATGGTGTAGGACCATGTGATATGGGTGCAATCTAAAATAGTATATATTATAAAGTAATCACATCAATAAGACACATTGAAGTCCTTCGTTGTTAGTAAACGAAAAAGGACTTTAAAATACATTAACTCTCGTAATGTTACTACGAGTTTTTTTCGCCCGGCCTCTCATTTTTTGTTATTATTGGTACCTTTTTACTTTACTTTGCCTCACTTGATTATCATGTTGTTAGTTAAAATCTATTCACATAGCATAAGATAATTTTATTAAATAATCTGGTGTTTTATTGAAACTGGACACAAAATGGTGGCAAATACAGTCATGTTGTCACAAGTTAACTTTGATGTAATGACATTTTCGGTATGATAAAAATGACAAACATATAACAACAAACGAAAAAATTAAAACATTTTTAGCATTGTAATACCAAATAAAACATGCATTAATAAATAAGTAATCACCTGCGTTCTCTTGAAATATTTTGGACGGTGGTTCGACATATACCCGAGTCTCTAGCAATAGCTCTGGTGCTTGAATGAGGGATAACATTTACATAAGCTAAAACATCAATAGCATTTTCCTCTGTTCTACCTCTGCGTTGTCTTCGGTACACAGGAAGATTCACATTTCCAGTAGTACGCACACGGTGTGCGAGTCGGAGAAA
This sequence comes from Vesta saturnalis, assembly GCA_036346205.1. NCBI lineage: Eukaryota > Metazoa > Arthropoda > Insecta > Coleoptera > Lampyridae > Vesta > Vesta saturnalis. Next base: position 612,744 of record JARFJB010001932.1, read on the forward strand.
AACTCTTCTGCTGTGATGCCGTCTGTTTGGGTACTGCAGTGCATACACTCTAGTAATTATTAAGGTGGGTTGTAATATTGGACATTTTTTTTTTATTTTATTTTTTTATACTATCAAAAACAAAATATAATTTATGAATTATCTTTTTTTTATATTTAATAAATATGAGTATATAACACTTAGATTCTCAATATCACTTTTTTTGTTTAAGCACAAAGAATTTTGATAAATATAACACATTTCTACAAAAGTTCTTTTTGTTTTATTTGATTCTAAATGTAAAATTTTTTCGTTTTCAAAGTTAAAGTTATGTCCTTTATTTAATATATGTTGTGTTAAAGCACATGCTAGAGGTTTAACTCTCACATCGCTTTTGTGTTGGGTAATTCTTTGTTTAAGGTACTGTGATGTTTGTCGTATGTACGTATTATCACAGTCCATGCATTTAAGTTGATAAACTAAATTCCTTTGCAATAAGGTTGGTGTTTGATCTTTAACTTTGGAATGCAAGTTGTTTATCTTAACTAGGCTCTTTTTTGCTATGTTTACATTAATATTTTTAAATAGTTTTATTAACTTTGAGGTTAAAGGTTGAATGTAAGGTAACGACGAATATAAAAATTTTGAGTTGTCTAAATTTCATTTTTCTTTAGAATCATTGTTATTGTATAATAGTATATTAAAACATTAGCTTATAATGTAAGCGATTATGATAGGTGAGTGTTATAACAAAAACGACTATTATAATCGCACATTATAAACGAATGTTCTACGCTATTTTGTAGTCGAGTAGACGCAATGGAACATCAGTTAAATTATACTTTTATCTTCATCTTAACAAAACTACGAAAAATACAAAGATTTCAATAATGTCAAAACTGCTGTCGTTAAACTAATATGATTGTAGGTGGTTGTCATTTTCGTTCGTTTGGGGCGTGTAGAAGAGTAGAATTCTATAACTTATGCACAAACGATGTTGTAGAGGAAGGCTCCGTTTTGATTGTTCATGTTAAGGATACCAAAACCCATCGGCCAAGAACGTTTACTATTTTGAATTAATCTGGAGGAATCGATTATACTGAATTGATCAAAAAGTATAGAAATTTGCGGCCAAAGGATTGCAAAATTCAAAAGTTTTTTTTGTTTTATAATAACGGTAAATATTGCAAAGTACTTGGAGTTACCGAATGCTCAACTGTATACGGGGCATTCATTCCGAAGGATCTCTGCAACAATTCTGGCAGACAGTGGTGCCGATATTGGGGTGCTTAAAAGACATGGCGATTGGAAAAGTGACGCAGTAGCAGAGAGATATGTGGCAGATTCGCTAGAAAATAAAAAAAAATTGCCCGAAGGCTTGGGTAATCGGATGGAACCTGCAGTATTTCTACAAGTGAATCCATTGTCAAGAGCTCAAGTTCTGGACTTACAATTACTGGAAATTCAAATTGTACATTTTATATTAATACAGTATAGTACAAATATGCTATGTTATGCTGCCTTTATGGCACGATAAATCGTACTATAATGAAAATCGTTCCATAATATGACAGATTATAATAGTATATTAAGAAACAAGTTTCGTAAGACGCGTTTTTAACGCGTGAGTCCAAGTTTAGGAAACGACCCGCACAGTTATCATGATTATAAAATCCAGCTCCTTCAAGAACTTTCCGAAAATTACTTCAGAAATCGAGTTGAATTTTGTATGTGGGCGTTAGAGCGAGTGGCCGAAAATGAAACCTTGTTCAATTTTGTACTGTTTAGCGACGAATTCACATTTCGTAACAGTGGATTTGTTAATAGACGTAATTCTCATTATTACGCTGATTCCAATCCGCACCTGAAATGTGCAAAACTGATTTAAATCATCACTTTCCACAATGATAGATTGTACGTGGGAGTGATCATCCCTGGCCCCCACGAAGTCGTGATCTCACTCCGTTAGATTTTTTTCTTATGGGGTCATATGAAATCTATTGTTTGTAAACAATCAAGCGGCAATAGAATTCAATTGTCGAGAAAAATTCGAGAAGCTGGAAATGAGGTTAGAAATAATGGTCAGTCATTCCATGTTAGACAAAATTTAGTTAAACATTGTCAAAAACGCATTGAATGGCGTCCATTTTGAAAATCTTTTGTAAATAGCCAATAAAATCGAATACCTACTTAATTCAATTCAATTTTTATTAAAAAGTGCATTAATATTAGTGTGACAAGTGGTAACTGGATACAATCTTATTTAAAGCTTTAAAGTGGTGCATCAAAACGTTTAGGTGCGTTTTTGTTGGAAACGGTACATTTTGTGGATATGAAACAAGTACACCTTTTTTATGTAAAATTAGTTTCTCCATCATAAACTTTACCCGCAGAAACGAAAGTATTGATCACAAGAAAAATATGACCGAAACATACGAAAAAAAATCTGTCGACAGCGCCTTCTACAATATGCAGTATGGCTCATAAACTGAGAATATTCAGCTTCCTCCGAAGTGGATGAGTTCCAATTTTCATCTTGATACGTCATGTCATTTCTGAAATATACTCAGGAAGCACATTTATACTAAGGTACGTTTGGTTTAATCGATCCCATTGGACCTAATGAAGCTGTAACTAAGCTGTGTCCCTATTCTTATGAGACACCCTATATATATATATATATATATATATATATATATATATATATATATATATATATATATATATATATATTATATATATATATATTATAAGACCCATATATTATATATATAAATATATATATATAATATATTGTCTAACATAAGACACATATTTCAAATTCAGTTCAATTGTCCGAAATTGAATTTATCGATTATTTTAAAATACAGATTTATATGACATAAAATTTAAAAATCGATTTGATTCATAGATTATCGAATATATTTAAATAGTTTTACTTACAATGAGAGCATCTATCGTAAAATTTGTATAGAACATCTTCTGGTAAGGTGGACAGAGACAAATTGATATGATTCTCATTCAACCGAGTGAAGTTCATTGGCCATATTAAAGAACTCGACAATTTCAATCATGTTAATTGAAAATTCTGCTGAAAATGACTTTCTTCTAGCATAACTGATTGTCTTCACTTCATGTTGAGAATGCGATTAATTATGCACTCGACGGTATAAAGGTTGTACCTCGTCATAACACACGTTAAAAATGTCGGGTCAATATTTTGTGTATTACGCAACCACTGGCAAAAATTCAATATTAGTGGGAAATCAATCGGCAACAACTCCTGTACATTTAAATGGTGATACGGATGCAGAAGCTGGGGATGACGAAATCTATGTATGAGCACCCGAGGTACAGCTGTAATTGCAGATAACTGCCGAATACTGATTTCAGGATTGTTTTCAACTCGACGTAAAATATCTTCTTCCTCCCCAACGGGTAGAGAAGGTAGACGTCCAGTATGGTATCTCGCTTTAAAGCTCCCATGTTATTTTAATCGTTGGAATAAAGTTTGAAATAATTTTATGTTGGGTTGACGACGATTTAGGTACAGTTCATTATACCTTCTTGCTGCACATCCTCCATTAAATTGCTCTTAGCAATAAGTCGCAATCATATCCGCCATCTCAGAGAAAAGACATTGTAATGGGGCATTTTACAATAAAACAAGAAAAGGTATTCAGAGCGGGAACAAAAAAAAATTAACGGAAACTTTAATCACAACAATAATCTCGAGAATAACTCAGTAGAACAACAATAAAATGGATTAATACAAATTAACTGACAGATTACAGCTTGCAAATAATGTAACAGATGCATTAATATTAATGTAACAATTGGTAACTTGATACAATCGTATTTCGTGAAAAGCTTTAAATTAGTGAATTAAAATGGTTAGGTGCGTTTTTCACGAAAACGTTACATTTTGTGGATATGAAATAAGTACACCTTTTTTATGTAAAATTAGTTTCTCCCTTAATCTTTACCCGCAGAAACTAAAGTGTTGACCATAAGAAAAATATGACAGAAACATTCGAAAGAATCTGTCCACAGCGCCCTCTACAATATGCAGTATGGCTCATAAACTGGAAATATTCAGCTTCTACCGAATTGGATGTGCTCCAATTTTCATCTTGATACATCGTGTCATTTCTGAAATATACCCAATCTTAGGAGTATTTTTATCACTTTAAATAGCTGCTTTAGGAAGCACATTTGTACTAACGCATGCAATAGTTAAGTGTGTTATTTTATATATATATATATATATATATATATATATATATATATATATATATATATATATATATATATATATATATAAAGACGCGCATCCTCCATAATCCTCTCGCGGTGCTAAGGTTTACCCGAACTTACATTTTTTGAAATATTTACCATTTTCTGAAAATGTGGTAATAATTTTAAACTTTAAGTTCTCAACAAGTATTCACTTTTTCGTCAACTAAACTTTACACTTAACTTACTATTTGATTATGTATCATGGCGCACTGAATAACATATACAAAGTGTTTATAAATCATGACTGAAACCTTTAAAGTTTTAAATAGTAATAACCTGAGTAGTTTAAATAGAACACTCTGTATTTTATGTCAACAGCAGATGTAGAATTTAATTCCCTATCGAATACTATAACACTGTCATACGTCTAACTCTTCTTGTTTTCAAGGAAAATGCACATTTTCAGAAAGCAAGTTTATTTAAACAAATTTAACACTTAACGCCTATGGAAATTTGACAACTCAGAATTGCTGGCAGTAAAGAGCAGGTTTAGGCAAACAAATTTGAATAATGATATGTTACAATTTACTTACTAATTAAAATAATGATGAAAGTAATGGAATGGTTGAAACACTGTAAAAACATTTCTTATAGCAAGTATTCAAAATGACGACCGTCTGTCTCTAAACACAAGCATACCCTCTTTTCGAAACCTCTATTTGCAACATTTCTGGGCTTATGGTTTGAAATGCTTCCCTAATACGTACCTTCATATTCTCTGGTGTGGTTGGAGGTGTCTTGTAAACGGTTGTTTTTATACGTCATGTCATTTCTGAAATATACTCAGGAAGCACATTTATACTAAGGTACGTTTGGTTTAATCGATCCCATTGGACCTAATGAAGCTGTAACTAAGCTGTGTCCCTATTCTTATGAGACACCCTATATATATATATATATATATATATATATATATATATATATTATTATTGTATTCTATTTAAAATTAACTTTTAAAGTACATACAGTAAAGATTAACTCGAGTGGGACTTGAACGACTCACTTTTAGAGCTCTTCCATCTGAGCTATCAGAGGCAAGTCACAATCGATTCAAACTTGAACTGTATGTACTTCCTAGTTACGATATATTATATTATTATACACAGAATGAAGGATCACAGTCAACTTTTGTGAATGTCATGTGAGCCTGCAATTCGCTAAGGTTTCTCACATGACAATACAATTAATGATTATTAAATTGAACTTATGTTCGTTCACTAAACCAATTTCTATAGTTATCTATTACTATTGCATACAGCAAATGAAAATTAACAATGTGAGTGTTGTCATGTGAGAAACCTTAGCGAATTGCGGGCTCACATGACCTTCACAAAAAGTTGACTGTGATCCTTCATTCTGTGTATAATAATTATATTTTAACTAGGGAAGTACATACAGTTCAAGTTTGAATCGATTGTGATTTGCTTCCTCGATAGCTCAGATGGAAGAGCCCCACTCTAGCAAAGTGGAGGTCGTGGGTTCAAGTCCCACTCGAGTTAATCTTTTACTGTATGTACTTTAAAAGTTAATTTTAAATACAATACATATTAATGATTATTAAATTGAACTTCTGTTCGTTCACTAAACCAATTTCTATATATATATATATATATATATATATATATATATATATATATATATATATATATACAGGGTGTTCCAGTTTTTTGTAGCAGAACTTTAATAATCGATAGAGCTTTCAACATTAAGACAAAAAGTTCATATAAACATAGTTTTGAAGATACAGGATTTCAAAATTTTTTAGTTCTTTTAATTTATCTTCACAACTATTTAAAATAATAAATCCAAATTTAGTACACATATTACACTCCTTAAACTCAATATTAAGAGTAGTTTAACGTTTATCAATATCTACAGGGTAGTACATTTTGTGGGTGGTACGCCCTTTATTCCCCCCGAACTTTTTCATGCGACGCCTCTAACTCTTAAAAACCAAAAATTTAGATTGCCCATTTGATTTAGGAGCTTTCAAATGGTAAGTAAAGAACGTCTGATGCTCCCGCAAAAAATAATGTGCCATGAAAAAAACAATAATGTCAAATCTCACGTTTTACTTTAAATACGACTTGTACATAGGAAAGAATGTAATTTATTTACATATTTTATTGTGTTAATTTTTATTGGAAAAGTGATCTTTTAAAATGCCATTTTTGTTTTCTAATCAAGAAATAGAGGATATCCATTTTATTTATAAATAAAGTAAATGGAAGTTCAGCAGCAGCAGTCCGTGAATATAGACGAAGATTTCCTTTTAGAGGAGCTCCGCATCCTTCAGTATTTGTAAGAGTTCACCAACAAATTATAAGTCAGGGGTTAAATAATGTGCATGGTCGTCAAAATAATAATCATAGGCAACAAAGAAATATTGCGTGAATTCAACAGAGATCCCACAACTAGCATTAGAAGAGTATCCGTAGCTTTAGGTGGAGTCTCAAATACTACTATTCACCGAACATTAAGACGGGATCACCGATATCGTTACCATCTACAACCTGTTTAAGGACTACAACCAGGGGATACAGAACGTAGAGTTGCGTATTGTCGGTGGTTTCTTGCTGAAAATAATAACAATCCAGGTTTTTTAAATAATGTTTTATGGATGAATCCTACTTCACTCGCCGTGATGTGGTAAATTTTCACAACCAGTACGTTTGGGCACATGAAAATCTACATGTAGTTCGCCCGAGACATTTCCGACAAGAATTTAGTGTGAACGTTTGGATAGGTATTTACAATAATCACATTTTTGGGTCCTACTTTTTACCACCTCGGATGAATGCTGTGGCTTTCTTGGAATTCTTAGAGAATGAACATGGGAATATGTGGGAACATATTCCCTTAAATTTATGAAGAACGGCTTGGTTCCAGCTTGATGGTTGTCCAGCTCATTATAGCAGAATCGTTAGAAACTGGCTGGACAACCATTATCCAGGAAGATGGATCGGTCGTGCAGGCCCAGTTCCCTGGCTGCCAAGGTCTCCAGACCTAAATCCCTTAGATTTTTTTGTGTGGGGATATTTAAAAGAAAGGGTGTGTGACAACAAGAGATGAACTCATTAATAGGATTAATCCCTTAGATTTTTTTTTGTGGGGGTATTTAAAAGAAAGGGTGTATGCAACTCCTGTGACAACAAGAGATGAACTCATGAATAGGATTAGGGATGCGTGTAATGAAATAAGACAATTTTTAGTTAATATTCCACGTCGGTGTAAATTATGTATTCAACAAGATGGTTCACATTTTGAACAGTTTCTTTAAATTTATTTATTATTACGATAGCGTTTTTGTTTTGTTGTTATAGGTTAAGTTTATTTGTTTTATTTATTTATTTCGTTCGTTTCGTTCTTGTTAAAATCTTAAATAGAAATTCTTTCCAATTTTTTCTAATAAATACGTATTTTTTTAATATTTATTTTGTTGTTTTTCTTTTATTTTCCTTTATTTAATTCAACTGAAAAGTTAGGGAAAAATCAGTGGAGTACTACTTTTTATTAAGAGACAAAAAAACGTGAGAATTGACATAATTTGATTCTTTTTTTTTATTGTTCTTTTCACGGCTTTACTTACCATTTGGAAGCTGTTCATGGATTAAAGCTAATTTATCTCAAAAACTACGCATTTTTCGACAAAAAAGCAGAAGACAAAAAAGTTCCTAAATCAAATGGGCAATCTAAATTTTTAAGAGTTAGAGGCGTCGCATGAAAAATGTCGTGGGGGATAAAGGGTGTACCACCCCAGAAAATGCACTACCCTGTAGATATTGATAAACGTTAAACTACTCTTAATATTGAGTTTAAGAAGTGTAATATGTGTACTAAATTTGGATTTATTATTCTAAATAGTTTTGAAGATAATTAAAAGAACTGAAAAAAAATTAAAACTTTGAAACCCTGTATCTCCAAAACTAAGCGTTTGGCAACCTATGTTTATATGAACTTTTTGTCTTAATTTTGAAAGCTCTATCGACTATTAAAGTCCTGCTACAAAAAACTGGAACACCCTGTATAATTGATTTATCCAATATACTTTTCATTAATAATATACATCTATTTGCATTTGTGAGTAAGTTAAATATTTAAGCGGCGTAAATGTAATTTAGAACATAAACATCTAAAGTTAGGCAAATGTACTATAGGTAACTACTTAAAACTTTCAGTTAATTCTATTTCGGCGAAGGTTTGACGAAAAAGAAAAATGGAAATGTTGGATTACCATTACTAATGTTTAATTGGTCATCTAAACAGTTATAGTCTGTTAAATATTTACATATTAACCATCCAGTGGAACTGAACAACACCATAATAAAAATAGAAACCTAACCCTAACACCAAAGTTTGAGCTTTCGGTTTTGCATATTACAAGTGCGCAATAAATTCTATTAAAATAGTAAATTACTTGAAATTGTGACAAAAACATAAGTACTTTTTTTGTTTGAAAGCTTAGTATTTGGTGTTGTAAGTATTCTAGAGAAACACATTGATCAAACCTTATTTCATTAAATAATTATGCGACGAATAATAAGTACCCATCTAATTATTTCACTTATATAAATAATGTGTACATTTAATTGCGTAATTTTTACAGGTTAAAATGCTATAGTATATGCCAGACTTCTATTGTAAAAGTTGTTATAGTACACGATAAGAACCACTCTAAAATTTATTTCAAGAAATACCAAATAAAATTATTACCTATTTGGTTACGAAAAATAGTTTTCGAAGCCATCTACTTTCGTATGCTTGCGTGTACCCTATTTCGGTAACACCTTCAATAATCTGGTATCTCGTATTGATATATCTTAACATGACCTACCTATACATTGCACTTGAATACATTACAAATAAATAATGAAAAAGAATCAATAATTCTAATTTTCATTTTTATTCAGCACAAGGAAGAAGTGATGGGAAAATGAAAAAGCTAATCTCGCCATTTAAGCGTTTAATTAAATATTCTAATTCCGTCATGTGGTCTACTATATTTAGCTACTATAAAATATGCATATTAGCCCGGATTATGTTTTCCTGGAATTTATAACAACAATTAACCGGCCGCTTTTGGGAGTTATGTTAATTTGTGCTAATATTTATGTCCGCTTATAAAAAATAATTCAAAATACGGTTTAGCCTTAAACGTTACAGTAGTTAGATCTTTAAACTTAGTTGGTATTCAATTCTAGTATAGAAAACAGTGCTAAACTTACCCTTCTTCCAAAAAGGGAGAATATGTATTTACTTATAAGTATAACTAGAACTATACAATATTAAATTATTTGTCATATCCAATTCTCAAACTAATGTACAAATTAAATAACACTAACACCTAAACAATTCGCGACACAAATTCAAACGCGTGAAATATCTTTGCTGGAGGAGTACCAATCGCAACGAAAGCATATCAGATAGTAAGAATGATAAGTACTTTAACTACCCCCACTATACCAACGCCAGTACTGGCCGATGAAAACAAACGTGAAAATGCCGGGAAACTCACTGGTTTTACTCGACTACTCTATAGAAGTGCAGAGGGTGTATTCTGACACTATTACTTAATCAATAACGTGCAGGACTATTCTATGCGCAAACTTCAATTACAATTTTTATAAGCAGCATCTATTTCATGCTCTAACTTTTCCTCTTGTATTTATATAAAGTGAATTATTTTCAAATGTGATTCAGCTCCTGGTATACATTATTCTCGCAATGCAAGTTCTACGCATGGGCAGTATAAACCAATCCACTATTCGTGCATTTAGAATCACAGTTTTGTTCTTTCTTTTTAAAAATTGAAATATAATTTTGTTTTGAGTTCGCGATACATATCTAAAAGGTAGAAATATAAAGTTTATAATTACTTTTCACAGTAACACGTTGTCTGGAAACAGTTTATCAATGTTAAGGAATTCGATTACGTATCATTTAATAGATTCTTAACCAGATACACATTTATGTATGTACTACATTACGTATTTAATAGTCAATATCAATAAAATGTACTACTGTTAGATGTAAAAATTTAGGATATAAAAGAGGATGTGAACATGAACATTATATGGTTAGGAACACCTTCATTTATAAACGCGCCGATTACCATTTAAATTATGAAATTTAACAAAACGTTTCTGACTATGCAAATACAAGCAAACAAACTGTCTAATAAATATTTTATATTTGATATCCCAATTGATGCGACGTGGGAGAAACTTTCATGAAATTAAAAGTATTATTGATGGTTCAAAGGACTTTTCAAAATTTAGCGCTGTAGATAGAATTCGTTGAATTAAACCTGTACTTCTGTGTAATCTCATTATATTTAGATTTTACATCAGTTCTACATACATAAAGACGAAATTTACATCGATTGGGGCTTGTATCTCGATTGCTCAGTTGCTTAAAGCGGTACTCTAGCAAAGTACATGTCGTAAGTTCAAATCTTATAATGTATTTAATAAAGTTAATAATAATTTTTAATGTTGCATTACATTGCAAGATAAAACATTTTGTTTAACTCCATAGTTATACAAGTTATACTAGATCTAAGACTTTTGCCGATTAAAATATAATATGTTTAAAAAAACTGCTAAATCGAAAACATGTATCATTTTGTAAAATTTACACAAAAGAGTAGCTTGTTATATTTTAATTGTCAAAAATCGTTAAGCTGAGAGATATATGTCAAGATTATTTCCAGAATGACATTTGGTTAGGTTATAATTTTAAATAAACTATAATCTGTCAATCTACGCCCATAACACTAATTGGTGGGCGTAATCCTATTATACAATTTATTTACTAACAGGGAGATAATCATGTGCTAAATAAATGTTATCCGCAGTGCCAATTATGATAAGATAAGTTAATAAATGCCCCACGTGACCCCAATTTATTCTAATTACTAATAATCTGTTTATCTCATATTGGTAACATCGTAATCTGATGTAAAGAAAATAAACAACGAATTGCGCCAAATGTCTACATAATCGTTCTATGATTGACTAGTTTTAGTTTTGTACTATTTTGCTACTAGATTGAATATTATCTGTAAATCCGATGCCCTTATATACATTCATTCACGGAACGTTTTACGAAAATTTGTAGATTGGCAAAGCTTTATCTAGAATTATGTCAGACATGTGACTTACAAAATATGTCAAAAACAGGAAAACTTTGATGTGAACAAATTCGCGAGCGTATTTTTTACGTATTTCAGAGGGCGTACATGCCCATTTTCGTGTTTTGTGACAGAATTTGGATACAACAAAACGCGACTAGATCAAATTTTCACTTTTATAATTAAGACATTACCAACCGCCACAAAAATCCCTAAATCAACTAAAGTAAAATGTTTTGTTTAAAAAGGGCAAATTACAAAAAAAAATGTTTCATAAGTCCTTGAAGCATTCATTCTTTAAAAAACTAATTGCTACTGTTACAGGTGCCTTAGAAAAGTTTAACATTTCGCGCTAAATTATACGAGATTTGATAGTTATATGTTATTTTCTAGGTAAATTAGTATACAGGGTTAGGAAAAAGTACCGGAACGCTCAAATATCTACAAAATCGCGAAAGTTACGATTACAAAATTCGGCATTTGAGGGTTTCGGGCGCGCGGAATTGGAAAATGATATCGGCACTGTTGCCAGATTTCCCAGTTTTGCGATACACATAGTCGTTTTGTTATCTTAAATAGAATACCCAATTTATTTTTATTGCAGTCAATTGGGCGTCTCAAACTTAGTAAGATCTCAAATTTTCAAACTTTCAGATCTACTAGTTGCTGAGATATGACGACACCGTATTTTCAGTAAAAAGTACCAGAACGCTTGAATATCTGCAAAACCGCTAAAGTTACGATTACAAAATACGGCATTTGGGGGTTACTAGGCATGCGGAATTAGAAAATGATACAAGCACTGATGCCAGATTTCCCAGTTTTGTGCTACACGTAGTCATTTTGTTTTCTTAAATAGAATACTCCATTTATTTTTATTGCAATCAATTGGGCGTCTCAAATTTATTAAGATCTCAATACTTAGTCTTTTTGTTATCTTAAATGGAAGATCCCAAATTCTCAAAATTCTGTTTATACTATTAGATACTAGTGAGAAATATTATGGGATAGTTACTTATTTTAGAATGAGCATGCATTAAATTTATCGGAGATGCCCGAAAATATGAATTCCCTTGGAATAAGTAAGCACTGCTTCAATTGTTTTCAACACTCTAGCCGTCGCCATGTTACAACCATGACAAATTAAACACATCATTGTCAGTTAAGTCGCTGAATATTGCATCGATTACAAAATTATAATTTGATTATGGCTTTTGTTCTATCAGAAACCCAACGCATTGATATTGTGATTTTTCGTGGATATGGAAATAAAACAAGGACATATCAAAAAGTCTGCGACTTGTTTAATGATCGTTATCCTAATAAACCCATTAAAAAGTCTACCCTACACAGAACTTGTTGACGTTACGAGGAAACAGGGTCCATAAAATGTTTACCTAAAACCGGACGCCCAAGAACTGCTACAAGTGATGAAAATAAATTCAAGGTTGTATTACTAAGAGAGGAAAATCCAAAAGTAAGCACCAACCAGTTAGCTATAAATACCGAAATCTGTAAGGACGTGGAGCATTAGAATGGCCACCTCGATCCCCTGATATTACGCCACTGGACTTCTTCTTGTGGGGTCATTTGAAGAACCGTGTGTACAGAAATCGCCCAGAAAATTTGAACGAACTCTGCGAAAGAATCCGCAACGAAATTGTACTTATAACACCGGATATGTTGAGGAACACATTGCGAGAATTTTATGATCGACTTGGATACTGTCTGGCAAATAATGGAGCCCACTTTGAGCATTTAATTAAAAGTTAGGGTCGTTAATTATTAATTCCATTGTTAATTAATTAATTAAGTTATTGTTGTTTTAGTCCATTGGCTTTTAATCTCCTTCTTATCTTAGCATTATTGTTATTAGTTAAAGTGCAAGGGAAAGTGGCTAATCACAAATAAAAAAATTACCTTCATAACTCAAGTCATTTATTTCAATAAAAATAAATGGGACATTCCATTTAAGATAACAAAAAGACTATGTGTAGCACAAGACTGGGAAATCTGGCAACAGTGCCGATATCATTTTCCAATTCCGCATGCCTAGGAACCCCCAAATGCCGAATTTTGTAATCATAGCTTTAGCGGTTTTTGTAGATATTTAAGCGTTCCGGTACAAAGTTCAGAGGAGTTCAAATAAAAATGAGAAAATGAAGAAAAAGCACTAGAATACGAAGAAAAAATTAGCAAAAATGATGAAATTATTATTAAATTGGAAGAGAAAGTGTACGAAAAAGAACAAACTGTATTAAAAGAAAAGACAACAGTACTGTACAGATCAGAACACTGGGCACCCCAACAGCCAAAAAGTTTGATGGAAACATAAGGACCATCCACCCAATGAATTCCATAGAGGCACTAGAAAATTATCTAAACCAAGCGAAAACAAGTGAAGGAGGAAAAATAAGAGCAGCAATGGATTTATTAGAAGAGAACACCAAATCATGGGCAGAATTGCATTGTTTTGATTGGACGGAGTTTGCTCAATTCCACGAAGATTGTATAAAACAATTTTGGTCCAAATCAGTGCAAGAAAAATTAAATTAAGATTAGCTACGCCGCGATTGTACAACCCAGGACAAGGAAAACATGTGGACCACGTCTGGTTTTGGGTTATCAAGTCTATATATTTGCAGCCACCAATCGAAGAAGAACACGTGGTGGAAACATTAGTCAGACATTTTCCCAGGGATGTGGAGAATATATTAATTGGATCCGGAGCAAAAACTATTGACCAACTCACTAATATTTTGGAAAGAATACAATCGGCGAATTATGAAGATCGATCGACGGGATTTTACAACCGGCGGAACGACTATAATCGGGGAAATACTCGGCCAAGCAATGAAAGGACGGATAATAGGAGAAATGTGAACTTCGCCAATTATCACAAAGGTAGAGGGGCTCCGAGAAGCAGAGTGGCGATGATGATGACCAGGAGAGAGTCACTACCACCAAGAAAAGAACAAACTAGAAGACAAAGAGACTGCGAACAGTCAGAAGAGAAGAGAAGAGACAGATCGCAGTCACCCACGCCATCGGAAAACTAAGAGAGTCTCGAGTCGAGGAGTTCCACTCACCTCGCAAGGAAATTATAAAGAGGAGCAAATACAACTACTTAATTTTGTAAAAGTATATTACGAAAACTTCCGAAAAAAATCGTTGAATATTTAAAATTTAAAAGTCCAATACAATTGAGGAGAAAATAACCAAATAGATCACCCAGTGAAGAAATAAATTATCAGGAGGAAGATTCTACCCTGGAATATGAAGAAGAAGTGACGTACCATCCAGTTTTGAAAGGAGAGTGGGAAGGGGTCAGTCAACACATACTGATAGATACCGGAAGTCCAGAAAAAATACACCAATAGAGCAAATGAATAAAGGCGATGAACAATATGATGAAAAGGAAGAACAAGAAGTGGTCAAAGAATTGATAGAACAAATTGAAGAAAGAATTTCCAAAAAGTCAAGATTAGTAACCAATTTTGTTTGTGGACTGAAAATCAAAAACGAGGTACCGTCTTTGCAATAAAACTAGTCGAGACCATTTACACCGAGGGAAGCATTAAGTAAAGCAATTGATGGAATATTAGTAGATAAGATAATTGAAAGGTCGCAAGCACCGTATCCGTATCCCATTGTCATGGTACCGTTTGAATGGAAAAAAATTGTTTTTTGTTTGAAGCTTGCTAAATGATTTCTATGTTTGTTTTCGAATGAACGTTATTAATTCAAAAACAAAGAAGGGGTACTGTAATAGGTGCCTTAGAAAAGTTCAAAATATCGCGATAAATTATACGAGATTTGATAGTTAATGTTATTTTCTAGGTAAAGAGACGGTTGTTGGTTATTTGTATGTAAATATAATTAATATTAAGATGAAAAGCTTCAGTTTATTTTCAATGAGTATTTACATATTTATTATAAAGCTTTCAAATAAACGCAGCAGTTTGCAGAAGCATTTGTAGAGAGAGAGGGGGAGACGCAGTAACAGTCGCTTTAAGGAAACGGTCAGAGTTGAGCTGATTGTAACCAAAGAGGGTAACAGTCAGGTTACCCTAATTTTAGAAATAAAGTAAGATAAAATTTAGTGTATAATAGGGAAGAAGTGAAATTACCCTACTTACTAAGATAATAAAAGGCTAAAGTAAATAATTAAATGTAAATAGTATCAAGATGGTGGTAATAAAAAAGATTGCGTAATAATTTAAAATCGCGTTAAAGGTTACGCAATAATGAAAAATCACGTTTTCTGTACGTACCGAAAATATTCCAAGATTGTGTTTAAATAGTGAACGATAAAAATAAATCGAGACAACAATAACTCGAATTTATTGATAATCAAAGAAGAAGCGTTGCTGTTTGTTGCAGCACACTAATTGTAGTTAGAATTGAACAATTAAAGTAATAATTGACTATTATAAATATATCAAGCAATTATTTACAAAAATCATGAAAGTATGGGAAAGAAAATTGCAATAGACTTAATCCACAAAAAGGTGTAAACAAGAGATCGTGGGAACAAAAGAAGCAAGGCCCATATGCCCAATTGCATCATCGGCTTGGCTACATTACAGTTACGTCGTCGGCTTTCAACGAAGCAACAGATAAGTACGATTTCTAATAGTGTAAGTAAAGAAACGTTTATGTGTTTTATTTTCTCTGAATTTGATTTGAATAGCAACATTGAACGAAAAACATTTGCCATTTAATTTTGATAAAAGGTTTTTGTTGCATGTTAGTATTAAGAATATTACTTAGAGTTAAAAGTTTGATTGTTATATGTCGTGAATAGAACATTTTTGCACTGCGAATTTTAGTAATTAAATAAATGTAACGTTTGATTTATTTTTATTATTAAAGATTATTAATATTAAAAGCTTATACAAATATTGAATATATAAATGCAGAAGGAAGTAAAGTCAACAGAAACCCAAATAATTAAGAAAACCAAAATTGATTTTAATTGCGGTTATTGATAACGGTAAACTTTTCGTTTTGCACTTGAGCTAGCTGGCGCATTTTGATAAAGCAGGAATCCGATGAAATGTAAATATTAAAGGGCATTTAAACAAACTGAAATTAAATAGCAAGCGAATTAAAGCTAACTAGTAGATGATATCTTTATAAATCAGACCAATTCCGATTAAAACAGAAAGGGTAATCATTTAAAACTCTCAAGCACACAATATAAATTTTCAATGATTGTGAAATTATTAAGAATTGTAAAAGAACCCAAATATTCTTTGAGCGGGGTGGAATTAAACACAAGTAATAACCAAAGGTATTACGCCCGTTGCACTACGCCCCTTATTTTTTTAAACTTGAATTCGTGCTTCAAGACTGGTCTTATGAAATTTGTTTTTTAATATACTACTTTGTAAGAAATTTAAAACTACGTGACGATTTTAATATAAGTTAGAAAAATTTTTAGGTTACATTTTTATTCATGTGGGACTTTGTTGTAGAGTGTAAGCTTTTAATATTTACAAAGGAGCAAAACACTTTTATGCTAATGGCACACCTTCACGGTGGACATTTTGAGCAATCTTTTGTAAAAAGTTGTTAAATTATACAATTAATTTACTCTTTCCCATCTTATTTTGCATTAGAGCAGGCCATGGAAATTTATGGAGTGTGTGGTAGCACTGTCAAAAGAACAAAAGAATAGTACTGTAGCTTGACTTTTGAAAATTGCAGGTTATATTTTTAAAGTAAATCACAGTTTTTGACGCTATTTGGACTCTGTTTACAGGAAAATAATAGAATCACGAGAGACCTATTTTTAAAAAACGTAAATTTTAGCCTTCAGACCTTGAACGTCCATGATCTATATAAAACGGAAATTGTACATTCTTTACATTTTGGTCAGAAATGACAACATCGTCTCTTATCTAATAGAATGAGATGTTCTGTTAACCAAATCTACGTAAAAACTATTAAGATTGCCCTCTCTTTTTTTCACTCTACCAAAATAAAAAAACAGGGAGAATTATGTGGGAAATTTAGAGCGCAATTTCAGAAGCAATCCAATGTGTGGATTTGTTTTCGTAATAAAATTTATCTACTGCATTTTTCTCTTTTTTTTCTTGGCTATTAAACATGATGTAGAGCTATGTCTACAAACAAACTTAGTTATTCGGTCGCAAAGTCAATAAGTAACCATAACATCAATTTGTATCCATTTAATTTAACCCGTCCAGGAAATCCACAGCGCGTGATGAAATTTTCTGCGTGGTTCTTTTCTTGTCTGTTACGTACACATAAAAGTAAATAACCAGAAATGTATCCATTTAAATCGTAACTAAATGGAATTGACCACAAGATTGCTGCTTTCGTATTAACGGACAAAACCTGACGAAAACCAAATATGTAAATGTATTTTTACTAAAGTTTTGATGACAGCAGCAGAGTCTTATTCCAACTGCATCATCAGAAGAATCTGAATCCGTCTCCCTATCTGAATCTGAATCGGATTTTCTAAATCTATAATACCAAGTGGGATATTTTCAATCGAAAAATTTCCTTTGAGTGTCTCCTAATCATTTGAAATAATCTTTTTCGTTTGCCACATTCTAGGAGAACATTTGTATAAAGCCTCAAGCCATAATTTCCGAACCCTATCTTTCGATGGAGGTTCAGAACTTATTTACTTATTGTAATAAGCAAACTGTAAAGCTTTTTTAAAAAACATTGCTCTTGAAACTGAAACAAAGCCTCGGAAACTGGATGGAAAATCATTTAGACGAATGATAGCGAGTAAGCGGACAATGAGATTTGAGACGTGAAACGTTCAAGGTATCAGTATTAAGATGACAGAGGTTGTTAGAGCCCTTGAAGATTTAAAAATCGATATTGCTCCCCTGTCAGAAAGAAAAAAAACGACAAGGAAACGAAATATTAACAGAATATAGTCATTATTGGTCAGGAGTGTCAAAATAGGAAAAAGTAAATGCTGGTATACCGACGATGTTGTCGGCCAATATGGCAAAATCACAATCAATGCATCGGGAGAAAGATTAACGGAATTATGCTCTCAATATGGACTATGAACAATAAATACATGTTTCGCACACAAAGAGCCACCTGGAAAAGCCCATCAATGGACCAAACATCCATTATAGACTACTTTATATTCAGACAAAATACATGGAAGAATGGGAAGCATAAATTACTAAAAGAATACAGGCAGCAATTCATGGAGGAACCGATAACTCTGACAGTTAAACAAGAAGAAATCGAAATAACAGTAACAGAAGAAGAAGTTAAAAAATCTCTGCAAGCAATAAAAAATGGACAATCTCCTGGCCCCGGCAATATTCCCGCAGAATTACTTGAAACTGGAGGAAATGCCCTACTCAAAAGAATTACATAATTAGTCAAGAAAGTGATTATTACTAAAACCATACCTAAAGAATGGGCAGTTGTTTGTATAGTGTTGATATTTAAGAAAGGTAGCAAAAGGGATCCAGGCTGTTACAGAGGATTGAGTATCGACAGCTTCTTTAGCAGACTATTTAGGAAAATTTAAATAACATCATAGAAATTATGAAAAGATTTTATAAAGACAACATCTCTTATGTAAGACAAGGAAAACAACTTTCTAGTTCCATTAGTACATCCAAGGGACTCAGACAAGGTTGTAGTCTATCTCCCCTTTTATTTAATGCATATATAGAAGCAACCCTATCTAACTGGAACAGACATTGTCAAGGTATGGGAATAACGATAAATGACCAAACACTATTCAGTTTTAGTTTTGCCGAAGATCAATTAGCTCAAGATTCTTGAGATCTAGAATTTATGGAAAGGAGACTATATAAAGAATATAGAGATTAGGGATTACAAATTAGTATGGAAAAACTGAATATTTAGTGGTAAACTCTGAAAACAGATTCGAAATATTAATAGATCATAATGTAAGAAGTAAGTAAGAAGGTAGATAGTTTTAAACATTTGAGAGCAATGGTAGATAGAAATGGATTTGGGGGAAGCCGAAATAAAAAATAGGATTCAACAGAGTAAATAAAATTATAGGCATCATAAATAGCGTATGGTGGAATAGGAAAATTTTTGATAACAATAAGAAGAGAACAGGAGAAACACTTGTAGAAACAGCGTTATGCTATGTCTGTGAGGTGTGGGTCATTAAAGAAGCAATGAAGAAAAAACTTGAAACGATAGAATTGGATTACTTACGAAGAAGTGCCAGAATATCACGGCGACAGCGAATTTCTAATGAAGAAATAACACGAGGAATAAAAGCAAAAGATTCAGTAGTAAAAAGAATAGAAAGAAAACGTCTTAAATGGTTCGGTCATCTCTTACGAATGCCAGAGCAACGATGGCCAAGGTGAATATTCAAATGAAATCCGGCAGGAAAAGCAAAGCGGGGATAGTCACGAAAATCATGAAATGAAGGAATTATGAAAGCAATGAGAAACAGAAACTTGGACGAGAAAGACGTATACGATCGTGAAGTTTGGCGGAAGGTAAAGGTTAAACGGTTTTTAGCTGTAGTATAGCATACATGTATAATGCATTGTAATATTTGTTGTATGATGTACAATTCGAAAGATTATATGTATATAAATAATTTTTACAAAAACCCTTTTCGATTTCAATACAGTTATATTGACAATGGTAATGTCAATCGTAAAACTTTATACCCACGCTTAATCCATTATATAATTTTTCCCTCTAGGCCTAAAAGGTTGAGTTTTGTTTTGCAGTTGCTTTTTTGTAATTTTGTCCTCAATTACAACCCCGTGCGTAACCAACCACTCCTTTAGCTAATCTTTCTTACTAGAAAATGAGATTGCCGATAACTACCACACAATTTCCAGATAGGTTGGACAACGCAGGAATCAGCTGTTTAGTCGCCCAATTTTGAAACCGGTCTCCATTTATAGTTTTATGATAATCCCGATCCTCGTTCCCCGAATCTAGTCAATACTAGCAGTTTTCTAAAAACCATAAATTACACCGCATGTGTAAAATTGTATACCTTTTACCTTCACTTTTAATTTTCGATGGATTACTTTTGATGTCAGAATTGTGCAACCAACGATCAATAATGAACCATTTTGATAAATCCACGTTTCGTCTAGAAACACAAATCTATCATCCTGGCCTGAAGTTTGCAACTACAGAAATTTTCTCCAAAACTTCATTTTGGCTACAACGACTTGTTTCATTTCAAATAAAATGTTCTGTCCATTGATACGTTTGCGTTTGTAACCCGTTGGTTTGAAAATTCTAAATAACGTTGCTCGACCCCCATTAAAATCTAAATCTGTTTTAACGTTGTAATGCAATTTATCCAAAATATTCATTTTTTGAATTAAATTGGCAAATTAGTCGTTGTAGAACTTTCCGAAAGGTGAAATCGTAAAACTAGGATTTTCGGCATTTACCACAATATGTTGACTTTAAATTTTGAGGTGTTGCCATTATGTCTTGGGCTGTAAAACCTAAAACCAAATACATAATTAATATGCGCACGAAAAATTGATTTAAGTTCTTACGTACTTGAAGTATATTCGACATCATTACGATAAGTTAATCTTACCGTTGAACTATTTTTAAGGCGCTTGTAGCACTCGAAAAATTGCAACTTTGTACTCGCGATGACTTGGCATTTTCTCAATAAATTATTATTAATTTAATAGGAGACTAGATCATCATGTGCGTTACTTAAGCAGGCAATACAGCACAATTACTTTTGACGAGACGGCGTCAAATTGACTTCTTGTCGTTTTGTCAAATGGGAATACCACTACAGAAAAAATATACCATGGCCTGCTCTATTGCAAAATGAGATGGAACAGAATATAGATTCGCAAATTCCATTAGTCAACTTTGAATTATGTTAAACAGTTAATTCCAAATATTAATTTTACTTTCATCATTGTTGATATCCTGTATAAGTTTATGAATGTTTTTAATAATTACCACTTGTGTAAGTGTAATGCCTAACATCCGCGGTCGCGTGGCTATTGAATGTTAAAGAACATCCTGTAGTTAAATTATGGAGTTATAAAACGAGGTTTCATAATGACTTACTTTATAAGACTGCAAATGTGGTGACGTTCTATTATGGTTTACGGAATGTAACAATCACTTTTTAGGCATATAGATATATATGGAAATACCCAGAATGTAGCTTTGTAGGGGAGAGTGTCAAAATGACCGTATCCGCTACAGACCAAAACACTTAGCTCAGCTGGTGGTGGAACACTGGGCGTGTGGACAGTGAGGTTGAAATGAAGAAAAGAGTTTGGGCACGAGTTTTGTAAGGGCTTAACAACAGGAGAATAACAGGTCAATCACATAACTTCAAACTAAAATAAGTAAGTGTAACAACTAATTCAACAGAACTAAAGAAAACGCGTGTACAAAGAATAGTAAACCTTAACTAACGTAATAGTTCTTAACCAAGATAAACAACAAAACCAAAAAACTTGCTAGATTTCAAATGCGAAATCTAAATATATACGAGAACCAAAGAAAAAGAGAAGTTATATTAGTTAAAAGATAACAATCCTGCAAGTCAAATCTTTTTTTTTTTTTTTTTACAGTAAATCACATTTGTTAGCCAGACACCTATACACGGTCTTATATCAGATCAATCTCAATCAATCAACCAAAAACAATAAATCATGTCTTACAGTTTACGGAAACCAGCTTACAGTTCAAAACTGAATACATTAAAGTCTAAATTAAATATGACGTGAAATAATAAATAACTTCTAACGTAATGCAATGATGCTTTTTATAGAGACAGATTCTCTTTCTAAACAGTCGCCACCTATACATTCGGAAAATTATGTCTGATATATTTTCATGTTCAATTACATACACACAAAATTGTTTCATAGAAACGTGTTCATTAACAGTTATAAAAACCTCATTAATAGGACTGGAAAGTAATAATTACTTATATATAACATAGAGTTAAATTAAATTAACATGTAAAAATATCAAATTGATATAATGGAAATAAAATACAAAAGGTTTTAATGGTTTATTATTATACGTGAATTAACAATAACTACAAGTTTAAAATCCACGAATACGTACCAGCTATTGTAGATCTGATTTTATAACGTCATCCCATAAGAGTAATAATACACTTAAATATCTTTATCGACATTTTTGTTAGCAATAGCAAGTAAAACATATATTAAAAAATAATACGCATACCTTCAGATGTGTTTTCCTCCCGAGTGTTCTAATAATAACTGCGCTGGAGAACGAACTACATATTGAAAATTTTATACAGTTTACTAAACCGTTTTGCGTTTTTACTTATGGATAGTTGATGTAAAACTGGCTATTGGCTTTCACACCATTAAATAAATTTAGAATGTAAAATATACAAACCTAATTATATCACCTAACTGCAACTCGTATTTACCTTTCCCTTTCGCAGACTACATAGAGCTATGAATTTATATACAAAAACGATGGTTATTTACAACATACATTTAAAAATTTCACCTATATGATAAAACTGCTTTTATGGAATGCATTTTGTTATTTAACAGACATACAACTTCATTATGATTGGAAAGTTGCGTCGCGTCAATTAATGTGTTTACAAAATATTTAAAAAAATTGCTGTTGTAAAAAACATTAAGGTCCAGTATTAGGTGAAATAATAATAGTTTTTCTTCATCCACTTCATCTTGAGCGATTATAGCTTATTAACTAGTAAAAACATCGAGTACCCTGATGCTGCTTCATAATAATGTTCAACCGTTAGTAAGTGTACTTTAAATACACGCAAGGGCTAATGTCTAATATTTTATTTTACCATTAGTATTACACACATATGGTATTATTCTTAAAAAAAATTAGCTAAGTTCTCCACGCTACCTTGAAATACTACATAGGCTTTCAATTCTTCTTCGCCCCTGAAACTGTTTCTTTATCCAACTCCGGATCAGTAGCATGTTTTCTAATACACACAAGGCAGCATCTTCAATATAGTGGTGTATACGCCGTAAAAATGGCTGGTGCCTTATTCCTCTTTAAGCTAGATTTTGCCTCTATACAGCATACAAGCTCTATCTCAGCTGAATTACCTCTGTAAAAAAAAAGGGTTATAATCAAATTAAATATACCGGCCTCTTTTAATCTTTGAATTTTTACCGATAAGGGGCTGCCATGCTATCACATAAGACGACTTTACATACAGGATCTGTCTCGGATGAACTGTCGAAAAAGGGCTTTTTAGATTTATAAACATGCTCATAGAGAAGATATTAGGGTGTAGTTACGGAAACATTTTGTGTTATGACCGGTAGATCTTTGCGATATCATATCTCATATAGTTAAAATATCGCGACGCGAGGCTTTCGGCGAAGGCTGTTTCGGCGATCCCACTCCAACCCTCCCCAAGCATAACCGAGATTGTAAGACAGGTGGGGGGTGTCACAACTTGTTCTCGGGTCTTTTCCCCTTGTCGTGATCGCAACTTGTTCGTAAGTCTTCGTGTATTGTCGTGGTACCCTTGCCGGAAAATTTTAATTTGTATTATAATAATAAGGAGCTTAATGCTAACTTGTAAGACAGGTGTAGGGATGCGCAACTTGATCTCGGGGCTTTGTCCCTTGTCGAGGCTCCAATGGCGGAAAATTTGAATTTATATTTGTATTTAAGTCTCTGAGGGTTATGGCTAAAAACATAAATCTGTATTATAATAAGGGGTATAATGCTAACTTGTAAGACAGATGTAAGTCTTAGCAACTTACTTTCAGGCCCTCGCCCCTGGACCAAAAATTTGAATTTGTTTGTGACGCTATCTATGAGGGGAAATCAGAACTTGTATTATAATAATAATAAGATAGGCCTAATGCTAACTTATAAGACAGACATATGGCTTTGCAACTTACATACTTTCGGGTCGTAACCCCTGGCCCCTTGGCGGGAAATTTGAATTTGGATTTATATTTAAGTGTTTACATTCTGATTACTTATTGCGAGAAATTTGAGCGTGTATTCTAATAAGGGACCTATTGCTAGCTTATAAGACAAAACATAGGAAACTGTGTTAGGGCCTTGGCCCCTTAGCGGAAAATTTGAATTTGGATTTGTATTTAAGTGTTTACATTCTGATTACTTATTGCGAGAAATTTGAGCGTGTATTCTAATAAGGGACCTATTGCTAGCTTATAAGACAAAACATAGGAAACTGTGTTAGGGCCTGCACCCTCCTGTCGTGGTGCTTGTTGGGAAATTTGAATTTGTCTCGTCATCTAGTTGTGTATGGCCTAATCAATATTTTCTGTAATAAAGGCGGCACCATCTAGCGTTATATTTCTAGGACTAATCAGGGTTTTGTTTGTGGCACCATCTAGTGGTATATTTTTTAAACGAGCGAATGTTTTCTGTAATAGAAGCGACTCCACCTAGCAATATATTTCTAGGACTAATTAGGGTTGTTTGTGGTGCAATATAGTGGTGTAAACGCTAATGAATGTTTCCTATAATAGAGATTGATCGTGTTCGTCTCTCCCTCGTCCCTTTCTCAAACATACAAATCAATTAATCAAATCAAATTAATCAAAACAATTAAATACCAAACTGATTTAACTTAATCATACAAAATCAGCTCTCAATTCAAAAAATAGCAGTATGATTGAACGCACAGAGTGCAAAAGAAAGCCAATCTCACACTTATTGTAGCTACCCATCTAACCGCCCCTTCGCATTAACTGCAGCATTGTTAGTGCAGGTTCTAACACCGTTAGAAAAAACAAGTTTATTAACAAAATTGAAGGAAAGCTTAGCGTTTGAGAATATACTATTATTATTATAAACAACAATACATCATTTATTTAATCACATCCTTTATTGGTCTTCTTCTTCTTCTTGAACCATGATTCGTCGCTATCATAATCATGGTTTTGAGACTCGTCCTTCTCCTCTACCTCATAGCTCTTCTTCCTCTTCTGTGAATCATCACCATCACCTTGGATGTGAGATACATTCAGCTCATCCACGTCATCGTTTCCATCATCATCTTGAACGGTTAGTTGTAATAGTTTATTAACAAGTAAGTAAAATCTCTATTGCCCGTTGATGTTGGCTCATAAACAGGAGAATATATTATAATAATGCTCA
The DNA here is from genome assembly GCA_036346205.1 of Vesta saturnalis. Classification (NCBI taxonomy): domain Eukaryota; kingdom Metazoa; phylum Arthropoda; class Insecta; order Coleoptera; family Lampyridae; genus Vesta; species Vesta saturnalis. Next base: position 638,296 of record JARFJB010001932.1, read on the forward strand.
CTGGATGACTGTCAATACTTGCGCGTCAAATAGGGTGTCCCGTAACCTAAAACTACGTATGTAAACTATTCACCGTAAAATCCAATATTATTTAAATGAACTCAAAAACACAAAAGAAATGTATTGGTGTTATAATAGCGTCTGAAGAACTGAATAGTTTTAAACCGTCGTATTTACTTCCGGTAGAGATTGATGCACTTTCACAACTAACTTGCTAGTTAAGACGTCAATGTCAAGACTAATATTCGAAACTAAGTTCTTTCACCTGCAGGAGTGTTTATTCAATACCAATAATTACCTTACCACTGATACTAATTTAGTATTTTAGAGAAACCAGGGAAACAATCTAAGTGTTTCATTGGTGAATTTATTACAGTGGACACGAGTATTCTTCGGAACTATAATGCATTATACAACTTATCCATCATCAACAAGTGAAGTGACGGGAAAGTAACTGACTTAAAATTTTGAAAATGTTCAAATTGTCGGCAGTCCTGCTCAATACAGAGCTGCAATCTTTCATGGGTAGACAAAACAGCAGTCTCTACTTGTGCTACTGGAATACGCCGAATGGCGTTCTTTAGTCGCTCTACCATATTCTCCCTGGTAGTTCGTTTGGTTAAATAAATAGTCTTTCGACCTCCCCCAACAATAAAAATCCGAACAAGTCAGATCAGGTGACCTCGAAATTGAAACGTTTTTTCTACTTTTGCTATAAGATTTTCTCTCAATATAAAATACCTGGCTGTCCACGGAAATAAACTGCCCCTTCCTATCCATCTGTCAGGGAAGTCCTGTCCAAAATTTGACGGACATTTGCCGAAAAATGGGCTGGATACCCATCATGCTGCCATATGTTTTGGCATGTTTCTAATGGCACGTTTTTTAAAAGAACTGGTTATTCGTTGGTCAAAAATTGAGGTAAATTTCACCGGTGAGTTTTTCATTAAATATAAATGGCCCAATGAGCATTCCTTTCAATATACCGCATCAAACGTTTACGCTCCACCCGACTCGATGCTGCATCTATTTTATCCAATGAGGATTCGTTTGCGACCTGTAATGCATGTTATGCAAATTCACGTGCCCATCGCTGTTAAAAGTAGCCTTATTCTTCCATAGTATATGTGATAATAGTCTAGGGTTTGGAGCTGCCGTGTTTAGCGATCAATTGCAATAATAAAGCCTTGTATCAAAATCGATGGAGAACTGCATGCTATGGATTGAAACAAAACTTTTGTTTTAAACGATATTAATAAGACAAGGTATATAATTCAGGTCTTCTTCTAAAATTCATTTATCGGTAGTTTGGTTAATGACAAAGTCGTTAGAAATATATCTAGTATTTCCAGGAGGATTAAATTCTGTATACGCTAGTACGTTTATCATTTTTTCCTCAGTTCGGTCTCTATCACGTCTAGGAATGACGGGACCGTGAATACTTCCGGGATTTGACAAATGCCGCACCTATCGCACAAAAACTCTTTTGTCGTAACGATGCCTTTTTGGATACGGCGCAACATAAACTTCTGCAGCAATAGTTGAATTCCTCATGCATTCAAAATATTCAGCAAACATATCAAATGTTAACGGCATTTTGAAATGAACGGTTCGTTATTCAAACACGAAAAACTTTAATGGACCTAATATTATTTTGAACTCAAAGCAATGTTTAAAGTGTCTATTGTTTTGTGTCATTTTTGGCATTTCAAGACCTACTTGTTTTTACTAGACTGCTATTTTGTCCATTCGTGAGAAGTTGCAGCTCTCTATTGAATAGTACGGCTGACAATTTTTACATTTGGGGCATCATTAGTTTTTCAGTGTTAGGGTTGTGGCACACCATTCTTCTATAATATCGGTCCTTTATAGGGCCACAGAAGTAAAAAGGAAATTCGTAATGCAACATAATAATTTAAAAAATAGATTCTATTATTCGCTTTAAATGTCCCAGGGGACATTTAACATATTAAATGTTATTCCTATTGTTTTAATAGTTTTATCATTCATAAATTTTAATAATTATTGACAGTTAAACGTGTTATCTAATTATGTTACTTGTAAAATATATTTTTACCTAAATTTTTATTCACATCTTTGCAACGAAGGGAGATATAGACTTGCGGGTTTCATCAATTTATTTATTATTCACGCTCTTTTTCGTAACTCGTAAGTTAAAAATCATCATACCCTTCCATTTAAAATTTTCGAAAAAATTGCAAAAAATACGGCTTTATCACAAAACGCTATCTACCGACTAGAAAAAAAAGTAAACCGACAATGTTAATGCTTTATTACAAGCAACCAAGAAGCATCTCTCAAACAACGAGACTTATCTTATTAAAATCGGTTGTTAAAAAAAGGAGTTATGACATTTTTTCTTACCGCTCCCCCTGCACCTCATTTAACAATATCACAGATGTACACACATAACAGATTGCTAACGGCAATGCGTTTGGTGGGTAACAAAAATATACTTAAAATATACCTATTTTAAATGCCTTTGGTATACTTAAACGCGCCCTCTATTGAGCAGCTACTCCAATATGCACCTAATGAAACTGTTACTGTGATTTAACAAAATTGCGTTTACGTATTTCTACTTAGATGTGGCTGCAAAAATTTAAAGCGTTATCCTTTAAACTGTTCCAATTCTTTATTCGTGTTTCTGTTGTTGTTATCTGTGAAGTACTAATGACGATTTTTTTATCATACTGTAATTATTTTTGAGGTAAGTACGTACAATAAAAGTGTTGCATGTAAATATCTGATGAGTAATATTCTTTTTGTTCAATGGGAACTACACTGCAGATAACGTGTGTTATCTGTCTAATATGATCTCTCAAAGACATTTTATATGGAAATATTAAAGCCGCACACTCATTAGATCAACTGTGCGGAATTACATAGGTTTCAAATAGTGATAGGACCTCTCGAATGAAAAATAATTCTTATTCAAGTTTTATGAAAGGATACGTAGCACAATTCTAAATACAACAAATTCTTAGATTAGATGTCAGACTCAGTAAACAAAATAGCCGGCCACACACACAAAGGTTTGTCTGGAGACTTTATTCAGGACGGTTCAAATCTGCGGTCTTTGGCAAACTTTGCATGTCACAGACTAAACTGTAGCACTCCACTAACTTGAAAGACATGTCCGCAGACAACGCTGGCGTACTTAATCTCTCGCAGACAAAACTGTCAGTTAATGGCGAAAACTTTCAACTTGTCTGCGGACTTTGCTAAAAATGTGGAATTCAGTCTTGACAGAAGTTTTGAGTGTAAGTCTTGCCGTTTCTGAGTTTCTGGTGACATTTTAATGTTTTGCTATTAGTGAGAAAATGCCCAGGAGTAATATAAATAGGAAAAAAGTTGCATTGTGTTTGGATATGATCAATATACATCTTATGACAAATACTTTGTACTTACGCTATAACGACAAAACGTCGAAGTAAATGGGTAAAAAAGTGGTTACTGGAAAAGGAAACTCTAAGTCATTTGCCTTTATTAAGGAAATTGAGACAAAATGAGCCCGATGATTTTAGAAATTATTTAAGAATGGATGCTAGAAGTTTTGAAAAATTATTATCTATGGTAAAGCAAGGATTAACAATGCAAATTACTGCCATGCGAGAACCTATTTCTTCAGAGGAACGCTAGCCACGCTTAGATTTCTCGCAACGGGCAGATCTTATGAAGATTTCAAATATTCCGTTGGGATTTCTGCTCAAGCACTGGGCTACATTATACCACAGACATGTTCTGTTATATTTGATTCTCTGGAAGCAGAATATATGAAGGTAAGTTAATAAATAAATCTTTATTCTGTATTTGAAAAGCGTTTCTTTGCAAATGAACGTAATATACCTTAAATGAAATCAACAATAAAAAAAAAAACTAAAAATAAACTAGTGTTACAAAACTAAATGGTACATCGACTGAATTAACTACATATTATTATCAGACATAGCTTGTGCAGCATCTAAATAATATGTACATAATGAACTGGGCGTAGCACGTTCAGGACTTAGCTGAGGAGATAGTGATATTAAGGCATCAGACGTAGCAGGCCGAGGGCTTGACTGAGGGGATGGTGATGACGTGTTTATGGTACTTGAGGAAAACAGGTAGTTCGTATTATTGATGGTCGACTGCCAAGAAAAAGTATCGTTCATAACATTTTTCTCAGTAACATATGTTAGACGAGTTAGCTCTTGGAATAACCCTTTTGCTAATATTTTGTTGATTAGGGACTCAGCTAAGCCCTGCTGCATTGGATCCATTTTTCTCAATTTAGCGCTTACATTAATACCAATAGCATCAAATTCATTAGGCATATCATCTTTCCGCTTCAAGACTTCAGTGCAGGTTGTAATGAACTCTTCATGCAGTGATTTCTTGAAAATTCCCTTTTTTTTTGGGGTTGGAGGTTTCCAAAAAGAAGACTGAAATAAAATAAAACAATGAATCACTTATTTACAACTTATCTAACCTAGATAATGTATTTTAGTTTCCAAAATGCGAGGAGGATTGGCAAAAAATTGCATCCGAGTTTGAAGCTCGTTGGAATTTTCCGAATTGTGGAGGAGCTTTAGATGGAAAACACATTCGAATAGTTCCACCACATGGGACAGGAGCTCTATATTACAACTACAAAAACTTTTATAGGGTTATATTAATGGCTTTGGTAAATACAAATTACGAATTTATTTATATAGATATTGGAAAATAAGGCAGAACGTCAGATGGTGGAGCAATTGAATGGACATCTTTTTATAAAAAGTTAACTACAAATGATTTGAAATTCCCAGACAACGGAGAAACTAAGGAAAATCTTAATTTTGTACTTGTAGGGGATTCAGCATTTTCTCTAGAACCAAATTTTTTAAAACCCTGCCCGGAGAAAACCCTTACTTATGAAAGGAAAATATTCAATTACAGATTATCTAGAGCAAGAAATGTTGTAGAAAACACATTTGGTATACTAGCCTCTTGCTGTCGTGTTCTCCACACAAGTCTAGCAGTACGGCCCGAAAATATTAATAACATTATTATGGCTTGTTGCATATTGCACAATTTTTTAAGAAAAAATAGTGCGTCTTATGCAACAGCGACTACATTTAAACATTTAACAGAGAAAATCCAGTTACACATGACATTGAGAATGGCAACTGGCGTTCGCAACATTTTGAATTGCTTTCTTTGTCAAAAAATTAAAAAGGTAATGCATCATTAAATGCTAAAATTAATAGAAACAAGTACTGTGACTATTTTAATGGTAAATGACAAGTTGTATGGCGAGATGGCATGATAAATGCCGGAAGAGCATCAGTTTTTTTTTTTAAATAAATCATTGCCAAATTAGTCACAAAATATTTTGTTCAACATATCTAGCAAGATATACGTATCTACTTACTTATTACTAAAATACCTATGCATGTATTTTCAATAAAATGTACTTACCTCTGTTGGTTCCTGTGTATCTTCAATAGCATTCCCTTCATTATTCTCGTTTTGACTCGCATTCTCCATTATGTCATTAGAAGTTTCCTCCTCATCTTCTGCGTCAAGCACATTTGGACTCGCCGGCTCCTCTAAATTCTGACTTTCGACACTTTTCACCGGAAGCTCTTGGTCAATTGTAAACAGTAATAATTCGAAGTACCACAGTTTTGGTTCATAAACGTCGTCTATTCCTGTTCCTGTAGTTTTCGAGGCTACAACCTTTTTTAATTCTTTTCTAAATTACTCGCGTAAATTTTGTATTTTTTTAAACAAAATTACGGTCCGCACTAAGATACACTTTTCTACAATATTCAATCAGGGCTTCATAGCCTTTATTCTTTAAATTTTTGTTGGCATATTCATTTGATTTTATTTTCCATAAAACTGGATGACTATAAATTCTGTTAAAAATTCTTTTCCCATAAAACGAGTATCCACAGTTTCACACATTTTTAATTCTTTTTAAATACTCAAAATACTAAATCAACTACGCAGATTTAACACGACACAAAAATCTGTACATTTATGGTAACACGGAAGTTAGCCCGTGAAGTTTACCTTTCAGACAAGTCTCTGCAGGATAAAACTGACGCGCGTCTAGCACGGCTCAACCACTAACGCACGGATTTGTCAACATACTTAAACGGTGGCGTATAAAGTTTCATGATAAACCTTTGTGTGTGGCCGGCTAATGAAAAACAAACGTTTCGTGCACAGTTTACACCCCCCACTGGACTGACCCGTGTTTATAAAAAAACTCCCAAACTACAGATTTTTTTATTACCAATACGGCGATTCATTTTAATTTTTGAAATCGATGTGTTGCTCGATTGATTAGACTTCAGTGAAACTAAAGAAAAGGGAAAAATAAGGGAGAAAGCAAATTGCAACCGCGTTCACAAGACAGTTTTATTAGGATATCATAATAATAATTATTTATGTAGGTATGGCTTTACCGCCCTGACTCCTTTGGCGCAAGTGCAGCGGGGTAAGCGATTAGGTTATCCCAGATGTAATACATCTGTAGCGATTGGGGGTTGTACCGAGCCGACTTGACAATGCGAAACTTGAGAACTCGTGTTCTGAGAAACGAGAGATTGACCTATGTCATTTTGCGAAATGAAATCGTTCGATTATAAATTTCACTCCAAAGGTGAAGTTTCGATTGTTGAAATTATTCGATTGTTCCCATCACTAATTTCAAATAATCTTCTGAACTAAAGGTCTATCTTTGTTAATACGAGTAGTAACTTAAATCTTACTCGTATTTTATATAAACGATTTAAATAATTTTACTCATAAATCAAAATTCACATTTCATTTTACGAAAATCTAAATTTTCACCATTATTACACATATTAAAATACTTATTTTTTTTTTGGTTTTTAATGGTGTATTTGTATATTAATGTAATAAAATCTAAACGTTTCGATAACACTTACAGTTATCTGCGTCAGTAGGAATCTATTAATCTATTAAAACTGTTAAAGATGTTTGAAACAATTTTATGGAAGTTGAAAAATTAAAACAAACAAATTTTGCACAAGTGTAGAATGCCGTGGACTAAACTAAAAAAAAGTTTTTTTTGGGCATTTTATCATATTTCGCCGTCCGCATATAAAATGATTAAATGGAGTGGGTTCATTCTTCCCGCATTATCCAATATAAGATTTTTCCCTAGCGTCGATAATAAATTTACACGATAACTTCAACTAAAAGTCGAAAGTATGGAGCCAATCGAAAAGCAGTGTGTTTTAACTTTTGATGAAGTCGACATTATGGAAAAGCTCAAATACTCGAAACAGTTGGATTTTATTGAATGTTTTGAAGACATGGGTCATCTGGGGAGGACACAAGCATTTGTTAAAAAGGCATTAGTATTTGTGATAAGCGGTCTTTTCTGCAAGTGGAAACTACGCTTTGACTACTACTTGCCCAGTAGTACCACTAAAAAGCAGCAGTTGACCATCTTGATCACTCATGTCATCAGACAAATTCAAAAATGCGGGTTAGTTGCGAGGGCTGCTGTTTGTGACCAGGCGATAACAAACGTTGCCGCTCTAAAGTTTTTAGGGGTGACAGAAGAAAAGCCGTACATCACTGTGAATACCGACAAAGTCATTTTCATTCATGATGCACCACACATTCAAAAATTTCCGAAATAATTTATTGGAAGGAAATTTTCAATTCGGGGATAAAATGATAACATTTTGAGATATCGTGGAAACATATAACTTAGATAAAACGTGTAAAGCAAGAACGTTAATGAAAATAACAAACGTTCATATATCTCCAAACAGTTTCCAAAAGCAATCGTGTAAGTTAGCACTTCAAATTTTTAGGAACAGTGTGTCAGCAGCAATAAAAACATACTATCAGACAAATCAATTAAAAAGTTAAACTGCAATTGAGACTGCTAATTTCATTTATTTAATGAAGAACACATTTGACGCCTTAAACAGTAATTTGAAATACGACCAAAATCATTACAGAAGTTCCATTTGTAATGAAAATGTAAAAGTTTTAGAAACATTAAAAACATGTAAACAATTAGTCAAAAGTTTAGTAAAAATAAGTGTTAACGGTAATATCACTAGGCCGCCTTGCTTTTCGGGACTAATACAAACTATTAACGGAGTGATGTTGATCCATGCCGAATGTAAAAAAAGTAATTTAATTATATACTAACAAATCGGTTGTCAGGACGTAGTTCGTAAGAAAGGGGGTTGCAATAGGAATCCGACATGAAGAGTTTTTGGATGCATATTTAGATCAACGGTTATTAATTTTATTGTGCCTTTTGGATATGCAAACTATGAAGCAGATGAAGTTAATTTCTTCAATTCTTCGTGTGTGCCTGAATTCACCTCGGATTCGAAAATTCTTAATGAAGAAGAAGATACCGCTTCATCCGACAAGAATGCCAACCCAGGTGAAGAAACCAAAAATGTAAGTAATCTCACACGTGAAATAGATGGACCGATAACAGTTGAGGATTATGCGATCAACTATTTTGCAGGATATATTTGTAGAAAAACTATTAAAAAGTTCAATTCTGATACCTGTATCAATTTTTTCTTCAGAAAGTGACAAACTTCAGTTACATATCATAAACAAACTGTATCAAGAAACGGACACATTGAAAGGCCTATTTTCACCACCACAACATATTTTCAAATTAGTAAATCAATGTTTATTTTTCACGAGGAATTTAAAGGTATATTTTGCGAAAAAGAAATGAGGACGAAATTTGACGTTAAAGTGCTGGCCTCTTTTACGGTAAAAAAATATTGTACGGGCAACCAATATTCGTCAAAATCAAAATTGAGAATTATGCAACACAAATAGAGGTTTATGTTCTTATATAGCAAGGTAATTTACTACAGAAATCAGATGAGTTCATCCTGTACATATCAGAGTTAAAAATAGAAGCTATACGTAACGGACTGCGTAATAATACCGTCGGTAAAAGTTGCAAAATTCGCAATGCTTTATTTTAATGAGTTTTTTTTGTGCCTTTGATTCAGTCAGTTCATTTAGAATTGTTTCTCTTTACACGTAATTTATTGTAATTGTACGTATGTATTTTGTGCTTTTATTATTCACTTTACAATTGTGTACGTGTAAATTCCTTGCCTATATTTTTTTTGTTCTTGTCTAAGTGTAGTGAAACTTCATTGCAGTTACCTTATTTTACCTGTGTAATTTTACTGTTTTGTTATATTTTATATGTACTCTAATCTGCCTTATTATTTTCTTATTTGCTTATTTACCCAAAGACCGGCATGATTGGTTGTATAGGGCCACATGTTTGGTATTACAATTTTTATTCTGATTTATTTATGACACAATTGTGGATGTGATTACACTGTTTGTTTTGTATTGTGTTTATGTGCAGCTTTACTGATTTTTATTTTTTTGGTCCTTAATGTTATAATTTTGTACGCATTTAACCTGATCTAATGGTGTTTTGTTATATATTGAACGCTTTCATTGTTCGTTTTGTTAGTTGATTTATTAATGTACTTGTGCAATTGCTTATTTATGAATAAATTGGGTCTTTTTGGTGGTTCTTTCACAACTTAGTAAATTAACGGATTGAACCATCATTGCGCAAAGCTCGTTAGTTATAATTTGAGTAGTTTCATTGTTTACCTGTCCCACATGATGCAACACTTAACTGCATCCAACCCTCTCATTCATATAACACGGCGTAACCACCACGGCCAGTTCTTTTGATCAGATTTGAGGTTTGCAAGTAATCAAATATCAGACTTAAGTAAGTAAGTAAATTCTAACGTCTTAATTATTGCCAGGAAAGTCAATGTAAGGCAAGCAATTAATTTACCGCATAGCTGAGCGTCGTGGTTTATTGTTAACCAGCGTCGAACGATTTATGAGTAAATTTAAGCGGAAGTCTGGAATTTCGCCATCGTATTTACGTGAAAAGTGTGGAATCATAATTGCGTCAAGCCCTAGTCGGACGCATATTCGTGAGGTACTCATGTTACCATTTTAAAATAGTAAAAGAAACATCGGAGCATAAAAGTGAGTTAATAAAGCGTCAGGTAGTTATTACGTTCATGCCGCCGAATTAGGTAAAGTACTGGGAGATCAGAAAAACTGTACTATTTACAAAAACTATTGCATCACTGAAATTAGTGAATCATATTAAATCGTCTTAAGGTTGTAAAGAAAAACCCAAATTTTTACTGAGTTAAAAAACAGGGGCAATTCGATAAGTAAATTACAGGATGTCCATAAATAAATGAATTCGCCTAAAGTTCTATTGATGAAACAACCAATAAAAATAAACGTTAAATATCAAATTCATAAATAAACAACATTTCATTTTCATTTCGTGGTAACTAAAGAAAGTGTTACAAACGTTTATCCTGACTGTAAATCTGTTGACCGCGAATAGTGAAAAAAATCGCTAATATCGAATGTGATAATGACTGCTCCGACATGCATCTCAATAACAATGACAAGGGCACTTTAGATTCTAAGCATCCAATTATTTGGAAAGGTTTTAAAATTATTTGACAGAATTTACAGGCATTCCTTTAAACACGTTGCGTCGGATCTTACATTTTTTATAGTGATGGGTATGTTTTGACTACTAACTTCATTTGCTTATTATTGTTAAACTACCTCATATTAAATATTGATTTGTGCTAATTTAGAAAGAAATTAATAAAAAGGAACAAAAACGTTTATTAATTTCAATAATGTTTATTTGATATTAAACAAGCGATGTACTTAAAAAATCATAAATATTTTGAAAAAGACACATTTGGTATAGAGATAAGTTGTGTTCTATAAGTTCCTAATGACCCATTCAATCACCCCTTAAAAACTTCGCATCGACTTACCAACTACCCTGTATATAATTATATTTTTTCAGTAAGGTATTGTTTCTGAATCCAACACGTATTAAGTTGGTTTTTTTCTTAATATTTTGTAATAAAAATTAAAGATGGTGTTTACCAACATTAAGTTGGGTTTCTTAAGAAATTTTCGAGCATACATTGGAAAATAACAAAATTGCACTCTATCATTAAATATTAAGAAAAAATCAACTTAATATGTATCGTTGGATTCAGAAAGAAAAATTTTCTACCAGAAAAATTAGAAAAAATGTAGTTAACTATTTAAAAATAAAAATTTGATAATTATTGAAATCAAAGCTTATATTGAACAATAAACAAAATTATGGCCCGTTTGTAGCATTTTCAAAGTTATTTAAAAAACCTTTGAGTATTGAAATCAGAACTAAAATATAACGCAGTTATAGCATTTTTGCCAAACAGCCTGTATATGTTTTATGTTTACCCGGTCGGTACCTAACTGATTTAAAATTTATGACCAAGTCACTGTCCTTTATTTACTATTTTTGTAAGAATGTTCTGCAAGCAAATAAATCATTAAGGGCAGTTTTTTCATTCAGATTAATGACTTCAAATTTGCAAATTTAAGAGTAAATGAACCCTTCTCCATCTCGTTATAGCGACCTACCTTAATTTAGTATACAACTGTTTATTGTGTAAATCTGTGGCATAATATTATATTTGGTAGTAATATTATTATGGTTAGGAATATAATTAATTTTTTTTTACATATTGCATTTTGTGTAATCAATTCATTATCATAATTCAATTATTTTTTTTAATAAAATAAATATGGTCGGAGTTATGTAATATGTCATAGATTACACACAAGTATATTTGTGGTGTAACATTATACGGTTACAACTTACAACACAAATATACTGTGATATCTGATAGGAGCTACTCATGAACCAAAATAGAGACCACAGCTACCTGTGATGGATTGGGGCTCCCTCTAACAGAAGAAAGAAATATCGCTGATTTGTACGAAGGATTGAGTCTTTTTTTTTATGTTTCTCCTGTTTGTAGGCCACCAGTTGTACGTATTAGTATTCCAGTTGCATTTAGAATACTGACATCTAGTTAAACCGGTCCCACACGATGTGGCGAGCACCTTCCAACGTTGGACACATCGGTGTTTGCCACAGCGTGTGGGAGAACGCTTGCCAATTGCATGCGTCCAACGTTGGCCGCATGGCAAGTTCGGGCTCTTGTCGGAAAATTGACCCGCGTCAAAGGTGCATCCAGGATTGGAAGCAACGTTCGTGACAGTCCCATACGACGCGCGAATCTTATTTTTACGTGTTTGGAGTTGCTAGTGGCGCTGGAAACTGTTTTAAGTGGAGTTAAGTGTTAAGTCGCAGTAAGTATAACGAATAATTCCTGTATTTCTGTTGATTATTTAGATGTGTATACAGTATTTACATTTACAATTTACAAGCTTTTATTTAACTTGCCGTGTTTAGTGTGTAGGTGTAGGTATGGGCCAAATCTTGCTTGATTGAGCTGAAATTTTGCATACATATTTTATTTGGATAAGTATGATAATACAAAAATATCGAGTTTTTCAACTGGTACAGGCCTGCCGCGGAGTAGGACGCCCAAATTTTAAATTTTAATTGTCGTATAAAACTGAAAATTTGCATACGAATACATAGGTATACAGGGTGTCCGTTTTAAGTGATACCACTATTGCATCTAGCAAAAATCGACTGGTGGATGGGTATTAGATTTAAATCAGGAAAATTGTTAAGCAAGGTTTAATAATTATGCTGACCAAATTTGGGCGATATGAATTGTACAGGGTCTCCAGTATTTACTGTCAAAGTTTTGAAACTCTAAAGTGCCTTTTCTTTTTTATTTTAAATAGAACCCGGCCCATGAATATCACTAACTGCGGAAATAATCAACAAAACTTTTTGCTAAATACATTATCAAAACTCTTTAACAGTTTAAAAGATATTCACCAAAAAACGTGTTTTATTCAGTGTTTCAATATCAATTCAAACTTAAAAAAGCTACGGTGCCTTATTCGATACATCAATTTAATGCCAGTTTTAAGTTTTAACAAAAGTAACAAGACAGCTATTTTGACATTTGTAAGGTAATTTTCAGAAATTTTTGACACGTCATGCGATTTTCACTTATACAGGGTGTCCAGTTTAAAAAAACATATTGTTATTGAAACCCTGAATAGAACATGTTTTTGGTGAATATCTTTTAAACAGCAGTTTAAGTTTGCTACATTATTTGTGACATACCCTGTATCTTATATTATTTTTTCAGGCCAACAATGGAGTGGAATAGTGACCTAATTCTCGAATTTATTCAATTGTATGAAAAATATCCAATTTTATGGAATCCCCAACATAAAGGCCACAAAAACAGAAATGCTTTACAAGATGCTTGGATTGATATCTCAAGGGAGATGTCTGTCGACTTTTCCGTGAACGAACTTAAGAAAAAAAAAGAGTCCATTTTCGCAATATACAGAACTTTGAGAAAAATAGTAGAAGATTCTACCACAAAAGGATCAGGCAGTGACGATGTCTACAAACCTTCATGGTTTGCCTACAATGCAATTGACCGGTTTATAAGAGCCACAAGAGAGAAAAAATCGTCTCTATGTTCAGAGGTAAGTTTATTATCAATAAAAATAAAAATATAATACTTAATTTATATAATTTTGCCATTCAACCGCACCAGTTGAAATGAAATATTCAGCAAATTCTTTCTGAACGTCTTTTGCTTCTTGAGATGGTTTTCTTGCCGTTTTAGACAGTGCACTTAATGAATTCATAATGTTGTCTCTACGCCATGCTCCATCTGTTACTTATCCGTTTACTTCTGCATCAAAAGTGCCACTTGGTGTATATCTGTTTCTAGATGTCTTACTTCTCCGTAAAAAATTATGCAGTAATGAGCATGTCATGCAGATTAACGCAGCTTTTTCAGGCTCTAGCACCATAGGAGCTCTAAGCAATCGAAACACTGATGCTAATATTCCAAATACATTTTCGACTATCCTACGCGCACGTCTAAGTCGATAGTTAAAAATTCTTTCCATACAATTTTTGGCATAAGTTCCAGAGTATGGCTTTAAATAATTACTGCGCATGGGAAACGCGTCATCTCCTACAAAAACATAGGGTACTGGTTTTTGGCGTCCTGATAAAGGTTCCATTGGTGGTAGTAAAAGTTCACCCCGAATAATTTTTTGATAGAGCCTTGTATTTGCAAAAACACCTGCATCATTCATTCTTCCTTGTGCGCCAATGTCGACGAACGTGAAGCAATAGTCCGAATCCACTAAAGCCATAAGTATTATACTATAGGACTTCTTATAGTTAAAATCTTCAGATTCGCTATTAAATGGAGCTTGTAGTATAACGTGCTTCCCGTCTATAGCACCCACACGCTGTGGGAAATTCCACTGGCGTTCAAATCCATTTGCAACTTCCATCCATTCCTGTTCTGATTTTGGGAGCTGAAAAACAAATATTTGTAATAAAAAAATTTAGATTTGTTAATAATTAATCTTTTTTAAAACAAAATTATCATTATTATTCTATGTATAGGTATCTTATACTGGGTTTTTTTCTTACGACAGTGAAGTCTACATTTCGTGTAACGTGCAATCATTTTAAAAATACACTATACAGTCTGTACCGAGTTGCAGTGTCCAAATTTGACCTATTTCTAATTTCTTATCAATCTATTTTTTTTGTTGTGATAGTGATTATTTTTTAGGATCAGGTGACTGGTGCTGAACTTGAGAGCGAAGATCAAGGAACAGGGGAAATAATTGAGCCACAGGAATTGAGTCAGAGTGGTCTTGATACTGTCACAACGGAAACTCAAAGCGAACCTGAATATCAGTTCCAGAAACCTCAAACAACAGCAAAAAGGAAACGGCCAATGAGTAATACTGCAGAAGTAACAAACCATTTAAAAACAGCGAGCACGGCACTTCAGGTTTTGACTAACAGACCAGTACAATCTCAACAAGATGCAGCAGGTTTTTACGGTCAATTAATAGCTGAAAAGTTGAGAAAACTATCAATTGGAACCAGGTTAATTTTACAAAATCAAATTGACAACTTAGTATTTCAAGCAGAATATAATGAGGTCATATCACTTACGTCTAATAATCCATCTGCTAGTTCATCTAGTACAATTCCTCATTCAATAACCATCCAACCATTTCCTAGTCCGCCTTACAGTCATCAGTATCAATCACCATCGATTGCTTCATCTTCCCACTCAGCACTAACCCAACCACCATGTCCTAGTCCACCTTTTAGCCATCAATATCAAGCTCCCAATGATTCATCAAGGATTCCTCTATCTTTTCATTCAACACTCACCCGGCCACCATCTCCAAGTCCGCCTTACAGCCAACAGTATCAATCTTCTACGACTACATCATCGATTGCGTCATCTTCCTCCTCACCACTAACCCAGCCACCATCTCCTAGTCCACCTTTCAACCATCAATATCAAGATCCCAATGCTTCATCAAGGATTCCTCCATCTTTCCATTCAACAATCACCCAGCCACCATCATCTCCTACTTCACCTTACACCCAACAGTCCAATATAAAAAAGAACACAGAATCAGTTGCCAATTTCTGTTCTAGTTTTGCAGAATGAACGTCTCACTAAACAATATATGATAAACTGTTCTATTTTTTATATTCTTATTTTTTTCAGAATAATACTTTATTTTTTTGATGAATTAGTTAAGGATTTTGTTGTTTTGTTTCTTGTTAGTTACTTAGCATCCATCAGATTATTGTTTATGTTAATATAAAATATAATATAAATAAAATGTAAGTATTACTTACTTTTATTTCATCTTTGAGTGCTTCATTAATAGCATTACATACTTCTGGCACAATAATGCTGACCACCTGGTTTGACACTTTAAACAGATAACCAAACCTGGTATAGCTGTCTCCAGTCGCTAAAAACCGAAGAGTGATCGCTAGACGTTCTTGAATAGGAATGACTTTCCGCATATTTGTGTCTTGCTTCATAATTCGTGGTCCAATTTTAGTTAAAATTAGTTCAAAATCTTCTGCAGACATTCGACAAACATTTTCGAATTTTCCGGAGGGCTCCCTTCTTAAATCAGTTAGTATGTTTGAACCATTGTAACTAAAATGTATTGTGGTATTTTAATCAACGGAGTACAAATATTAAAAGAAAATAACACTATACAAAAATGCAGGATAGGTATGTGAAATCCTATTATAATCGCAGTACAAATTGAATAATAGAAAATAGGTACCTATTCTAACCACTTTTTAGGATTTTTGGTGTATAGGTACCTATTATTGTATAGGTTAATATAGGCAATATTTCTTTTAGGTTATTTATTTTCATCAAAATCGGCTTAGAAAATATAAGTACGTTATTGCTATTAAAAAAAAATGAAATGGTAATAATTAAAATACTGATATAGTTAAGCCCGGTACAGACGACAACAAGCAGAATTTCTTATTTCTTGTGACTTTTTGTCGTAAAGTGGAAAATAAAAATCCTCTTGTGTACTTCATGTGTGGACATACAGCATTCCTACCTCCTATACTTACTTTTCTCAACTTTTATTGAGGGAAACCATCCACCACCTCCTTCTTCTAGGTCTCTTCTTGTCCACTAAGATTCTCCCACAACATGTAACCACCATTCCCGCAGCAATGGCAGCTATTTGGTCGTCCATTTTATTATATTATTATTTTTTACGACAGTGAATTATCGAACTAAAACGTTGGAAGCCTATTCGTGGCATTTGTTCACCGCAAGCTTTATAGCATCGTATGGGAGAATACATTTGCCAACGTTGGACGCATCGTGTGGGACCGGCTTTAGCAATCTGTTATGTGTGTACATCTGTGACAATATAGAGAAAAATGCTAAAAAGAAAATGTTTCTAAGCTTCCGTAGTTCATAATAAAACTATTTTGGACACATCCTGATAATACCGATTTAAGAGAAACAGCCGATTTTAAAATTTGGTGTTCGTGTAGGTCCTCTAGCGGCCATCACAGAAACATGAAATTAATTTCCAGCAATTTCTCTCAGTCATGGCCTCTTTATTAATGCACCACCTAGTACATGGCCCAATAGTATTTATACAGTGTAGTATATTTGACAACTAGTCGATTACCAGAAAAGTGTAGAATTAAAGTAAATGTAGTAAAGAAATTTTCAACCCGATTACTAGTAATTTATGGTTGATTGAAATAAATCCAGAAATCCTTTGTTTAAGATAAACTTAGTACACTTGAATCAAACAAACACCATAATTTATTTCTTTCTTTTTGTTCCTAGCAACAGACATAACTTTCTTTCTTCCTAATTGCTTAGGAAAGCATATAACGGAAGTATAGTGCGAAGATAAGAACAGAAAAGAAAGTAGGTATGTAAATTAAAATTTAGAAAGTATTAGGCATATTTGCGGTAAAATGTGTTAGATAATATTGAAAACATTATTAAAGTTACACTGCATGTTACACTTTTTTCAATTACAAGATACCAAAATCTATTTAATCTGAGATTTTTCTTTCTGTTGGATGTATTTCAACGTTTATATCTCTCAATAGCTCTTCGGTGTAAACATACGTAAACGTCATAATGGATTTGCTTGTTCATACTTTAAGCTGTCTATAGCATGTTCAGTTACTGTTTTCTAGTGACCTAATCTAGAAGATCTCATACGGTATCAAAGCTACGTTAGTTACGAAGCGAAGAAAAGCAACATCAAGCGGTAATTGTTCTTTACGGGTACGTCTATCTAATGTAATAGGTTATTAATTTCTTTAATTGAGTAACCATTAGCAAATTTATATTCCATAAATTCAGGATCACAAATTAGTTTAGCTTGATCCATAAATGCTTTAACTACACTAATCGTAGATGATAATTTGATAGTTTATGAAGATATTTTGCAGTATGTATAGGCTTTCGGTAAACCTTGAAAAAAAAAGAAATAAGTTATTTATTTTTTAAATTGATAAACCTAAAAATGGTAAGCTTCCATTAGTTTTACTTGGATTGATTCCATTTATAATATCTAAACATTCATTTGCTTCTGCTCTACGTCTCCAATAACAATATCAACATATCTATACCAAATCAAAGACTGTCTGGTGCATTTTCTACAGCTTATGTTTCAAACTTCTACGAGCCCCGTCCCATCTCAATTGGCCCACCAATATTTTTTCTTTTTAAATAAAATTATGCTAATTCACGGTAAATTTAATTTAAGTATTTATTATTATTATCATTTGTAACAACATTTTAAACAATTTAAAACATTTTATTGCAACATTTTACTTTAAATCATTTTTTAATTGTTAAAAACATATTTTTAACTTAAATACTACATCTTATTTCTTATTATTGTTTACTGTTATATCAATTTAACGACAATAAAACGACAACTATAGGCTCTCGAGTCATAATGACCCAAACACAATAAGTGAAACCAAAATATTAACACAATAGGAGGGTTACTGAAATATGCAAAATCCTTGATATCATGCGGTGTTTTTCCTATGAGAGAGATTGTAAGAAAAATATAAGATATTTCACAAGATTATACGTCAGATAACCAATTACACTAACAATGGACTTTAAATAAATATTAGGTTTGTGAATCTTTGGTACATCATACAATTTTATTGGAAAAACCTTAGTGCAAGTTAATTTCGTTTTTGTTTTTTCAGGAGAGGATGATCTTTAATAAGTTCTTCATAAAAAATTCTTTCTGGGATCTTTTGGTAATTCAAAGTACGTCTATGTTTCCTGTAGTGGTTTCATTTTAAATTATGAACGTCTGAAGTAGCAGTTGTTTTACCTTTATCTGATAGTAATGCAATTACGTGATCATTACGTTAAGGATCTAACAGAGCACTTCGTTGACCGAAGAATAAATTACCCGTGGGAGGTTCCGCTTTGCATAATATGTTAGCAAAATCATATGTAACGTCATTTTCAGGGTACAAAATAAAGATTTAATAAAACTCTCAACATTAGAAATTATACCCTCAAATGGTATTCCTTTTGGTGTTACAAAATTCTCAACTCTGGCCAATTATTTAAGAGCGTCATCTGAAAAACTTAATTAGATAACTGTATAACCCTTATTTTGTTATTTAGCGATAGTTTAATATTTTATTGTTTAAACGATTTATTAAATTTCGCTTTCTGACGTTTTGAAGAAATGTCAAACGTACTCTTTATACATCTAAATATTAATGAATCAATTTTATCCTAATCATCTCTAATCTTGATGAAAACTGAAAATGTAATCATATGAGTTTGGTTACGTAGAAACGCGTTTTCAGTTCGCCTATAAATACGATCAGGCCGTTTGTTGTTACAATCTCATTTAATATAGAGAAACTTTGAAATAATCCTTTGTCGTCGTAAAAAATTATGAAAGTTGATTACTAAAACGATTACTGAAATATGAAAATATCTGGAGTGAAAAAATATACGACCTTCCAACCTACAAAGTGAAGATTAAAAGAAATGAACTAATACATTTTTTAGGATAGTGTGCAACGTCTTTGTAATATGTTTATAATGAAAATAGGCAACATTGTGAAAATAATCATCGACAATATGTTTCCTCAAACCTCGTAAGTGCATAACATGATTTTTCAGAAGAGATAAATTGTAGTTATCTGTATTACAAGGTCAGGAAATGGGAATTGCGAAGCCTGCCAATTTATGTGTACTCGGAAACCATTTTATGGCAGAGTGATAAACAAGATTGTTTGTGCCGACCGCAACAATTGTTATTAAAATCAATAAACAAAATTGTTGTACTTTTTAAATTTTCATACCTGTTAAAATTAAGTTGGTGCAACTGACAGTAACCAATATAACCTAAAAATACCATTGCGAAATTATTTATTACTCGAATTTGGTAGGCACCATACTAATTTGTTGACTATAATAATTTATAGATGTAATTTGTAGTTTATAAGGAACTAATACGGACATAATAACGAATGCGTACACTTACACGGTAACGCGATTAGGCTGTCACTACAACGAATAGCACTGTATCTATTATTATTTTTGCCGGCCTAGGCCGGAAAACGCATAGTTTCCGGATGCATTTGCTGTCTGCATATGCCCTATTACGGACCGAAGGCACAAAAAGGTATATTTTATAATGCTTTAAATAAAATAAAAATTTAACAACTATAATCCTGATTATATATTATATAAAAAAACAGCACGGTATACGTTTTCTGTTTTTGAGGTAGTATTGCAGAATTATAAAGAAAAATGTAACTTACGAGATTTGGTTATTATTAATTAGTTATACTTACGAGGTTTGTGAGGCTACTAAAACAAGAAATCTATTAAAAAAAGATTTTATTTTCAAACTAAATACAAACTATATAAAGAAAGAAAGAAACTTTCCCTGGTCTTTGGGGTATGGGCAGCCAGGTATCTGACATTTTATATCTATATTCAATGGTAAGGTGATCATCAACTGTATTTTAAGGCTCTCAAATCCGCCTTGTTTCCAGGACGAATGGAACTATAATATTTTATATTAGATAAACCTTAAAAAATGTGTGTTCTAAATAAATCATATTGTAAGGCAGAGATTTTTTTGTGCAGTTTCAATTGTATTTACATAATCAGCTGAAACGCTTATAATCCTATTCTTGACTTTCCGTTTTATCACTCTAAGCACGGAATCGCAACTCATTTGTGTATGACCCTTCTCTCAAATCTTTTGAATAATACATACATTTTGTAACGCTGAACATTGTAGTAGTGCGTTCGATAAAGTAGAGTATCTATTCTGATACCTGCACCCGTCATTCCATAAAATTATTTCCTTTAACTATTCATTACAGTTTTTCTCGATATAGTCTACGATGTACTAGGAGAACTCATTAGCTGTAATATTTTCCTCACCCTAATGCAATACGTAACCGGTAACTTGGTGTGTAACATTATTAAACAATGTAAAGTTATGAAACAATAGTTTTTTATAAAATATGGCTCAGGGCTTTCAAAAGTGGACACAGAGAAGAACCGTCCATTATGGTCACCAGTATGCTTTTATCTAATTTAGCTCTTTTCGTGTCTTCTTTCATTTCTTTTCTTGCGTCTTTCTTCCTGTATTGATGTTCTAACTATTTCTCCTCACTTAGGTTATTTATTTACATCGTGCATACAACACAGATCGCATTGATCATTTTTGGGTTGTAATAACCCAATGTTCATTTGTGTAAACATCTTTTTACATTGAGTGAGGGACAATGGCCTTATTTTGGCTTCAGAACAGTTTTCGACGTACACATCACACACTTTTTTTTTTGATTTAACGATCGACTCTAAATACGTATAACTGGCTAGATTGAGATCTGCAGTAATGTGAAGGCATTTTAGGCAGCTCGTTTAAAAATGATTCCAAATGTTCAGTTTGATTAGGTTTCAGCGGAACATCCGATTTTCCTACATTAAGAGAAGACTTATCATGCCCTTTTAAAGCCCAATCTCTAGCAGTCCATTCCCCAATGTGTGCAAAAATATCAGTTTGCATACTCTTAATCTTTTATTATCTTGTTTCAAGTGATACATTAAAGTAACGACTTTTTTGGGTGCTTAGAGTTGAAATCTTTTTTTCTTGACTCAAAAATTATCAAATAATTTCCACTGATCCTCGTCAGTAAATTTATTACAGTATCTACCTTGGGTCTTGGAACACAACTTGATGTAACACGCATGACCAGCTGTCTTTTTTTCTTTAACACAGGAACCGTTTTTCCTTCACTTAGCTTCCGACCTTGGTATTTTTCTTCTTTTCTTCTTTTCACAATGTTAATATTTTTTGCCATAATGAGCAGTAACTTTGACCCTTTCGCAGCTATTTCTATTTCTTTGGTTTTGTCGTGGTGTTCGTTATTTATGGAATCTTCGTCAGAGATTGACCCATTTCTATCACTGGATGGCTCATAAATCTTGTCCGACTCTTTACTCTCATTAGAGTATAAAGATTTTTCATCATCAGTATCCTGATTTGTATGCTGATTTTCAACATTAGCATATGAAGTAGTATCAGAATATTTTAGTATATCCTCGGAATTTTTCAATATTATTACAAGTTGAGGCTGAAGGCCTTGTTTGGGGTGATAAAGGCTCGCCATCATCAACTCTGATGCCAAGTTCATTAGCAATATCTTCTGGACATTCACTGATTAGGTTTCTGTCGCACTTGTCTGGAAATCAGTTGCTTCCAGTACTAAAAAAATAATATATTAGGAGCAAAGTTTGGCATTTTGGACCTGTTTTGTTTGATATGATGATATTTACAGTTAAAATGTGTCCCAGCAAAACCCAATTAAAATCAAAGCCAGCGTTTAGGAAAAAAAAAGAA
The DNA here is from genome assembly GCA_036346205.1 of Vesta saturnalis. Taxonomy (NCBI): domain Eukaryota; kingdom Metazoa; phylum Arthropoda; class Insecta; order Coleoptera; family Lampyridae; genus Vesta; species Vesta saturnalis. Next base: position 660,613 of record JARFJB010001932.1, read on the forward strand.
ATATTGACACATTTCTTAGCATAATGAAATTCTTCTTTAAAAACCAAGACGGAACGTAATACACATCGTATTCTGTAAGAAATATAAATAAGATCAAATACTTAAATTGACTTGTTTCAGGTGTAAATTCTGTTAGTACAAATTGGGGTGATGTTATTTCTTTCGACTCGACTTGAGTAATAGGTTCTGATGTTTTATTTTTTTGCGCTCATGCAAATAAAATAAAACTTAATTCTTCTTCTAAAAATCATTTTACCCTTAAGGGTCTCGGATTATTTTTCCTCTGTTTCATGTATCCATTGTTTCCATTCCTTCCGGTCCATTGCTAGTGTTTTCATTTCCGCTTTCGTCTTTCCTCTTCTATTTCTTGTATCCATCCCTTTCTAGGTCTTCCAATTCTTCTTTTTCCTATTCTACCCATTTTTACCAATTATTTCACCAGTCTGTTCTGTTCCATCCGTTAATACGGATGGATAATTTATGACCATACCACTGCAGCTGCCTGCTTTCTATTTTCTTTATAATTGTTTCTTCTTGTATCATTTGTCATATTTCTTCATTTCGTTTCATATCCATCTTTGTTTTCACCGCTAGCTTCCTGAGAAATTCCAATTCTATTGCATTTATTTTTACTTTTTGGTTGTCTTGTAGTACCCAGGTTTCACTCGCGTACAGGTACCACTACTTAATTTAGTTTTTTTATCTATTTGTCGTTTTCCAAAATTGTCTCGTTTAACGTGTAGTACATTTTGACACTTTTATTTATTGTGTTATTAATATCTCAGTTTATCTTACCATCTTGTGTTATGACACTTCCCAAATACTGGTATGTTGTTACTCTTCCCAGTTTTCTTTCTTTAATATACACTTCTCTGTTTTCTTCTTTTTTCTTGTTATTTATCATCATTGTTCTGCATTTATTTGTATTCACTTCCATTCCTAGCTTCTCTATTTCCTCACTCCATATTTCTACCAACTTTTTCATCTTTTTGTGATTATGTGCTATTATAGCTATGTCGTCTGCATACAATAGGCAGTCAATCTGTATAGGTGTTAGCGAGTTGTAACCTGTCTGGCTTTGTATGCTTCGTGTCCTAGAATTTTTAGCAGTGCGTCCATGATTACTATGTATAATATCGGACTTAAGCTACCTCCTTGTTTTGAACCTACCTCTATTTTAAATTTTTTCAATTCTTCACCATTTAATTTAACTATTCCCATTACTGTTTTATGTACGCTTTTTATCGCTGTATTTTGGGTTGTCTTAGGCAGTCCCATATTTTGTTTCTTTGTATTGAATCAAAGGTAGCTTTTAAATGATGAAAGTTACAAAGGTTTCTTCTCCTGTTTCTTCCTTCTTCTCTATTATATTTCTTAAAATATGTATGTTATCGGGTGTTTGTCTTTCTGTCCTAAAAGCTGCCTCAGTCTTCTTTCTGTTATTTTGATATATATTTTAAAGGTGATGGAGGATAGACATATCGCTCTGTAATTCTCACACACCACATCTCCTTTCTTGTAGATTGGAATTATTGTATTGGTTTGCCACTCCTCTGGGTTCTCTTCTATCTGCCATGTTTTTCTGACTATGCTTAGTATTCACTCCCTACCGTTCTCTCCTAGGACTTTTAACATTTCTGGGTCTATTTCATCTTATCCGCACGCCTTTCCTACTTTTATTCCTTTCAATGCTTCATCGCGTTCTTCTGTATCTATATTTTCCAATATTTCTTCTTCTTCGTCTATTCTCTCTTCTTCTACTTAGCTTCTAGTGCTTTCTTTCTCATATCTTCTTTCTTTAATTCTAAATTTCTCTGAGAAGAATTCTGTCCATATTCCTAGTATACTTTTGATGTCCGATTTTACTTCATTATTTTTATTTCTTATTCCTTTTATTATCTTCTTTTATTTCCCTTCATGTTTTTACGGCATTCCAAAATCTTCTGTTATTTTGCTGGTACGTCTGCTCTATTTCTTTACCGAATTCTTCCCAATTCTTCCTCTTTGCTTCTCTTACTTTTTCTTTTCCTATATTTCTTTTGTTTATGTATTGTTGCGTATATGTATCTTGTTTTGTCTCATTGTATCTTTGCCATGCCATCTTTTTACCTTTAACAGATTTGCTTTCTTCTTCATTCCACCATGCTGTTTTCCTTTTCTGATTTTTATATTTTTCATTTTACAGGTTTTCTTTGCAGTTCTGTATACTATTTCTTTAAACGTGTTCCAAATGTTTTCTAATATCCACTTTTCCCCCTCTTGTTCTTGTTTGATTAATTCATTTTCCACTTTTTCTTGATATTCTTTTTCTTATTTCCTCCTGTATTAGTCTTTGAATTTGTATTCTTTCATGTTCTTTTGTTTTTTCCCCTATAATCTCTATATCTTTCATTATTGCTGTTATTAGTCTGTGTTGTGTATTCATTTCTGTCTCTGGTAAAGTTTTAATCTGTTTCATTCTACATATACTATGTAGTCCACTATACTTCTAACATTTCTCTCTTCTGCTATAAAAGTATATCTGTCCTTAGTTGTTTCGAGTATGTATTTCCTGTTTTTGGGTCATTTAATTGATATAACTCTATCATTTTCTTTTCGTTTCTGTTTATTATGTCTTCTCCAAATTTTCCCATACAGTTATTTTCGTCATTTTAAAGTCTTGCATTTCACTCTCCCATGATTATTACCTGATCATTTTATTCTCTTATTTTATCTAATACTGATTGTAAATCCTTCTATTGGTGCGTATATATTTGTATAAAATCTATTTTATTTTTTCCGTGTAATTCTATTCTTGGGGTTATTCCTTTAAAAAGTAGTTACTGTACTATCTATTTCCACTGATACATTTGCTCCTACTCCTTCTTTGGCTCATTTTACTTCGGGTTTTCCTGAGAAGTATTAAGAATAATTGTCTTTTAGTTGTTTTCTTGCTGATCCTTTTTTCTTTGCTTCACTTATTCTCATTATTATTATATCACATTGTTTCATTTCTTCTACCATTTCCCATTCTTTTCCTGTTAATGACGTTATATTCCATGTCCCTATTTTTATTAGTTTATCTCGTTCCCCTTCTTTTTCCCAATGTACTTGGTTCCCTTTGTTTTCGTATACTTTCAATCATCTCTTCTCTGATTCCTATATCATTGCGGTTGTCTCCGTATGTATCAGCTTATTTCATTATGTAGTTTTTTGACCTTCGGTCAGTGTTACTTATTACCCTCATTTGTTTCCGTAATTTCTCATCATCCCTATTTTGGGGTGATCTTTCACTATTGTTCTGGTTTTGGCTTTTTTCCTTGGGATCGTTGCACACGCACACATTGCAGTCAATATACGCGCGCGAGCATTGACATAACTCTAAACCGCTCATTTATTAGTCTAACCGAATATTGTACGTATATTGACGTAACCTTAAATTTTGCGTGTATTAATCTAACGTAAAACAGTTCGTTCGTCAGTTTCAAATCACAGGTGTATTATCAAAATTGGAAATGAAAGTCAGCTTATTTATTTGGCCCCAGGCCTTTGTCCATTTTCAGTAACGACTTAGTGTGTTCAAACTTGTTTATACATCTAAGACCCTTTTTGAGAGAGGTATTTCCGATAAGACAGTCTTTGTATATAAAGTAATACAGAGGCCTGATTTCAAGTTTGGTTATATTTGTTAATGTATAAGCATTTCTACTAATTTAACTGTAAAACGTAATTTTATGACTATGCAAAACTCGACAATAGCGCCACACGTTAATTTGAGTGGTAGTACAACTAGATTGTGTGTGTAATCTCAAAGCATCATTATAAACACATGGCTTTGTATGGATTTTTTGTCTGTCCAATTACAGTGTTCAGCAGGTTGATATGCATGTGGAAATGAGTCTGTGTCTGTGGGCGTGTGTTGGGGTGTGTGTGTGTGTGTGTGTGTGTGTGTGTGTGTGTTTGTCTGTGTGTCTGTGAGCCTGTGCGCGCGCGTGCGTTTGCACATGTGTGTGTGTGTGTGTGTGTGTGTGTGTGTTTGTGCTTGCGTTTGTGTTTGTGTAGTTGGTTTTTGCAAGCTCCAAGTTAAAAAATCGGTATTTTTGAATTGAAAGTTGGATTTTTGCAAGCTGTAAGTTGAATCAAACCGGTATTTTAGAATTAAAAGTTGGTTTTGCAGGCTGAAAGTTAAACCAAACCGGTATTTTGAGTTAAAAGTTGGTTTTTGTAAGCTTTAAGTTAAAGCAAACCAGTATTTTTAATTGAAAATTGGTTCTTGTAAGCTATAAGTTAAACCAAACCAGTATTTTTGAATTGAAAGGTGGTTTTTGCAAGCTGTAAGTTATAATTTGATTGAGATTAATTTGCAGATGGTCGACTGTTTTCCCACGCCGGTGCCCTCACGTTTAGGGATAGATCCAACTCTGAGTGTCGATTATCCTTAGCTACAAAGTAAACGGTCGCTCATGTTAGTTAGGTATATACAGTGGGAGAATCGTTACCTGAAGGGTATGAAGCATTGCTAGCTCAGCTTCTTGATGGAGATCGATCGAGATTGATTGATTTGAGCAAGCTGGTTTCAAATCAACATCTTAAACCTGCACCTTGTTTTTGTTTTGTATTAAATCGAATAAGGATGGCTGTAGCTGATTTCAAATCATCATCTGAGACTTGCATCCTGCTTTTGTTGGTATTCGAATAAGATTGTCAGAAGCTGATTTCAAATCAACATCTTAGACTTGCATCTTGTTTTTGTTTTTGTATTAAATCGAATAAGGTTGGCAGAAGAGGCTTGCATCTTGTTTTAGTTTTTATATTAAATCGAATAAGGTTGGCAGAAGTTGTAGGTTAAATCAACATCTTAGACTTGCATCCAAATCAGTATCTTACACCTGAATTTTTCTTTTGCTTGATTGATTGATTTTTATTAATTGATTCAATTAATTGACTTCAAAACGGGTTACCAAAGCCACGCACCAAAAATGGTTGACGTGTTGATCAAATTAATTAGATTAATTGACCGGATTAATTGATTTGATTGAATGATTTGATTAATTAATCTGGTTGTAGTGCGTGTCTCAGGTTCAAATCCTACTCGAGGTAAACTTTTGTATTTTTAACAAAGTTTTGTAGCTATGCGAAGCTGTCCTCGTTCTACTAATAGAAACATCCTGTACATTACTGTCTGAGATAAAATCTTGGTGTTTTAAGCCAAAGGAACAAACTGTCTCCATTTGTGGAGTAGCTTTTCTAGAAACAATTTTTGCTCGAATTAACCCGTCCCTGGCGGTGTTTCCACACACTAGATGCCTAAGTTACCATCTTAATGTGTCTTTAGACAGCCTGAATGTGGCATGGAACATTCAAAATTTCAATGTTATTATTAATATTAACAACCATTTCTTTAAGATCTGCCTCTGGGATACTTTTTGTCAATGGAGGTTCTATGACTTCATCTGATTGCCAATTAATTATGTCGCTATAATCGATAGCATCAAAGTTAACTTGTGGCACTTTAAAATTTGACGCAAGGCCAACTCTCCAATGTGTTTTCTGTCATCGCAAAGCATTGCAATTAAAACATTTTCCGAATGAGCAAAAAAAAGCATTTCTTTTGATAACCTTAAATAAATGTTGGGGCCCATGCTTACAAGCTGACTTGTACTTTGCAAGAAACCAAGTTGTGACATATACCTTAATGATATACTCCGTTAATATATTTAATTCATACGATGGTTCTTCTATTGTAACATATAGTCTTAATATCTTGTTGGCTGTTGTTAACCAGCGTACATGTGACAGTTTTCCTGACTGTTTGGCTGTCAACTGGGGGAAACCTTGTCTTCTCCTATTGACAGAACTATTTCGTACAAGTACTTTGGTCTGTACTTAAATCGCTAACATTTATTAAAGGCAATTCAACGTCAGGTGTAATTATCTGAAATGGCACAACAGGCATCTTGTCACAATTACTTAGCTGCTTTCCTATAGGGCCGATGAAGCCTCTTGGATCATTCGTTTTTCCATCTCTCTCATGAACTAAATGACGAAGGGGAAGTTCTAATTGTTTTATAACACCATTCTTGAAGCCTATATCTATTACTGTACCGTCACAACCCACTGCCGCAATTTTGTTTAAATTGTCACCCAAATAATTTTGAAGGAAGTTAAAAAGACTTGCCTTAATACTACTGGCACTTCCGGAAGTAGGCGTCACATGAACTAAGTAAGAAGAACCTGGTTCCGCAACAAGAACTATGTGGTCCTCAGTAATTTACTTACTGTGATAAACAGATCCAATTTTCTCAACTGCCAATGTCTTGTCTTTTCTCCGGTCGAAGTAGATTCCAGAAACTTCTTTTTGTTGTCCCCTCGTTATATTATAGGAACTTTGATTTTACACCTACGCAAATCAAAAGTGACACATTTGCACGGAGAAATGTCGGATAGTTTTAAACTATCGTCTTGAAATATTTGAATTTGGCCAACCAGTTTATTTTTCTTTATCACCTTACACTTTTCACTGTAGTTTTTTATTTTCTGAATTATTCTTTGGTCTGAAATAATAGGAAGGGAAGCTTTTTGCCAAAGAGATTTAATATCAACAATAACTTTTTTACAAATGTCCAACACACTTGGGTCTTTGTTGCTATTATTCTTGAAAATTTCACAATACGATAAATACAACCTTATAACATCAGAATACGTTGGAAGGACGTTGTCACAAAGTTCACTTGGTGTTCCAAATATTTCACATATCACTCGGATTTTAGACATTTTTAAATTCTTAATACAATTACAAGTAAATTCGAATCTAATCGAAAACACGTATAACTCAATCAAACACGCCTAACGCTATCTGACACGTCACTTAAACTAATTCGGTAAAGCACTAAAACCTCCCACCCGTGCTTTCCCGAGGAAGGAAGGCGTGTGGGGCTGTAGTCGACAAGACAAAAACTTGAAGTATTAGTGTTATTTTAGTTATTAATTTATTTAATCTACCTTTGGTTTTAGGGTTTAAATATAATTTAAAATTTTAGGTTTTTATTAAAATTTTACATCAAAGAAGGAACCTGAAGTTATCTTCACGCAGGAATGATTTTTTTTGTGGATTTGAACTTCAATATATACCTATTGTGTACCCAGGGATACAAGAAATCAAAATCAGGGTTTTTAATTAAAATTTTCAAATTTCACATTCAAAAAGGAACCTCAAGATGTCATCGCACAATGCCGATTTTTTTAAGTTAAATAAAACCTAAAAAAACAACTAATCTACACCCAAGGATATAAAATTTCCAAAAAATTCTTTATTGCTCCGTCCTAATATATATGTTACGTTAAATCTATACAGCGCAGTCAAAAATTACTGTTGCATTCTTAAGGTTTTTTTCAGGAAAACTTCCTTATTTTAAATGAAACATCCTCTATTTTTTAAACTAAATCGACGCAGATTTAATGCTCTTTTAAACTGTATTACGGTTTCCTATATCTATCCGGCTTAAATTTCGAATAAAAAGCGATTTTTCAAAGCCTTATTCTTAAAAGGGCTTTTAATGTAACTATTTGCAAAACTTGATGTTTAGAAACAGACTAACAAAATTATCGGAAATTTAACATGTCAAATAAACATTGTAAGGTTATTTTGACGCATCATGTATATGCAGTACTTTGATAACGTATGTAACGTATTTTGAGTGCGGCTGAAGTGAGTTTGCATGAAAAGATTTTTTTTTTGGTATGCGTAATGTAAGTTGGTGTAAATGATACGCCACTGGATTTTTAATTAAGCCTTAGTTATCGTATGAAGGAATATTTGAATGTTGTAGAAAGATTTTCGTGTTGAAAGCGTTAAATTTGATTGAGAAATTATGTTTTGAGTAAATTCTTATTGATACGGCACTGGTAAAACTACTGGTTTGTTTGCTACTGTGTATGAAAGAATTTGAACTAAAGAAATGGTTGTAGACGTACGAATTAGTGAGTTTGTGGTATATTGAAGTTTTATTAACGTGCAGTAAGGAATATGGATGCATGTTTTTGATTGTGGAAATTTTTGGTAATGTAGTGTAATATTGGAAAATTTAAGCGTATGTATACGTAAAGGGACATTATAATGGGTATGATTTCGCAAAAATGATGCGGAAATAAAATTCGCGCATATGCAAGATATGTATGAAAAGACGAAGAAGGACCTGGTGAATATACTGAATGAATGTGGTGATGCTAGATGATTTACTGGAGGAGATTTTATAATTTTCACGTAAAATAAATATGGCGGCGGGTGTTCAGGGTGGTGTGGTTGAGTCCATGTTGGACATTTTGACGCGATGTAGGGACGCAGTGAATACGCGATTATGATATGTAGAGTTTGAGTTTAGCGCGACATGCATTTGGAAAGGAGGGCTAAAGGCATACAGGGAGTGCCCGTCTTGAGATAAGGGAGAAGCTTAAGCGTTGACGAGAGTAGACGCCGCGCGCGCTGAGTTATGATTAACGTTTAGAATGTTTTAGTGCGGGAGTTTTGTTCATGAAAATCGTAATTTGTGCAATTAGAACGACTGCAATAACCCTTAGTGGGATTGATAATAAGTTGACATTCATAAATAAACCAAGTAGTAAATTGAGAGTTGAAGAAAAAACTATTTTATATCATTTTTCTTTAATAAATTAAAAGTGCTTATGCACATCTGAAAATTAAACCAGTATTTTGTTAAGTGTTTAGTACAGCGCGTGACATTACCAAAGTTTTATAAGCTTAAGGTAACCACTTAAGTTAACGGACCGAAAATTGTAAAAGTAGCTTAAAGAAGGGGTGGTTTTATGAACGTTCGAAGTATATTCGTGCAATCATCACCAAGTACAATTCGATTGTATAAAAGAGCAAGTAAGAGATTCGATATCCAAAGGGGAAGCAAACATACCCTTTGTGTTAAACGTGTATGTAGTGAAGAGCTAACATCTGTACATAAATACGATGTAAGGACCATGAAGACACGTGAATGAAGAACTGTTCGCTGGTGCGTTAAAGTTATACGGTTGTTGTGTGTACCCAAAGTGCTGGCCAATTTAAAGGCCGTTAGCAAATAAAGGATTACGTCTCACCGATTAAATGAACTACATATCATACCAGTAGAAAATGGATTAAAGGACCTTTATTGCAAGAATTAGCTATAAGACCTATTGACGAATACGAGCACAATCACCTTTTTAAGATAATTTTCTTTCTTTGCTTTGACGATTATTTATTTAATTGAAAATAAAAAAAAAGTAATCTAGCTGCATCGATATTTGTGTGTATGTTTAGTTCTAAGATTTGTAGATTTTTTAATTAGGGCTATTTGGTGGTTTCGACCACGGATGTGTAAATATTTATCCACAATATATAAACAGAGTGTAAATATATTTATGAATCTCTAACTACGATCACTAAAGTTGGTATTTTGATAAAATATAAAGATATCATTAATGAGGAAAGCACTAATCATTTTAACGTTGAGTTATCTAGCAATTAACGAGTAGTTTTCGTTGAGATAACGAATACCATTAAATCGTTTCGTTTATTTTATATTTTTTAATTCTAAAGTTCATTAACGGTTGCAGATTTAAATTGGGACGAGGGATATTTTAAAACTACATAAGTTAACGTTTTATTTTTATGAATTGGAGTTTCCATTTATACAGGGTGTGTTCAGTAAGTTATAACGACCACTAAATTTTCTGAAGTTTTGAGTTGATTTGTTTGGAAATGTTTGACTTTGAGAAGTTAGTGTATGAATTTACTAAGTAGGCTTCAATCCTGTTTTCCACAATCACACAGGAGCATCTATATGTTATTGTGTATCAAATTATAAAGAAACTTTAAACTTAACGTAATTCTTCTAGATTCAAGAGATTGGAAATTGCAAATAGTAACTAGTTCGATTTGTTGAAATCCTCTAACTGTATAGGTTCCCCGGAGTTTGTAATATAAAAATTTCAAGAACTTCCTTTGAAATGACACTAATGCATTTTTTGGTATGGTGTAAGTAGAGTTGAAAATTAACGCATCGCATAATACTCTAATTTAGACCGAACTAAACTAAAATACAGAGAACGTAGAATTTTTTTACAATTTCTTAGTATAAATGTCAATGTACGATTGGCCGAGAGAGATATTTCTTTTATATGTTCACCAAAACTAAATTAATGGTAAAAAATAACACCCAGGTCTCTGATTGATTCAGTGAATGAAATCAACGGAGTAATTAAAAAATATTGCATTAACCTTGCGACTAAATGAGATTATTTTACATTGTAAATGTTAAGATTTGATTTACTCCATCTAGCTAAGCTATCTAGGCAAGCTTGAAGTTGCAAACAATCATTCTGGTTAGAAATGGAAGAGTAAATTTTTACATCATCAGCAAATAGTAACTTTTGAAAAGCCAGAATATCAGTAGCATCGTTAATGTAGAGTAAAAATAATAATAGTCCTAGATTGGAGCCTTGTTGAACAACAGACGTAGAATAAATTGGATTGGAAGTGAAATTGTTAAATGTAACATACTGGATACGTTTGGTAAGGTAACAGAAGATTAATATTAATGACAATAAATTGTTTGAAATCCATATCCTTCAATTTGGCAATTAAGATATCATGTAGAAGGTGATCAAATGCCTTTGATATATCAGTCTATACAAGATCCATTTAACCTCTTTGATCAAGAACAGACACATATTGAGTAAAACATAAGAGGTTGGTTAGGGTTGAACGTTCACTCATGAAACCATGTTGGTTAATAGATATCAGATTTCTAACAGGGTATATGTGATTATAAAGAACGATTTGAAGAATTTTACTAAAGTTATTTAGGATGCTAATTGGTCTATAGTTCGTAACGTCAGCTGGATTTCCACTTTTTAAAACAGAACAGACGTTAGCTATCTTCCAAACATCTGGAAAGGTATTAGATTTTAATACCATATTACAAATGCCACATAAGGGTTTACGAAAAATAGACTTACATTCTTTCATAAGGAAACTAGGAATTTGATCAGATCCTGCAGTATTTTTCGGTTTAAGCTTGTCCATGGCATTAGATACATCCTCTTCAGTAATGTTATTGATAGCAATATTTAGAACGTTATAATTATTTTTACGTTTACTAATACATGGGGGACTGGATGTAACATACACACTGTTAAAATAGGCAGAAAACGAATGAACGACCTCTTGAGGAGTATTACAACCGCAGTTATTAAAGTTTACACATCTAGGAATGCGAGTATCTTTTTCGATTGAATAAAATTCCAAAAATATTTAGGGTTAGATCTAAGAGAATTTTCTACCTTAAGAAGATAATTTTTATAGACTATAGAAATCTGGTATTTTATCATTTTACGTAACTCCTTATAAGAAGATAACGCCTAACGTGATCCACTACTGCGGTGTTTTGTTTGGAGCCTTACTTTAAGTTTAATATTCTTTATTATTTCATTCGTGAACCACACCGAATATTTCCGTTGTTTATACAAACACAATGGAACGTGATTATCGATTACAGAATAAAGTACACCATAAAATTTATTACATGCAGCATTAGCATCTTGCATTACATAAAGAATTGACCAGTCAATCGTTAGAAGATTATTATACAAAGCATAATAGTCTGTTTTAATGAAGTTATAGCATATATGCGATTGCTTAACAGGATAGTGAGGTACAGGTTTTTTAGTTAGTTCAACAAGTACCTATTTGTAGTGAGGGAAGATGGAGATCTGCAGTAACAGCTGGGGCGCTTTCGCGTATTACATCACGTTTCACATTACTAAGTACCAGATCTAAACATCTGTCATTAATATTATTTATGTGATTACATTGCTGAATATTAAAAAGTTCAATAAAATTGTGCAATAACTGTGATTTACAATTATTTATGCTAAGATTGGTAAAGTGTGGAATGTTAAAATCTCCTAATATTAGTAATTTACAATCCTCAGCATTCGATTCAGTGTTTCTAACATTTGAAAAAACGATTGATACTTATAAACTGGGGAAGAGGGAGGTATGTACACTGATAAAACAGTTAATGAGCTAGAGTTAAACGTACATTTACAACCTACTACATCAATAGATGGGAAAGGATCTGTTAAAAAAGACAAATCTATGCGTTCGATAGTAATATTATCACTTACAGCTAGTAACACTCCTACGCCCCAATTTTGATTTGTAATCTCATACCTTCGATCACATCGATATTGTGTAGGGAAAACCTCAGCGTCTAAAATCTTACTTGCCAAAGCAGTTTCAACTAAACTTAAATCAAATTCACTATCGCACATAAAAGGATAAAGTTAATCGATTTTTGATCTTAGACCTTGCACATTTTGAAAGTAGCAGTTTAAAGTATTTTCGGTTACCGGCATACACTTATTCCTAATAGGAGTCAGTAGGTAAGTTTGGAGACTTTTGGAACACACCACAATTCCAAGGTCCCACACTTCCAAGGTTACCACTTTATCAAGGCTACCACCTGACCAAGATGCACAATTGCAGCGTCTGACCTACTTTCACAAAGCCTCACACGCCCAAGGTTATACAACAGCGGCCTACTTTACCAAGGTCACACACCAGGAAGGCCACTCGTATGCCCCACTTCTTCGGAGTCCCGCAAGCTTACACAATACCAAGGCCAGTCATCTCATACATTAGCAAGGTCATTTGTGATGACCATGCACTGAACGCTACCTGTATATCCTATCTATTCACCATACTTTACGCTTAGCTGATACATACTCTAGAAACCAACAAAAAAAGAAAACGATATATTAATATATTTATTTTCTGTATAAACAAAGACATGTACAATTGTATTATTCAGAAAAAGATTCTCTTTAGGAATAAAACATTTTGATTTAGTACAAGTGCAAAAGGTTCTTTCCACTTCCGTTTCATTACATCTGCGTGGATGTGGTGCAAGTAACTGAGCATACGTGCAGTGTGGTGCCCATCGGAGATGCTCCTGTAATGGATTGTCAGATGGCTGCCATCGGTTTATTCTAACCCCACACAGGAACCATTCAACCGTATCGTCTGCAGATGTGAAAATGAACCCTGCCGCAGCAAGTCATGAAGGCGAGTGAACTCCAGACCATGTTCGATACGTTAGTAAGCGTTTATCGAAACAATTGTAATACTGGGGATAATAAAAGTTTGGTGGCACGTCGCACATGTTTTAACTGCCGAAGAAAGTAATCGAACGACATAAAATAATTTATTACATACAATACGTAGCAAAAAATATTAATAGTCCACATAACAGACTTCGTCACACAGGTAACACGAGTCATCGTCATATACATCATATAACGTGGTTAGGAGTGTTCTACATGATGAGCACCAGCATTCATCATGTGATATGTGGTAAAAAATTGTCCATCGCTCCATATGGATGTGATGGTCAACCGGTAATCTCGTGGTTGCAACATGGAGTGGCATGCATGGCATAAATGCATACCACCAACCAGATGGTAGCGAATGTACAGGGTGATTATGTGAGAGTAATATTGCAAATTACTACCCGAGACGTGTTCGTAGATTCGCTTGCCCAAGGTGTCAAACCATGCCGAATTCCACTTTACATCTTTATATTGTTTTCGAAGCACTGTTGTTGTAGTAGGTGGTAGTAATTCTTTTTTTTTCAAATTTCACCCAGTTAGGTATAAGTTTACAAACTCGTCGCGCACTAAGATTAAGTAGTCTTGAACAGGGGTAGCTGACATACTGAATATCGTGGAAACTGTACAGTAGTATAAGTGTTATCCCCCCTTTTTAACTCAAAAAGGACCTTGTGGAGGCGTAGGTAACTTCGTGTAAGAAGGAGGTGACCTCGGTTTTGTATTGAAGTGGAAGGAGAGCTAACCTTAACCAAATTATTGACAGAAAACCTTGAAGCAGTGGACCCTCCAGTATTGACAGGTAGCATTGGAACAGTGAAGCTGTCAAGGTCGTTGTAGTAATACGTGTTAATAATGTCGAGGTCACGTCACTGACCCTGTAGGTAAAAAAAGAGAGGGGAAGGTGGGATATAAATACAGAGGGAGTGCATGTGAAGACAGTATCGTACATAATGGAGAACATCTTACGTCAAGCGGTAGAAAAGGCGAAGATTGCCAGTATTATAAATTCAAGTGAGTGTCGTGATATTTCAATTAATAATGTGCATTATTACATAAACAAAAGTAAGTCGAAGTCTGTCACCTCGATTCAATTTTGAAGCAGTCGTGAAACTTGGTGGATCTAAGAGTAGTGGAGTGACGTTTGATAAGAAGGAATGGCATTTACTTATGGACAATCAGGGAATAATTACAAATTATTTCTACACACCGGAAGGACCATGGCTACCCACCAAGATGGGCTCGAAAACTGTATCGTATGAAACTATTAACAAGAAGAAAGTTATTCGCATCAATTATTGTGAAGAATCAGAAATCTATTTAGGATGGGAGTCTATAGAACAGTTATGGAGACTTCTTAAGATAATAAGTTATCGATTGGATCTAATACCTACTATGAACTTTTCATTATTTTATAATAAAATAATTAGCGCAGCAGCGGAAATGTCTGAGCTTGACATAGGCAGGTTAATAGCACCATTGCATGATATATTCGATCCCAATATAGTATGTTTCATGGAAATTCTTGAATTTGCCAAGGAAAAATTGAATATTGATGTAGAAGTTGCCAAAGCTGAAAAGTAAAAAGTGGGGGTAACGAGTATATAGAGAACAGGGTTATATAATATATGTTAGTTAATATGTGGATGTGTTATAGTGCAGAGTCGTGGCCTGTGGACTGTGTTAGTGCAGTGCAAAGACTAACATGTCAATTTCAATCATTAGAATTTGATGCTGAACATGAAAAAGTGTATGGAGTGGGTAGGTATAGTGATGACTATTTAGATAATTTAATTAATAAGTATGGGGGAGGAATACGTCTTTGTGAGAAAGATTTGCAAACGCATGATGATGGTGTAATGTGCATTTCTTGTATGAATCGATTAATAGAGGACCTTAAAGAAATATCTTTGGAGCAATTTGTACACGAAATAGAACGGTATTTACCAAATTATGACTCATTAGAAGACGACTCTCCAAGTGAAGAAGGTGTGCATCAATAAGTCCAAAAACGTGGTTCACTATATAATAGCATGGAACTTGGCGCATAGGCAGGCGCGAAAAGGTGTATGGGAACGATTAGCTAGAGATTCGCTCGATTTAAAAAAAGAATAGAAGACTGTGATACTATAATCTCACCAATCCTCGAAAATCAGCACCGTCAGTTTGTGTTTGTCAAACGCTTTGGTAGTATGTAGTGTTATATGTATATGTTAACATAAATAAACAATTTAAAATAAAATTATTTATTGCATAATAATAGTACAACATATAGAAGTAAGCGTACACAACATGTATAATGTCTTTGTTAGAAATCCAGGAATTGTGAGAATTATCAAAACCCAGCCACTTAACGAGAGATTTAATCCCTTGACGTCGGATTATACGTTCAACTAGGTAAATGTCAGGGTGTTTAACACTTTAAAGTTCCGCCTCATAGAACCTGCCTTGAATCTCTTGGTCACGACTATCGCGTAAAGTGTAGGGGATTGGGCTTGAACGTTTTACTGTCGATATTTGAAAGACTTCGTAACTCCAATTAGGTGTGTAACCCTTAGAGAATATGCTTCTATATTTGCTAATGCGTACATAATCCCCCACTCGAAATTTAGGTGTCTTAATATCAAGAACTTTATGACATTTTAAATGGTTCAAAATATCTCCAACATTATTTTCCGTTACATCTACCGGTTTATATCCTATTCTATGCTTTCTGGAATTATAATCGACAACAATATAAGGTAATATTGCTAACCACTTGTAGGATCCTTGCATACTGAATGTTTTCCACATTATTGCTTTAAGAGTGCGATTTACACGTTCCGCTATACTACTTTTCAAAGTAACTACTATAATGATTGATATGGAACTTTTTCATCACTTTTTTAAATTCTGCATTATAAAATTCTGTTACCATATCAGTTTGTATATGTGTAGGCGTTCTTTGCAAACAAGACACAAGTTTATCCATTACATCTGCGACTAGTTTACCATTCTTGCTTTTGATGGGGAATGCCCAGACATATTTAGAGAAAGCATTTATTATCCCTAAAATGTATCGAAATCCTTTATTCACTCGAGCATATGGGATCATTTTCACTAAATCGGCTTGAAATAGATCATTTAACCCTTTGAGTACTACACAACGCCGCGGAAAATTTCTCCTTGCTGGTTTGTGCAGTTCTTCAACGACATCAGCTTTATTCATTTTTTCGCTTTGGATATTAGTAGAATCTCTATGATGAATGATTATTCTTTCGTAGATTCGACACCTTCTGGTATTATAGGTTGAATCACAGCTTCCTTACGAATAGTTCGATTAATTATATACAGCGGCGGCGTATATAGTAGACCATCCACTTAAAGATGAAGAATGTGAGGTGACCACATACAATGCGTTATTGTACACTCTGTATAAGGAAACAAATATTTAACATCTGTACCCAATGGAATATCTAGTCTTCTTATGCAACAAACCTTGCAAGGTAAAGTAAGTTTCGTAATATATATCACCTAGTTTCGTGTCATCACTGTGCGTGGCATCACTGTGATGCTGAGTAATATGTTTACCAAATTTATCTATTGTCATTTGACGATGAAGGTGTCAAAATTTATCTATTGGCATTACTGATGGACATGCAGTACTATCTTTAGTGATAGTCGTTGTAACAATGAAACGAAATGAGTATAGTAATAGGTTTATAACAAGAGATGTTACTTTATTACCTTTGCGTTACGTAGTTCTTCAATTATATATATTATTTCGTTGTGATTGCTAGTGTTTCCTGCTGACATTGATCCTAATAATTCCCTTAACCAATCTACTAACTTATTCGGATTATTCCAAGGTACAAACTCTATAGATTTGTTATTGTAACGCAACAGCTGCATTCCACCTCCTCTTTTGGACCTGGTGGCTGGAGGTGCAAGTGATGAAGTAGCAGAACGTTTTCTAGGTTGAAGTAATGGTCTAATGATCTCAGTATATTTCTTACTATTATTACCTCTGATTTGGTCATCAGGGTTATAATTACGTCGGGCAGCAAAATGTCATTGTATTGCTGTAGATCACGTTTGTTGAATCCCGTAGGCACTTTTTTAAAGAGTAGCTCATATAATCCCGGTGTTCCCTCATAGTCTAAGGATGATCTATCAGGAAGAGCGATACGAAAATTTTCTCTCACGAAGTATAGTTCAGCATCGCCAATAAAAAATTTCTCTGCTTCCGGAACAAAGTGTACACCATATGTCAAGTCATATTCGTCTTCGGTATCTGTAAATATACCTTGGACGTAGTACTTCTCTAATCCCTCATACTGATTAAGATACTCCTCAAAGGCGGGTTGCGATCCAGTAGCTAACAGTTCTGCTTTTAATTGTTGTAAAGTAGGAATTTCCACCTCGTCGTCAGTGTGTCAGCACACACAGTTCCCTGTACAGGTCGTGGTATGGTGTCAGGAACAAGAGTACGTGGCACCTTACGTAATCCAACGGCTTTAGACGTATGAATTTCATTAACTTGTGCAATGGGCTCCGTTTTTCCTACTCCTGGTGTACGGGATTCAGCTTTGATGAGAGAACCATCTTGTTTAGTAATCAGTTGTGTTAATGGTTGTGTGATTGGTTTAAAGTGTGCTTCCATTGCACGTTCTGTAAGTGCAGTGTCTTCTTTCAAATTAGCATATTTTTGTCATACACTCTTGCGAGCACATAAGCGCTCCTGCATTACGACTGAATGGATACAGTACTACTGCAATATTTATAATGCAATGAAACAGTCAGATATTTTACGGTAACGACCTGCATTAACGTCACTTTCTTTATCAATCACTAGAAATCCGAATTAGTCACGCCAGCAACAGAAACATAAGTTTTTAAATCTAACAAATGGCATATCTACATTAACGTGATCATCATACACATACTTCAGATTAGTGTTATCTCGTTGAAAAAGAATAAGTAAATTTGCATTATCACGTATAAGCTATTTTGGAATTGAAGAATAAGTTTGACACAGATAGAAACAATCATTATTTCGATGTCTGCCAAAACAAATATGATCTCTCATTTCATTTTGTTTATGACACGCTACATCATCAAAAATCATTATTGAATTTTTACGGGAATCACTAGGGGGTATAACATCACTATTTGCACTGTATTCAAAATACCAGACTTCTTTTATGGGTGTCATTAAATTTCGCAGGTATTGGTATTTCGGTTGGTGTAATGATTTGCAGTTTACATATATATTTTCGAATCTTAAACCATTTGGATGTTCTAATAAGGTAATCATAACATCTGTTTTTCCGCAACCGGACGACCGATGATTATGCCTCGTTTACATCCCCCTTTTAGCGTTCCTTGTTCGAAGTGATGTCATAATCTTTGATAGGTAATTCTGTATCTTGTGGAATGAAACGGATGTCACCCATCGTAGTACTGAACCAGCGTTTGGATGCTGTTTTATATATATATATATATATATATATATATATATATATATATATATATACAGGGTTTTCAAAGTTAAGTCGGCACTATTGCTACCTTCGTTATTATTGGTGATACGAAGTCGGTTAAATGGGCAAAGAAGTAGCATTTTTTCCGCTCGTTACGATGGTGAAATCAAAATAAAAATTGAACCTCGTGTTCGCGAGTTATGTCAAAAATTTTCATTTTTTTAAATGGCACACCCAGTAGGCAATATCCATAATCGATAGAAAATTAAATTCTGAACAAAACAGTTCCTATGACATTTTACCCTAATGTTAAAAATGACAAAGTTATTGATCATTTATTGAATTCGTGAACAATATTTGTCATTTCCACAAATGTCATCAGAATTGATATGTCAAATTGAAGTTTGCTAATAAAGAGTTAATAGTTTGTGTTTTTTGAATAGAAAAATTCCTTTCACCCATTCAGAAAAGTGTGGTATGTTAGAATGTTACATCGTTTGTCAAAAAAACAGTTATCGAGTGCGTGAGCGTTACGGTGTTTTGTTTCCTACGCGTCATTTGCCGGATAGAAGATACTTTTTGGTTTTATATCGTAAATTTAGATCTAATTCGAGCGTGTTTAAGAAATCCAGATCTAATAAACAATGTATAATTAGTGAAGAAACTGAAATTAATGTGTTAGCTTATTTTGAAGCACATCCCAACAACTCAATTAATGATTTAGTGCAAGAAAATGGACTATGTTTGGGTTCCATCCACAATATTCTAAAAAAGTATAAGTTTGTGCCGTATAAGTTCCGACCTACACAGACACTAGTACCAGGAGATCAAGAAAGACGCGTTCAGTTTTGTCACTGGTTTATTAATCAAATGAGAACCAATAATAATTTTTGGAGCTCAATTCTATGGAGTGAGGAATCAACTTTTTCTAATAGGGGCATGTTCAACAGGAAAAACAGCCATTTTTGGAGTCGAGAAAATCCGATGCTCTACCGATCTTGTAACCCGCAGAGACGCTTCAGTGTTAATGTTTGGTGCGGTTTAATTGGCTCCATAATTGTTGGTCCAGTATTTTATCAGGGTGCGTTAACTGGTGAGCGGTACGCCGAAATGTTGACTGCCACACTCCAAGACTTATTGGATGATGTAAATTTAATGGATAGGCAGAACATTTATTTCCAACAAGACGGAGCTCCTCCCCATAACGTTCGTCAGATAGATACAATATTAAACAATTTTTTTGATGACATATATTTGTCAACTAATGGGCCTATCCGTATGCCTCCTCGATCACCTGACATTACTCCAATGGATTTTTTGTTTTGGGGATATGTGAAGAGTGTGGTGTACAACAGGCGATATGATAACCTTGAGGATCTCCAGCAAAGCATCGTTCACGCCATCAACAATATTGATGGTAGATCCATTGCTAAGGCTACTAAAAGTGTCTAAAAGCGGGCCCAGAAATGCTTGGAGCAAGAGGGTGATGTTTTCGAACATCTAATTTGCGTTTTGTTTTGTTTTGTGGTTCTTTATTATTATTATCACTTAGAATAAAGAATCCTGTTTCAATTGTCTGATATTCTTTTCATTTTCTGCTCTATGGTAATACAGAAAAATAGTTGACACAGCCACCTTGATGAATTTGGTAAATGATCAACAACTTTGTCATTTTTGACATTAGGGTGAAATGTCATAGGAACTTATTCGTTCAGAATTTAATTTTCTATCGATTAAGGATATTGCATATTGAGTGTGCCATTTAAAGAATGGAAATTTTTGACATAACTCGCGAACACGATGTTCAATTTTCATTTTGATTTCACCATCGTAACGGGCGGAAAAAATGCTACTTCTTTGCCCATTTAACCGACTTCGTAGCACCAATAATAACGAAGATAGCAATAGTGCCGACTTAACTTTGAAAACCCTATATATATATATATATATATATATATATATATATATATATATATATATATATATATAATATATATATATATATATATATATATATATATATATATATACATATAACACACGTGTCATATGCATAAAACTAGTTTAGTAGTGGAGTGTCAGTCAG
Source organism: Vesta saturnalis (assembly GCA_036346205.1). Taxonomy (NCBI): domain Eukaryota; kingdom Metazoa; phylum Arthropoda; class Insecta; order Coleoptera; family Lampyridae; genus Vesta; species Vesta saturnalis. Next base: position 681,298 of record JARFJB010001932.1, read on the forward strand.
TCTGGTATGAAGTATAGCTCCCGGTGTAATAGTAAGAGAAAAGGTTCAGGATCAATTAATACCTTAATAAATAAATTACCCGTGGAGTTGCATATACCTGGGTACAGATACTGTGGAACAGGCACCCGGTTACAAGAACGATTAGCTCGCGGTGATACGGGCATTAACGAATTGGACGAAGCGTGTAAAAATACGATATTGCATACTCCCAGTCCAACGATCTAAGGCAGCGCCACATAACCGATAAGACTTTGTAACAAAAGGCTTGGAATAGATTTCGTTCCACAAGCGCCTCCTTTGGAGAGAGGGCTGCAGCATTAACCATAGCCGGTATAATGAAAGGAAAACGGACAATAGGAATGGGTAGCAAACCACCGGCAGGAAAAAGGGGAGTGGGAATGGGAAGCAAATTGCGACGAAGAAAGCGCGCTTCTAGAAACAGAGCAATTTTGTTTAACAAAGCAATCCTTTTAGCGAGACGTCGTGTTGGTGGTAAACGTCGATCATTTTTAAAAGCCACAATACAAGCCTTAAGCGCTCTGAAACAACAAAATTATGATGCCCAAGAACAGAATAATACCAATACCAAAACGTGGGGGATTTATACCTCTTATTCCCCTCTTTGCATCATTAAAAGCTTTAGGTTCTTTAGGTGGAGGTGCTGCTGCAGTGGCGAAGTCAGTTACTGACGCAAATCCGCCACAAAAACGTCAGAAGAAACCAAACGATACAGTCAAGCAATAGAAGCAGCAGCCTTAGGAAAGGGTTTATATATAAAACCATATAAACGAGGTTTAGGCTTATATTTACAACCGCATGAAAAAACTCCCACTGAAGCTACCACGTCACGCCTTAAGTAATACAAAGCTATCAAAATTTGTTGAGCAATTAAAGATCCCCTACTTTAGAGGAATATACATGCGAAATAATTTATCTACACGGATCCATGCGAGTGAATGTGTATCGTGAATCTGGATGATCAAAATAGCAAGGGAACACACTGGACAGCTTACATCAAGCGTAATAGATATATTACATATTATGATAGCTTAAGGCATATTAAACCACCCTTTTAATTACTTCTTTATTTTAAAAGTGATGGTAGCAAAAACATAATTGATTATAACCTTACCAAGGTGCAACACTTAAACACATACAACTGTGGTCATCTGGTCCTACGATTTTTATATGACTGTTCGTTCTGATTGACGGTAGTCGTTACAAGATCGTAATGTTGTATACATTTACATTTACCGGTAAAAGCTCTATCTTGCAAGCCACCTTTAATCCACCGATTTTTCTTGATAATGAGGAGGAATATATAATGGGGCTGACTACTTTTGAATCTTTCAATAATATACAAAACGTTACTTCAAAGAACTTGTTTTTGGAAAAGAAAGAATTACAATACCACTAGGATCATACGAAATTACGGATTTGAATAAATATATTAACGAGGCAGTGGAATCAAGAGGATATATTACTTTACGAGCGAATAATAATACTATGAAAGCAAATATAAAAGCAACCCATGACATTAACTTCAATGTAGAAAATTCGTTTAGACCTATGCTGGGATTTAACAAGACTGTTTACCAAGGTAAAAAAGTGCATAACTCTGATAATCCTATAAGCATTATCAAAATTAACTCATTAATTATCGAATGTAATACAATTGGCAGTTTTAAAAATGGTGAGTCGTCACACATAATTCATCAATTCTTCCCAGTGTACCAGCTGGATATAAAATAATTGAATCCCCTCAACATGTCATCTATTTACCTATCAATACATCTATCATTTCAACAATAACACTTAAAATAGTAGACCAAGACGGAGATCTCTTCAATTTTAACGGGGAAGTCATAACGATAGGACTACATTTAAAGAAAATATGGTGACGCGGTATAATACATGTGCATGTAACCAGACCAAGGTGAACTATAAAAGATCGAAGCGTGGAAACGCAAGAGTCAGTAAGCGTTCAGCGATCACAGCATTGACAGCGCAGAACAAAGCATTCTTGGAAAGTCTCGGTTTTACAGTACTACAATGAGTATATTAAACGTTAACGAATAAGTTATGGTTGATCAAGCGATAGTAAATTCCGAACTCCACACCCATCAGCCATATACTACGAGATTTGGAAACAATTATGAAATCAGGATACCCATTCAAGAAGACATGTGCACTTTACCATCAGAAAGCAATGTCTACGTGGAGGGAAGATTGTTGAAGCAGGATGATACTGTGTCTAACACCGCGCGGATTGTTAATATTGGTATCGCATTCTTACTCATTGAAATTAGATATGAAATGAATGGAATAGTGGTAGATTCCGTAACTAAAGTAGGAATAACGTCGACAATGAAAGGATTGGTATCATTGACGTGTAATGATCTCGCTCGTTATGAAAATGCGGAACAGCACAGTAACAAATGCACAAGGCTATTTTAATGTTTGTATACCTTTGCGAATGCTACTCGGCTTTAAAGGCTACAATAAGGTGATTTTGAACATTAGACAAGAACTGGTTTTAATTCGCAGTAATACTGATAACGACGCAGTAATTACAACTGATAAGGAAGCACCAAAAGTTAACATAGATAAAATATATTGGAAAGTTCCGCATATCATTCCAGCATTAGCGGAGGAATTGGCGTTAACCAAGTACATTGATAAAAATTTAAATACTCCAGTAGCATTTAGAAGTTGGGAAACTCACATATATCCCGTCGTTCCAGCAACAGATAAGCATACATGGGCAATCAAAACATCTACTAGTATAGAAACACATAGATACATTATTATAGAATTTCAAACTGGGCGAGAGAATAATGTTCTGCAAAATATGAGCAGATTCGATACATGCACTAAATAATATTCGGGTGTTTCTTAACACGGACCGTTATACGTATGACAATTTAAACGTTAATTGTATGAAATGTTCGCTAACTTCCAAATGTCATATTATCAAAGAGATGGTCAACCATTACTCACACCTGCACAATTTACGTCAGCTGCACCATTGATAGTGGTAGATTGCTCAAATCAAAAAGAGGCATTACACTCTAAAGCTGTAGTTCTTCGTGTAGAATTCGAAACATCAGCCAACATACCCGCCAATACGACCGCATACTGTGTTATACTCCATGACGGTTTAGTTACGTACAACGCGTTAACCAAAGCAGTACGACAATTGTAATACAATGCCCGTCATGGTTGATGTACAAGGGTTTAAAGTTTCAAAAGTTCCTATACCGAAAGAACTCGCAATTTTTAATGGAAAACAAATTGCTCACTATATTTTTAAATCACCGTACCCGTGGCATACTTTAGATGCAGAGAGTCGCCGTTCAGCTACTTGGTTAATGCATAACCAGCACTGTATAAAATGGGAAGAGGAACATACACAGCTACATCACTTTCGAAGAATTCTCAACCGATTGATTCAACCAACAGATATTGTCTATGTCAAGGGTAGAGAGAAAGCAGATTACATCAGAAACTGTTTGTCCCAGTCCGTTATTGAACTTGATGAACATCCCGCTTTTCTTGCTTTGCAACCAGTTTGTTTCTATCATTCTCAATCATCATGCAACTGCGCTCTGGCTAATGTATACTATCTGTATGATACATATATATTGCAATAAACTCTGTACGCTTTTTTTAAATAAAAAATTGTAATTGTTTATTATATTTATTTATTTATATCACACTATTTTGTACATTCTGTATATATTCTCTCGATAAGGAATTATTACATAATAATAATATATATTCCACAAAGAACGGTATTGCAGTGACTACTCAAACTGATATGTTACCTTGGTTTGCACATTAGCGTTAACTAATATTAATACTAGTTTCCTTATGGAGATAATATATCTAAAGCTACAAAGTGTCAGTACCCAATCGTATACCTTCTGGATCATACAAATTCATTTCCCTAGAAACCTCCAGTAAACCGCTCAACGGATCGACGTTCTCCAATTCGGGAATTCTCCAATGCCCCCACGCCATTGTTGAACATGTATCACGTAATCGATACCGTTTGTCATCCTGGGACCTAAATGCAATTTTGTTTAACATTTTTGCATATATATATATATATATATATATATATATATATATATATATATACGTAACGTTGATCGAAACACAAACATTTTCACATTACTGTTTTATCAGACGCATCTGCAACAGCTTTGTAGTCTACCTCCGTCAACACTTTTTGAATAACAACTTTCTTAACGCCTTTAGCTTTCTTAACGACTTCGTTGTCAGCAAGCTTTAAACAGTATGATTTTGATCCAGCACCATAAAAATATTGGGTCGCTTTCCCTGCATATACATCTTTCATTCTTGCGACGACGGATGTATTCGTTGTAATACCATGCAGACCGTTTTGATAGTTGGATTTGTCATATTCATCAACATTATTCCGCATATGGGCATACACATCATCAGTTGTTATCTCCACAATTAATGAGTCTGTGTCTGTATAGAGCAACGTTACATTATTACCGTAATGACTATGCAATATATCGTAAAAAAACGATACATTATAATTTTCGAAAGATCCAAAATACTAAATCCGACATATACGAGTTTGTCATACGTAACGACCTGTTTCGACAATTCCACCGCAAATAAGTTGTTCGTGAATTGAATAAAATTTTTAAATTGTGGTTTTGCGACGTACCGTGCTATAGACATTTCAACATAGCATCCCACGCTAATCCGGGTAGAGTAACATACTGTGCCGGTTCTAATCCATACACGCCCAGACAGAGCCGCCTAAAGTTTTCGAACACGTCAGCCAAAAGCAGCACGTCTGATTTTAAATATACATCAGCATAATCACCGAGTGTATTACACTTGAAAGTGATCCCATACCTGTAGGACGTGACAATAGTCGTCATCGGAAATATTTGCATCACGCATTTTATCATAGAGTTTGTCACTGGATGGTACCGTGACATCCAATTTACTAAAACTGTCTACGTACGCATAGGGAAAGCTACCTTTCTTTCTAACTAAGGTGACGTCATTATCATCACTAAAATATTTCCTTACCTCTATACATTGCTCGTCTGACAAATTTTGAGATAGCGTATCTAATGATGCGGCCATAAACCTACAACTATCGACGAATCGCAAATTTATAAAAAAAAATTCCCGCTGACCGCGACTGTTTACAAATTCATCTACAAATATATGCTTACCGAACGTTGTATATTTTTCACTATTAACATGAAGTACGTTAATTTCTTCAGTTTCACTCGCTAACTGTTTAATGAACAGGTGGACATCATAACCACTGAGATTATGGAATAAAACTGGGATAAAAGTAGGTAATTCATAGTTTAAATTACAATTTGAATGTGCCGCACCACGATACCACCCAGTGAGGTGACAATGATCTCGTACTTTTGGATTTGTAAGATCGTCCGTAAAAATCTTGTCGCATATACAGTGGTGTGAAAAAGTCATGCATCACCCACGTCTACAATGGTTTTTGGACTCTAACAGAAATTTTTCGAATTCTTTCGTTAACTACGTTGAATTATCTGATTGTACTTCATATATCATTAGTGTTATTGCTAATGATGTCATTATAATTAATCAAATCGGCCAATTAAGCAGATTTTAAAGAATTCCAAAAATAGTATAATTATTAGGTCGTAAAGGGAAGTCGTTAAAATCTATTTAAAGTAAATTTGAAGAAAATAGTTCCATTAAATTGTTAGTATATATGGGCTGAAAATACTTTAAGCCATTATTCACTTTTTGCATTTCGTGTAGAAGGTTAAAATGTGTTCTAAACCGAAGCAAACGAAATTATCAGACCAAACGCGGTTTGAAATTATTTTTCATCATAACCAAGGTGCTTCTAGTCGCGAAATCGCGTCATTAGTAAAATGTAACCAATCTATACTAGTTCGGATCATTAAAAAGTATACTGAGTTTGGAAAAATCGACGACAAACCGCGTAGTGGGCGACTAAAGAAAACCTCCGTTCGAGATGATGCTGTCTTAAGACGAACAAGCCTTGCAGATAGACGTCTCAATTCCACCCAGTTAACAAAAATATGGAGTGAAGCTACAGGTATAAGTGTGTGCACTTCCACTGTGAGGAGAAAACTGATTAGTTTTGGATTGAGAGGGTGTAAAGCACGTAAGAAACCATTACTTTCCGAGAAGCAAAGGCTGAACCGTTTGAAATGGGCAAAGGAACATCTAAAGTGGACAACAGATCAGTGGCAAAGAGTATTATTTAGTGATGAATCAACTTTTAACATCAATAATCATGCTGGAAATACGTATCTCAGAAGGTTTCCAGGGGAAGAATTTTCGCCAAAATGTATCATTCCAACAATTAAGCATCCAACCTCAGTTATGGTGTGGGGTTGCATGTCCTTCCAAGGAGTTGGTCGGCTGCACATCATCTCTGGAATGATGAATGCCACAAAATACAACGAAGTGCTACAGAACAAAATGCTGCGAAGTGGAAACGATTTGTTTGGCGAAGAAAGCTTTCAGTTTCAAGATGACAACGCACCTTGCCATAGAGCTAAGATTGTTCAATCATGGATGGAGATGAATGGAATTATCAGGTTGGACTGGCCAGCGCAATCTCCAGACCTGAATCCCATCGAAAATTTGCGGAACAGGATATCTCACATCATATCGAGAAAAAAACCAACGACAAAGGTCGCCCTCATCGAATCTCTAATTGACGCCTGGAATCACTGCATCACTAGGGAGGAACTGGAAAAACTGGTGAATTCCATGCCTAAAAGATGTCAACTAGTCATCAAAAACAAGGGTTGGTCGATTAAATACTAAAATTAGTTTTAAATAAGATCATATTTGGCATAATGCAGTATACGTTTTTTTTTTGTAATTTTTTGATATTTCGAATAAAGCCTTTTTTTACTAAGTTACTTCAATGTTTTTTTATTTTATCATTGTGATTAAGTCCTTAGTTAAGATAGAGCTGATATAGAGAATATAGTTGAAGTGCATTCGCGTGAAGTGCTTTAAAGTTCATTTTTCATTAATTATAAGAGGTGATGCAGGGCTTTTTCACACCACTGTATAACAATTTCGACTTTGTTCATGTATCACCTGTTCTTCATCAGTTAATGGTAACATTGAAACAATAGTTTTCAAATGCTCATTATATATCCGTTTCACATCATTCTCGAGTCGTGTAATAAATACCTCCGCGGCATTAACCCCCCTACACAGTTCTAATTTGGACCACAAATCGTTTACACCACACATAATATAATAACTGAAAGAGTATGGCTCATGTTTACACGTCTTTATCGTAAACGGTTGTTCAGAATCGGGTTCAACGGCTCCAATTGTATCGAAAAGTTCATCGAACTCCACTCCTCATCAAACTCTTCGATACAAGTAGGGCGCAAGACACTCTCAGAAATATGTTCCCTGACCACATATCACATGATGAATACTGGTGCTCATCATGTGGAGCACCCCTAACCACGTCATATGATGTATATGACGATGACTCGTGTTACCTGTGTGACGAAGTCTGTTATGTGGACTATTAATATTTTTTGCTACGTATTGTATGTAATAAATTATTTTATGTCGTTCGATTACTTTCTTCGGCAGTTAAAACATGTGCGACGTGCCACCAAACTTTTATTATCCCCAGTATTACAATTGTTTCGATAAAGGCTTACTAACGTATCGAACATGGTCTGGAGTTCACTCGCCTTCATCACTTGCTGCGGCAGGGTTCATTTTCACATCTGCAGACGATACGGTTGAATGGTTCCTGTATGGGGTTAGAATAAACCGATGGCAGCCATCTGACAATCCGTTACAGGAGCATCTCCGATGGGCACCACACTGCACATATGCTCAGTTACTTGCACCACATCAACGCAGATGTAATGAAACGGAAGTGGAAAGAACCTCTTGCACTTTTACTAAATCGAAATGTTTTATTCCTAAAGAGAATCTATTTCTGAATAATACAATTGTACATGTCTTTGTTTATACAGAAAATAAATATATTAATATATCGTTTTCTTTTTTTTTTTGGTTTCTAGAGTATCAGCTAAGCGTAAAGTATGGTGAATAGATAGGATATACAGGTAGCGTTCAGTGCATGGTCATCACACATGACCTTGCTAATGTATGAGATGACTGGCCTTGGTATTGTGTAAGCTTGCATACGAGTGGCCTTCCTGGTGTGTGACCTTGGTAAAGTAGGCCGCTGTTGTATAACCTTGGGCGTGTGGGGCTTTGTGAAAGTAGGTCAGACACTGCAATTGTGCGTCCTTGGTCAGGTGGTAGCCTTGATAAAGTGGCAACCTTGGAAATGTGGGACCTTGTAAGTGTGGTGTGTTCCAAAAGTCTCCAAACTTACCTCCTGGAGTTGCTTTTAGTTTTTTGATGCAACTATTTTGGGCATTCCTTGTATATACCGTATAGTGAGATCTTTTTTGCGATTATTAATCCTACTTGACAATTCTGTGCGAAGGTGATCAATATATTTACACTGGTTAGGAGTCTGATCGGATATTATAATAATTTTCCTATGCTATTTAATTTATTTCTATTCTTTAAAACACTAATTCTATCAGCACGCGTTTCAGAATCACTTTGATTGGACGGGGTTTCCCATCCTTTCGTATACTATCCAATCGAAATACTTTTATTTCATTAGTATCAACTTTATCTGTTAATTGTAAAATTGAAGATTTGATTATAGTTGTTTCTTCACATAATGTCGGATCGCCACTTTCATCAATATTGAAAAATATTAAATTGTTTTCACGACGTTGACGTTCAGACACCTCTCCAATTATTTCTTCAGCATTAGAAGGGTCTTGATATACCATTTTTTTGTTGTTTTAGATCATTTATCTCAGATCTTAATTCAACAATCAGTTGCTTTAATTCCACTAATTCAATATCAACAGCACGACAAATAAAGCATATAAATTCGATTTTCCTATCTTTCACTTGTAAGCATTGATAATTTCCATTTTGTAGGTTGGAAGATCGTATGGTGCTCCACAGCAGATACTTTTACTAATGAAATATTTCAACTGATTGCAAACGAGACGCTGCTCGGCAAAAGAATATAAATACATCATTTACGACAAATGCTGTAGAAATTCGACAGTATGTTGGAATCCTGCTTTACATGTCGATACATCATTATCTGTGGCTTGAAAGTTATTGGAGTAAAAATGATTTTCGTGAAGGAGTTGCTGCTGGTCTTTGTAAATACAGATCTACTGAAAAACGTCAAGTTGGTAGACCTTCAGCGCTAGTATCAAAGTCTAGTTTATCAAAAGCCAAAAGGCTCCACGGCCAATTGACGACTTCCAATATCATGGACACGGGCATTATCCTGGCATGCATTATAAAGCTGGCAAAAGAAGTTGTAAATATTGCAAACAGTCAGATATCCAAGTCTTTTGTATGCCATGCAACCTAAATTTATACCTAACGCCGGCAGTTTCACAAAAGATCCTAATTTCTTTATATGGTTTGTAGTGTACCATTTTTAATAAAATGAGAAAACACCTGTATTTTTATACTTATTACCTTACAACCGTCTGTAGGCGGTCAACCTTTACATGTATTTCGTTATAACCGTTTGTAGGCGGTGTACCTTTATTTACACCTGGTGGGTACAAAATTAAAGCAATATAAAAGCAAACGTCAAATTCGTGTTTTTCACCTTCAAATTATGCTTAACCAAAATTTCTAACAATTTTTCGGATTAAAATTAAAAGTGGGCGGTTAGAGGGTTAAAATTGTCATTAACATTATATGGTTTCCATATTATTCTCTTTATCACAATGAAACTATTATATAGTCACAATGACAACACAACAGAATTTAGTGACTTACTTGTTCATATGGATAATGTCAGAAGATCAAAGACATTATATAAAAATAATTAAAATACATTAAATTTAGAGTTAATATACTTAGAGTATCCAACATTTATTATGTAATCATACAAATTACAGTACTGTCAAATGAGGTAGACTGCATGTATTTAAATATTGCAACCACAGCAAATGATACTCCGTATTTATTAATTTTAAATTATATAAAACTATGGATACCAAGAACTAATGTATATTACCAAAACAATTATAAAAATTTATATTTGAGAAGTAATGTATATTAAGAAAACAATTCTAGAATTTATATTTAATAAAAATTCACTGTTTCCGTACTCCACTAATCGATAAAAACGTATGATCACTGTATAAACCTGCAGCTGGTATTAACATATAAACTACAGTAATTGGCCCTTTCAATTTCTTTAAAAACTCTGCAATGTCAAATATTGGAACTTCTTTTCGAATATTGTAAAATATTTTCAAATTACATATAGAAGTTGAATCACGTTCGTGGCCTAATTGAAGCTTATTTATAGTATAATTCAAAGTTTCTGTGCAAACTTCAATTGGTATTATTTCTGATTCATCTTGTGAGCAATCGATATGTGTTACTATTGCAGAAATGTTATTTTCATAATTCCAACGGCGATAGACTGATATTGACCAATTGTCTACACATTTACCAGTCTCTTCATCTGTAAACATAAATACTAATACTGCAATATACCATCAAGTACAAAACTTACACTCAAAACTGCTGTTGTGTCTATGAGCCCACACATGCCATTCCACTAAAGCATTTTTAGGTAGATCTGTTACAACAACATAATTTACTATAGCATTATTAGATTTAGCCTCCCATAACTTTCTAACACCATCAATTACACTTGAGGTTGTAACGTAGCAGACAGCCTATAACAAAATGTTATTACCAATAGTTTTTCAAACAATAGAAATAAAAAAACCTGCACAACATCACGTAAATTAACATTCGAATCAATACCATTTAAAATTCGTGCAATATGCCTAATAGCTAATTGACACTGAAATTTAATACCACCTCTCGCTAATTTCATACTCCCAGGAACAAGGCCAATTTGTCCTGCAACATAAATAAATTCTCCTACTCTAGTTGCTTGGCTATATGGTCCTATATTAGCAGGGGCCCAATGAGAAACACTTTGAACATGTAAAGTATGCCTGTATAATTACAATTACTATCATTAAACAGAAAAAAGAAGAAATATCACTTTTCAATAGTAGATTCTTCCACTTCCATATCAATTGGTAAATTCCAGGATAAAACTTCCAAAATGACAGAGCAGTGTTTAGGCAAAGGCACTTGAACACATGCACGAGTAGGAGGATTTAAATGACTGAAGACATCAATATATAACTTATTTAGTTGGACAAATGTAGACATATTATTTATAAACATGGTAACTGAAACCACATCTTCTAATTTATGACCGAATGTTGAAAGACTAGCTAAAAACAATTAACAAATTTTAATTTATAGCCTAATTTGTCATATTTTTAATACAACTATTAGTATCATCTTTGAGAGAAATCCTTCACTTAATGGTTTTATCAAAAACATTAGAAATACTGCATACCTACACATTAACTTTTCGAGAGCATCTTTTAAGGATTTGTCGTAATTCTCACTGTTACCACATAATCCACTGATCCATAACCATCCATCACTACTTTTTGCACATCTAAGTTCAGTTGAATAATCAAATGAATTTAATCTATCAGGAATAATCTTCTCATCTTCATTAGAAGCAACCTGATTAACAAATTCAATTGCTTCTTCCCCATAGTCAGTGATATACCCATCACTACCTTTTAATTCAATATTATTTAGTCTATCCCCTTCGTTAAATTTAGATGATTTAGTTTCAAGCTTAAGTTTATTTAACTTGAGAAATCCAACAGGTGCAATGGGACTTGAAGAATGTAGAATCACTTCTGATTCTTCGCTGAAAAAAATTAAAATTAACAATTACACATGCCAAATAAAAAAAAATCTGGCCGATGGATTTCGGCACAACACTTTCACGTATAAGAAAACTAACTGTTGCGGGCAGCCATTCCTAATTCAATATAATAAGATTTGCTTACCTAAAAATTATTTTTTTCTTATTGGCCCTGTATTTTGCAAATCACTATATATTTTTACATATTTGGATAGCATGAGAAATTAACTTTAAACTACTTTAGATTTGTTTTTGAAACTTTGATATGGGATATTAAAAAAAATTTAAATAATTTTTTTTATTTTCGGCAAAACCGGAAGAGCTAAAAATAATCCAATATAGCAGTTGAGTAGCTATGTATGTCTACTATTTAATCCCTTCATTTCAAGATTTCATCTTTATTAGAAACATAGTTATAAGGGATTGAAATTTTTAAATTTTAAAATTCCTAACTCCGTTCCTGGATAAAATAGATATCTCATAAAGCTTATTATATTTTCGTTATATGTGACTATAAAATATGTAAATTTAAAAGCTATATGCTGATAGGCGAGACACTAATAAGATATACTACCTAGAAAAATTATTGTTTTCTTATTCACCTTATACTTTGCAAATCACTGTATATTTTTACATATTTGGATAGCATGAGAAATTAGTTTTAAAATAATAAAATATTTATCTTTTTTGGGGTTTTTAATGGTGTATTTAAATTATACAATCTAAACGTTTCGATAACACTTACAGTTATCTTCGTCAGTAGTAATATTTGTAAAAATTGTTAAAGATGTAAACAATTTTGTCAAAGTTGAAAAACAGTTTATGTTTTAATTTTTCAACTTTGACAAAATTGTTTACAACATCTTTAATAATTTTTACAAATATTACTACTGACGAGATAACTGTAAGTGTTATCCAAACGTTTAGATTGTATAATTTAAATACACCATTAAAAAACCCCAAAAAAGATAAGTATTTTATTATGAGTGTTAATGGTGAAAGTTTACATTTTCATATAGTTTTAAAATACTTTGATATAAAATACTAAAAAAAATTAAAAAAAATTTTTTGTTATTTTCGGCAAAACCGGAAGCGATAAAAATATTTCACTATAGCAGTTTAGTATATAATCCCTTAATTCCAAGATTTCATTTTTATCAGAAGCATAGTTATGAGGGATTGAAATTATCAAATTTGAAAATGTCTAACTCCGGTCCTGAATAAGTTAGAGAACTCTCCTAAAGTTCATTATATTTTCGTTATATATGACTATAAAATACGTAAATTTAAAAAAAATTACCAGAGCCATTTTTGAGAAAATCAATTCTTAAAAAAAGGTCAATTTTAACCCCGTAATTAAGGGCACCATTTTATTTTTTTTTCAAAAATATTTACAAACCGTTCGAAAGGATGTACTTTTATTTACAAGTTGCGATTTTCAATTTGCAGGTAGCTTTTGTGGTTTCTTAGTGACAGCGCAAGCCCCGAAATGCACTAAAAGCGCCATATTGGCCGCCATTTTGAATTTAAAAATTTTTTTAAATTTTTGTTCGATTGGGGTTTAGGGTTACTAACTTTTCACCAAACATAGACTTTTCTGGCTCTGTCAAAACTCATTAAAATCGATCAAATAGTCTCGGAGCCACACACAGTCAGACATACACGAAATTATTTTTCGCGAAATCAATGTTTTTCGACTCAGCGAACACGAAGATGTTGAAATCCGTGAAAAAAAATTTCAAATTTTTTTTCGATTGCAAACTTTCTCATAGTATACGAGAAAGTAAAAATGGAACATAGAATGAGATTAAATTATATTATCTCACTAATACCTGGTCCCACAAACGTTAATTTATTGTTAATCATTGATTACATTTTTTATTTAGGTTTAATCAGCCTTTGATCATGCAGTAATATATATGTTTGAGTCTTACTTTATGGACACGTTGCACATAATTAATTTTAATATCAGCTGTTGCTTGATTCTTTGTGCGCCCGTTTAGCTTATACTATGTTTCTTTTTAGTGGGAGCAATGACCGATAAAAATTACTCCTCTCACTCGTATTAAAATCATTGTGAGTTTCGTGATCAGCAAGAAAACGTTGCCTGCGTTGGATCCAGAAAGGATAGCTTATGGATAATAAAATTTCGACCCAAATATGCATCTGAACAGTACAGTTAAAAATAATAATCATTCGCTTAAACTATGGGATGATCGTCTAGATCATGTTAATTATTTTTATATGAACTTTACTCGGCAAGTAAAGCCTCACATAGAAGTTTATTGATAAGAACAGCCCAAAAACCCAAAGACGTAATCCACGCCGACGTTTATGGTATAATCAATATTCATTCGCCTAACGGATCTTGATATTTCCTACTTTTTAAGGATTTTCTTAAGAATAAGTCAGAAGAGAATAGGATGTAAAAATCTCGTACAAAACCAGACCGGGAATAAAATAAACGTTTTGAGAAGCGATCGTGGCGGAGAATACATAAATAAAGCTTTTACAGATATTTTGCAAAAATCGGAAATGTTACCCGAATGTTCAGATGCTTATACGCATGAGCAGAACCAGTCGTTCAGAACGCGAGATAAGAACAATATCCGAATGCGCAAAAACTAAGCTTATAAATAAAAATGTTCCTCAAGAACTGTGGTCAGAAGCGTAAAGCGCTTATGTACTTAGCAGAACAACAGCTAATAGTCAAGTAGAAAACAGAATTTTTGGAAGTACATGCTATATGGCTATACCAGATCAATTTCTAAGAAAATTTTACACGAAATCTCGAAAATTAATTTTAGTTGGGTATGAAGCCTACTTATCTAACTGACTATGAGATTCTGAAAGAAGGAAAATAGAAATTAGCTGTAGGGAAGAGGTGGCATGAATGGGACAGGTTTTGAATGGGACAATTGCAGTTTCTCTGAAAGTATTCTGTTATTAAGTTCCAAAATTATATAACAGATAGTACTGGAGGCACCTTTCCTTTTAAAATAAAAGAACTTGCTCTAACTGCATATGTTATTGTACTGTTGGTCTGTAAACGTTTTAAGGTTGTAAAAGTAGATAATTCGTAGTTCGCTTTTTTCGTTTTCATAAGATTTTACACAGACACCTTAAATTAACAATAGTTGACTGAGGTTGTAACGTGCCAATTCTTGTCTATCGTTACCTTAATTGAAGTTTTGAGTTTGTATTATAATTGGTAAATATATTTACATTACGTCGGAATCTTTTTCCTTTCAATAATTAAATTTTGTTATCTCTCTATATTTTCTCTTTAGTTTACATAATTATATTATATAGTTAATCTTAAGGGCTATTTTAGACACATCAATTTTTGTCGTTTTGTGCGCAAATGCGCACAGAACCCACTAATGCATTTCCGCTTCTTCTACCGTTCCGTTCAGTACGTTATCTTTTTTAAGTTTTACTCCCTTGTATAAAGTATGTAAAGGATTCTAATTAATTAATAGGGAACAAAGAAGGGTGTAAGGGTACGCCTCTACATTAAGGAAACCGCTTGTGTTAGAAAAAGGCTGAAATTTTAATAAATTTTGTAGTTGCAAAGACGAGGTAGTGACGTCACCAAAAAATCATAAAATGGCGGTGATAATGCAATGCCATCTCCACCAATTATAAATGGAGATACCTTTGTTTTGCATAAATCACACATGCTGTTATATATATATATATATATATATATATATATATATATATATATATATACAGGGTGTCCACTTTTTGATTATGATATATTGGGATCTCGGTAACTATAATAGCTACAAGGTCGGTTAAATTACAAAAAAGTTGCGATATTTTCTGCTCGTCCAGAATCCATTAAAAATTTGCCCTTATCTTTAATAAAATTTGGTACACTTACATAAGACGTAGATATGAGTACACTGGCATTAATAAAATTCTTCTAGGAGTATTAAATTCTGAAAGACGACAGTCAACTTTTTTTTTCTTATGGACGCCACATTGAATTTCTGCACGGATAGATAAAGGAAAATATTTACTTTATAACCATATACCTGAATTCCCAATAATTAATAAAAGTAATTGTTGTATGATGAAAAATAAAATTTTGTTAAAAAATCAATTAGTCATAGGCATATCGTTGTGAATAAAATGCTAACGTACAGTCAATGGTTGATTTTTTATTCTAAGAACAAGAAAAAAATAAACACATAAACAGAGTTTGTCATTTAGTAATTAAAAGAATCAATAGTTATTAAATGTCTAAAATTCAACAAGAAACAGTAAAAAAATTAAACAAACAATACAATTCATAATAATTGCTGAAAATGATGCCCCTCCTGTTGGATGCACAATTGCACCCGCCTGTTCATTTGTAGAACCTATTTTCTTATAATTTCTGGTGGAATCGAATTACAAGCAACAACTAGCCCATCACGTAATTGGTCTATGTCACTACATTGGGTTTTATAGACGGAATCTTTTATGTAACCCCATAAAAAATAATCCAAGGGATTTAAACATGGCGAGCGTGGTGGCCAGCTTATAGGAGATGATTTCCCTATCCAGTTATGAAATCTGTTATTTAAATAATTAGAAACTCTAACTGCGCTGTGAGCAGGTGTACCATCGTGTTGATAATAAACTAAATTTCTTAGGGTTTCTAAAGGGAGCTCATCTAAATAATTTTCTAATTTGGTTCTTAAGAAATTTAAGTACATTTCACTATTTAAGTTTCCATCTATAAAATACGGCCCAACTAACTTATCGTTAATCAACCCACACCACACATTTACGGAGAATCGTCTCTGATTTCGAACTTCTTTAACCAAATGATGATTATCCACTGCATAATAATGAGTGTTTTTTCTGTTATACATCCCGCTATTTGTAAATTGGGTTTCATCTGTCCATAATATTTTAATAGCGAAATGTTCATCATTTCTTACCTCTTTATTAAACCACTCACAGAATCTAAGTCTCTTTCCAGCATCCCCGGGATACAACTTTTGTACTGGTAAATATTTATAATCATGAAACTTGAATTTATTTATAATCTTATTTACACAGCTTTTTGAAATGCTACATTCTTGGACAATTGATCGACATGATTCGTTATGATTAATTTCCATTTGGGCTAGAACATTTATATCATTACCTGTATGTCTTAAGCCATACTTATTTTTTAACTTAAGATACAGAGCTATTTTCTAACATATTTTTAGATATTCTTGAAAACATCATAATAGAAGGTTGTCTTCTTTCTGAAAATGTTTCTTCATATATTCTTGTCGCTGCTACCGCATTTCTATTATTTTTTATGTAAATATCATACATTTCTTTTTTTTCTGTGTTGGTATATCTTACCATTTTAAAAACTATTTGTTACTACTAGGTGTTACACTACAAAACTAACAAATTTACTCTAAAATATTTGTTACTACTAGGTGTTACACTACAAAACTAACAAATTTACTCTAAAATATTTAATTATCTTAAAATTTGACAGATACCTACTTGATTATTGATTTAAAATGCAACGGTATTGACAACTATTTAATGTAACAATGCATGCCTACTGGATTTGAAAAACAAAATAAGTTATTATGTCTGTTCCTGTTCTTGCAATAAAAAATCAACAATGAAATGTACATTGGCATTTTATTCACAACGATATGCCGATGACTACTTGATTTTTTCCAAAATTTTATTTTTCATCATACAACAATTACTTTTTTTAATTATTGGGAAATCAGGTATATGTTTATAAAGAGAATATTTTCCTTTATCTATCCGTGCAGAAATCCAATATGGCGTCCATAAGAAAAAAAAAGTTGACTGTCGTCATTCAGAATTTAGTACTCCTGGAAGAATTTTATTAATGCCAGTGTACTCATATCTACGTCTTATGTAAGTGTACCAAATTTTATTGCAATCAGTTAAGAAATATAAAAGTTATGGCCGATTTTCCAAATTCGAGTTTTTCAGTTTTTTCAGGATATTTCAGGAATGGGAAAAGATAATGCCAAATTTTTAATGGATTCTGGACGAGCAGAAAATATCGCAACTTTTTGTAATTTAACCGACCCTGTAACTATTATAGTTACTGAGATCCCAGCATATCACAATCAAAAAGTGGACACCCGTCGTCAAATATCTGTCGTTTTAATCGTTCGAATCTGCGTTAGTTGTTTAATCTACATTTCCATTATTGTAGGTGGAAGATTTTATGAAAATTACCTTACGTTAATATATGCTACAGTTCATTTATTTGGATGTTGAGGACAGATTAAAGTTATAATACCTTCTCGTACGTTTGTATTATGGAAATTATAGTGTACCTTACATTATGTCCACAGTTCGTTTATATTTCGTTTATTTGTACGTGAATACAAATGGAAATTACCTTTACATTATCGTATGTTTGTCTTGTGAATGGAAATGAAATTCTCAAGCTACAGTTCGTTTTCTGCCGAGATTAATATAATTGTCTTGTACAAGCAAGTACATATCGTTCTAGTGCAGTTTACGTAAATAACATCAGTGTAGTGTGTTGATACGGTTACATAAACAGGAACTACTGATGTCTATTTCTAAGATAAAAACATTTGAGTTCATAACCATGTGTATATATGAAACAATCAACAGGATTTGAAAGTAAGAAAAATGATTTGGAACCGTAAGTTTGTGACACTTTCAAATAAGTATCATTTTAAGCAGTTAAAAACAGATCAATGTGTTTTTATTGGTCGTTTCGTTGATAGTAAAGTCTATTTAGCTATATATGTTAAAGATCGCCTGTTGCTTTCAAGGTGAACAGCCGCGATTATTGAACTAATTAAGATTATGCAACAAATGTTTAAACTTGTTGTGAATGTAACTAGCTATAAACTAAATTTTATTGGCCTAAAAACTGAACAGAATTTTTTCGTGGGTAAAGTGTAAGCCCTTCAACAAACATACATTAATAAATTTCTTAATATATTTCATATGACTAATGTTAAACCATTGGCGGTGCCCTCAGAACTCGGAATCTCTGTTGTCGACAGATACAATGTGTAACAAAAGTCAGCCATATCGCGAAGCGGTAGGTTCCTTGATGTTTTTGGTTACTTGCAGTTGCCCAGATATCTCCTTTGCAGTTAATCAAGTAAGTCGATCGATAGCAGTTAAAATAGACTTTTTATAAAATTGTTTATATGAAATTTTCAAAGATAATAAACTTGTTCGGGTACACAGATGCTGACTATGCTGGGTGCATAGATACAAGAAAATCTACTAGTGGTTATATTTTCCTGCTTACGAATGCCTCTTGTAATGTGGAAATGTCAGAAACAGTCGTTCAGTCTACAACCGGGGCAGAGTACATTGCTTTGACATTTGGTGTTCGAGAAGCTTTATGGTTGAAATATTTTCAACAATGTATTGCAAGTTATGATTAAGGTTGACAATCACTCAGTTATTAAGTTGCTGCAAGCTAGTAACACAATCGTACGAAACATATAGACATTAAGGTTTCTTTTTGTTTGCGATGAAATCGAGAAGGGTAACATTTCCATTTGCTATGTGAATTCAAGTGAACACACATTTTAACTAAGCCAGAGACAAGAACCGTTTTAAATCATTGTCTCAATAAAATGAGCATTTAGATTAAGCGATGTTTGATATTTTTTTTCCTTATGCCTGTACATTTATAAAAATTTTGTTTGATTTTCTTTAATAGATAATAATATTCAAATAGATGAGAATATTTGAGTCTTTATTTTACGGGCACGCTGCACATTACAAATTTTAATATCAGCTGTTGGTGATTATTTATGTCTCCGTTTAGCTCCTAAGTTTTTCTCTTTTTTGTTTTCATTCATATAATCCACTGACCCCGTTTTCATTTTAGTTCAGTTTCGGTTTTGCCCAAATTCTGGTATGTATATATATATATATATATATATATATATACAGTGTGGTCACTTAAGTGTGCAACATATGGGAATTTTTTTTATTAATCGATCGTCCAAAATACAGATATTGCCAAAAGTTGGTGCCTGTTTGATAACCATTTTAGGTGTTTACTAAAATCATTTGTTTTAAAATAATCATGGATATCGTCGATCAATTTAGTAGAATCAAATCTCGTCCATTAATTTGTATGGTGTTTATGATAAGCATTCAAAATAAAGCTTTTCCACTTTGGATTAGAGTTTTTGAATATGCGTATTATCATTACTGATTTTTTACCATGTTAAGATTTTTTTTTTCGAAATTTTAAACTTATGTTTAATATCGTTTCAACAAACATGAAGTTAGTGATTACCTAAAATATTAAAAATCTAATTTAATTTTTCAAATAGGCTCGAGTTTTAATAAAATTGTGCCAGATTGATTTCATTTTGATTAAGTTATCAACATGTTTTGGTAAAATGCAAAAAAAAATAGCCAAATTACTAACCTTTTCCGAAAAAAAAATAAAAAATTAATTAGAGGACCACGCTTTGGTATTCGGGCATAACTTTTAATTCTAAATAACATTTCTTTATTACATTTTGCCGAATTCTTTGAAATAAGGGTACTTTACTCTTGTGCAATTTTTATATTTTTTGACCCACCGTGTATACCGTTTGACTTGGAACCATTCTACGTGCACCTAAAATGGTTATCAAACAGGCACCAACTTTTGGCAATATCTGTATTTTGGACGAGCGATTAAAAAAAAATTCCCATATGTTGCACACTTAAGTGACCACAGTATATATATATATATATATATATATATATATATATATATATATATATATATATATATATGGGTGTTCTAAAAGTCCATCAGGAAACTCCGGGAGGAGATTCTACGA
The DNA here is from genome assembly GCA_036346205.1 of Vesta saturnalis. Classification (NCBI taxonomy): domain Eukaryota; kingdom Metazoa; phylum Arthropoda; class Insecta; order Coleoptera; family Lampyridae; genus Vesta; species Vesta saturnalis. The sequence goes on from JARFJB010001932.1 coordinate 702,031, forward strand.
GCTAAAAGTTTGTAAGGAAATTTTTTTTCGGATTGTCATTTGTTTGCAAGTTACGGCTTGTCAAAGACCGATTTTTTTAAATCTTCTTTTTAAATAACTTCTGCAGTTCAAGGTCGATTAGTCTCTCATTTGACATACTTACTAATTAGATCAAGTTCTATTGGAGCAGTAATAAAAAAGTTCCATTATGCACCGTTAGAGGTCACTTTACCTAAAACTCAAAATTTGTTTTGTTGAAAACTTTTTTCTCTTGCCAAACATCGCAAAAATATGAACATTATTATAAAAAGAAACAATATTAGAAAAAAATATGTGCTCTTTATTCAAGCCGATAAACGCAACCGTTTAGTCAGAAATCGCAATTAAAGTTTTATTAAAATATCAAATGTTGATCATTCCATTCGTTAATTAACCGAGTTGGCATGCTTCAAATAACTGTTATTAATACTCTTGGTACGAATTGTCACGAACATTGTTTAATCTTCGTATAAGTTTGATTTTTTACCATAATAATTTGGAAAATGGCTCAGCAATACTCAAGTACTGAATACCGTGACATGCATTTTTGTTATGGACAAGCAAATGGTAATGCAGAACAAGCGCGTCGGAATTACATAGATGCATATCCTGATAGAAGAATACCACATGCACAAACATTTGTTCACATTCACAAGGTTCTTTTAGAAATGATATTTATGACTCAGGAAGACCAAGAACTACGAGAACTGTAGAAAAAGAAGAAAGAGTGCTGGAGACAGTAGAGGCAAATTCGGCGATAAGTACATGAAGAATTGCCGCGCAGGAAGGTATTGCCCATTCTTTAGTTTGGAATATTCTTCACAAGCAACCTATTCCATGTGCAAAAGGTACAAGCACTTTATCATGAAGATCCCGTGTGCCATTTGCAGCTCTGTAATAGCATTATGGAAAAATATGACGAAGATAATGCATTTATTAATAACATTTTGTTTATTGACGAAGCCGGCTTTACAAAAGATGGTATTACAAACTATCATAATACTCATCGATGGTCTGATGAGAATCCACATGCATACCAGGACACAAAACATCAACGAAGATATTCTCTTAACGTATGGGCTGGAATCGTAGATCAATTACTGGGTCCTTACTTTTTTAATGGAGTGTTAAATGGAGATAGTTATTTGGAATTTCTTCGAAACGATCTTCCAGATTTAATTGAAGATGTTCCTCTAAGAACAAGAGCAAATATGTGGCTTCTACAAGATGGCGCCCCTCCACATTTTAGTTTGGCTGTTCGTAGATATTTAGGTGAGGTATTTCAAATCGTTGGATCAGAAGAGGTGGACCAATAGTCAATCGTGTCAGACGATCATTTCTAAAACGTATTGGAAAATGTATAGAGGTCATTACGAACATTTGTTATGATAAACTTGTAAATTGTTACTTACTCTTTGTAACTTTAATTCAATATACAATAGTTTTAGAAATGTTAGTAACTTATAATCCTTATGTTATGTGTAGTATTTTCTCTTGTATTGGTGTTTATGTATTTGTATTTAGTTTTTTTTTTGAGTTTGTCCTGTAATTGGTACTTGTTTCTGTTGGACAAATAAAATGTATTATTATTATAAAATAGGAAAATCTGTCATACTTTGTTAGTGTAATTCCACTGTCTAACGCTATTTCTTTGTAAAACCAGAATCGTTAATAAATAAAATAAAAAAATTGGTCTTTGACAAGCCGTAATTTGCAAACAAATGACAATCCGAAAAAAAATTTCCTTACAAACTGCTATTATTTTAGCTCGTAGAATCTCCTCGCGGAGTTTCCTGATTGACATGGATAATGTCCTATACCTAACTTTAGCCGTTTTTGAGATATTTTACGTCAAAAATGACGTTTGCAGACCCTAAAAAAATTAATAATTTTTCCTGTAACTGCCTTTATTATTCAATTTGAAATAGATTCCTTGTAGAAAGGGACCTATTTTTATATACTGAGTGGATATTTTGATTTTAAATTAATACAGGGTGACCAAAAATTAAGCACAAAAACTGAGTTATAAAAAACGTAGTCATTTTTTTAAAATGGAAGCCCCCTAATTTTATAATATAATATCCTATGTAGCATTAAAAATAAGGGTAACTTTATGTAAAGTTGTATATTACAAAAATGTGTAGTTTTCCAAATATTATAAATTTTGTTAGTTAGCTGTGACAGTTGCCATGACAATGTTAATAAACAATCAATTTCAATTGAAATGTCATTATTTCTAGTTATTTGATATTAAGTAATAATTAATAATCATGCCGGACGATTAAACTATACGCACAATATATAGGTTGTCCTATTTAAAATAAGAGGGTAAACATCAACTTCCGATATAAACGGAAGAACCGCCATCTTGAAAATATTTTAGACGAGTTGCCCCCATCGACATTGGTATACTGCCAAATTTTGAAAATGTTCCATTGCGTCCTTTTCGAGAAATCAATCGCGTCGTTTCGTCGTGTATACATATATATATATATATATATATATATATATATATATATATATATATATATATATATAGTATGGTCTTTTTACAATATACACCATTGGGGTCTTGGAAAGGGTAAGAGATACAGGGTTAGTTAAGTAAGGAAAAACTTGCGCCATTTTAGGCTGTTTAAACAATTAAAGAGCAACCTTTGGAGTTTTTTAATTATCCTGAAAAAACTGAAAAGTTGCGTTTTTTATTTCTTTAATAAATTTTTTGATATTAAGACTAGTAAAATGAAATCTTGCATGTTTATATAATTGAGCAAGGGCTATCCATTGCACTCCTTACAAATTTTCTAGGCAGACTAGATAGTTGGGTTTTCATGGGTAATTTTTTATTTTCTTATGGCCGCCATATTAGATTTTTATACCAAAGGAGCAGAAAAAAATTAGAAATTCATCCATGTATCACACACATGGTCAAAAAAATTCGATTCCCACAAGAAAAAAAGATCTAAAGAATAAAGCCATCATGCGAAATAATAAATGCATTTTTCAAAGTGTTAACAAACAAAACAAACTAAATTAATAAAAACTGCTCAAAATGACCCCCTCTGTGTTCGATACAGAGCCCTGTTCTTCAGTCCATGTTTAACAAATTGGACTCCTCCAAGAAAAAAATTGCAATTTTACAGAAAAATCACCATTAGAAATTAACAAACAACTTTTTTCAAAATGTCTTTAATTTCAAATAATGCTACTTATTTTTTAGAAAACAAACTGTTTGTTTACGAGGAACTCTATCTCGAAAAACTACAACCGAACTGAAACATTTTCCAGCGTTTGTTCAATCGTCTAGAAGAGTTTGAAATGTTAGAAAATGTTAGCAGCGACCTTGTCCATAATCGTGAGGTACATGAAATTAATGTTTTGGCACAAATGCATATGAATCTGGGAACATCTCAGCACAAAATTGCTACAGAATGTAATTTGTCAAAATCTGGTGTCCTAAAATTTCTTAAAAAACATAAATATCGCGACTTTAAGTTTTTACCAGTGCAAAAGTTTCATCCAGGAGACTACCAAAGAAGGCTTGAATTTTGACAGTGGTTTCGCAATAAACTGCCAGAAGATGCTAATTTCCGGACTAAAATACTATGGACCGACGAAACATTATTTACAAACAGTGGAATGTTTAACAGAAGAAACAAACATTTTTATGCGGTTGAAAATCCACATTTGGTGCAGGAAGTAAGGCCGCAAATTCGGTTTTCTGTTAATGTCTGGTGCGGCCTAATAAACAACAAGCTTCTGGGACCCTATATTTTACCGGAACGATAGAACGGGCAATCGTATTTACATTTTCTGCAAAATGAATTTGAAGAAATGCTCGAAAATGTAGCTTTAGCGACCTTGGGAAATTTAAAGTAATTTCAACAGGATGGAGCAACTTTTGAGTATTTTCAGCATAATTCAGAAACTACAAAAGCTATCTCCGATTGCTCTTAATATTAACAGTAGAACTGTAAGATTTGGCAGACGGGTAAACAAGACCTTGCTCTATCTTTTGACCTTCATACTTCCTGATTAAACTAAACTGGGTGTTTACAAAATATGGTCAATCTTTGCAAATTTGAAATCACCATAACTTTTGTTTTTTAAATGGAACACCCTGTATTTTATCATGTCATCGTGTTCTGTTTTTAATTCTCTTACTTTTTTATTAAGCATGTAATATACCTACCGTTACGCGTTCTCGAAAAATTTAAGATTTGTTGCAAAATTAATGACAATTGTGACAAACTGGACGGTCTATACAAAAGTAATAAAGCAAACAAAAGAATTTGTATTTGAAAAATCATAAATTATTGAGAAAATTATAATAAGTTATAACTAAATCAAATGCTCGATGTGTCCACCATTTTCTTGCAAACAGGTGTGAATTCAGCGATGCTGATGATCTATTCTTCTAATAGCGTGGGGATTTGTATTGTCATATTAAAGGAAATTATGCCTGTTCACAAAACCATTTTTGTGAAAGGTTGCTTCGTCGGTCATCAAAATGTGTTTAAAGAAATCATTGTCCTGTCCTAATCGTTCCAGTGCCCACTGGGAAAATTCCAAGCGTCTTTGAAAATCATTTGCATTCAGCTCTTGGACTAGTTGAAAATGGTATGGATGAAATTTATTTTTTTGAATAATCTTGGAAACACTAGTTTGACCAATACCTAAATCAGCACTGAGGGTTCTTCTGCTAACGTTTGGATTTTCCACTACACTGATTATTGCCACAAATACGTTTTCTTCGTTTATAACCCTTTTTTCTCGTTCTTTTCTTTCGTATTGTATATGTCCTGTTCTTTCAAATCTTTCTTTGAGTTTTTCAAATATCCTTGGATCAGGATGCCTGCGCTCAGGAAATCGTTGTTGATAAATTCTAGAAGCAAGAAATGAATTTCTTTCACCTTCACCCAAAGCGTAGACCATGTCAATACATTCATCTTGCGAAAATTTCATTTTTCACACTAAACTGAGGAACTAGTGAATGACGTTTAAGCCAAACGTCAGGAATTATAAATTGCAGGCCTACTGGATGCCCTCTTTACACTTATTGCCATATTATAAAATTATGATTTTAAAAACTCGCATAAGAAGTAAACCTTTGTCCATTAGTGTTTATTGGACCATATTGTCAACAAGACATTTACGATTTGTAAATATTCAAAGCAAAAGTCATGATTATTTTATTAATTTTGCAACAAATATTTCGAGAACGCGTAACGTTAGGTATATTACATACTTAATAAAAAAGTAAGAGAATTAAAAACAGAACACGATGACATGATAAAATACAGGGTGTTCCATTTAAAAAACAAGTTATGGTGATTTCAAATTTGCAAAAATCGACCATATTTTGTAAACACCCGGTATAGTATAATCAGGAAGTATGAAGGTCAAAAGATAGAGCAAGGTCTTGTTTACCCGTCTGCCAAACCTTACAGTTCTACTGTTAATATTAAAGTCTTCAGAACAATTTAAGTAAAGGTATAAATTTTCACTTTTTTAAAGAAAAAATGCTCTAACTTGGTAACGCCACAAAATAAATTTAAAAACGAAGTACCGTTTTTTAGCATTCAATAAAACAAATAATAATAAAATTAAATAAATATAGGGTTCCATTTAACAAAACAAAGTCCTGTCCTGCAATTATGGAACACCCTATAGGGATGAAACTATTTTTATTCGATGCACATCTAAGTCTGATATAGATCGGCGCTATAACATTTTTTTTTATTTTTAATAATAAAGCCAGGATCTTCCGACGGCGCACTAATGACACACCCTGTATATGTATATGTGTGTATATATATATATATATATATATATATATATATATATATATATATATATATATATATACAGGGTTAGTTAAAAGTATGGAGACGGCGATTTATTGTCGTTAATATTCATTTTAGGAAATTATGTTCAATACAAAAGTTTGTTATGAAATTATCTACAGTTGAGAATACTTGAATTATTTTTTTCTTCAATTGTTTTTAAGTTACGACGTCATCGATATTTTTTTGAAATGACAACCTATATTTCTGATTATTGATTTCGATAGTACATTCTATTCTCTTTTCAACGGTATACAAATTTCAATATGTTACATTTGAAAAAAATTGAGAAAAAGTGCCTTCATGTTCAAATATTAAAGATCCATTAGATTAGCAGAATTAATTAACACGGTAACTAGACTCATTTATATGCAATATTTGACATAAACAATAACCACTGATAAAGTTACCTCGCTCGAGTTTGTTTATCGTCTCGCTTTTGTCTATCTAGATGAATTTTGCTAATTTAATGGATCTTTAATATTTGAACATTAAGGCACTTTTTCTCAATTTTTTTCAAATGTAACATATTGAAAATTGTATACCATTGAAAAGAGAATAGAATGTACTATCGAAATCAATAATCAGAAATATAGGTTGTCATTTCAAAAATATCGATGACGTCGTAACAAAACAATTGAAGAAAAAATAATTCAAGTATTCTCAAATGTAGATAATAATTTCATAACAAACTTTTGTATTGAGCATAATTTCTAAAATGAATATTAACGACAATAAATCGCCGTCTCCATACTTTAACTAACCTGATATATATATATATATATATATATATATATATATATATATATATATATATATATATATATATATATATATATATATATATATATACGGAACTTTACCGTGGTTCTAATCTATAATTGCCTTTAGTTTATAGTTAAGTTTCCCCTCAGAAAAAAACTTCTACCATCGAATCTAAATGCTTCATGGATAAAATCAAGACATCTCGCTCTTTTAAGGAACATATACCTACTACTTAACAACAAGACAACCTCTAAATGGAACGGAACCACATATATTCACCTATATAAGATGTATTGCCTGTTAAAACAAATATTTTTGTGGCATTATATCAACAAAAGGGCAGATTTTGAATATACACTCTGCATGAGCACACATCTCATTGTCACTAAAATGTCACAAATGTAAGAATAATTCCAAACTTGTTATAGTTGTTTTTGACTCTACTAATGATGTATATTTGGCATCTTTATCGATCCCATATATATCATCAATCCTAACAATTTAAACATTTCTTTTCCACTCATGGGTACCATTGATGTAATGTTAAATCTTCTGATAAGTCTGGTCCAGGGGTAACAATTTGAGTAGAATAAATATTTGTTTGTTGAATCATAAATCCAATAACTCTCTTGGATGTATCCCGAGATTATCACGACACTCAGGTTTGAATATGCCATAAAGATCACTCCATTTCATTTTCAAAACTGCAGAATTAGATATATCAGAATCTGAGTCACTTTGTTCTCTAAAGTGAGGAGTAATATTTGCTGTTTCTTTACTCCTTTCAACATTTTTCTACATGTGAAGTGAAACCATAAACCTGTGAGAAAGTGATTATAATGCGTGCATGAGCAAATTGAATATGGGACCGCTGTTTGGACAGCTCATGTTTCCCTCTTAATCTTTGACTAGAGGCCACAACCGGCCACTGAAACTGCTACTAATAATGTTAGGAATCAACGATGCTATTATACCAAAATATATTACTTTGCAAAACACTTATCAACCTATCCGTTATAGGTTTATAAGCCTCTGTTTACTTATGTACATTTCTCAATCTACTTAATTCAATTTAGCTGTTGCTTTCCAATTATGAATATTTTAATGTGAACAAATTTTAAAAGGAGCGCAATTCTCGATTACTCTGATTATTACTATTAAAATTAATTCATTTATACATACATGACTAAACGACTATTAAATAATGGGCAATCCAACACCAAACTTTCATATTCGCCTCCTTCACCACATACATTTAATCCATATTTATCGTGCATAGCAAGTAAATGAGGTTCTAATAACCTTAATGATCGGCCTAGATGTCGTGATGGTTCTAACCCTAACGCTGCTACTTTAATAACAATTGCATCAATTTCACATTTAATCATTTCAGCTAATAATTCCTTTTGGTTCCTTTGCCACAAGAATGCCAAAGGTGTCAGTTCTAATCTTGAACACCTGTTAAAAACAAAAATTAGGAAAATGATGGAAATAAATAAGTTACATACACATTCTCAACACGATTCCTTTGATAATTTGACAAAATAGCACCAACTGATACAGCTTCAATAGATAGTTCATTTTTAACTTTTTTTAAAAGTTCAAATAAATCTTCTACTTCATCATCATTAGTATGAGAGTAATTCAAATCAATGTTTTTTGAGACACCACTTATGTCTTTTTGATAAAGTGGTAATTGCATTGATTCGGCTATTAGGTGAATTGCTTCATGTCCCACACTTTGATACATATAACTATCTATTTCAGTTTTACTCTTTGGGATTAAGTTCGCTAATGCTATAACTTCGTGACCTGCTGCTAAACATTGCATTATATTGTAGCAGCTATCTTTACCACCACTAATTAACGCCACAACCTTCATTGCTTTAATTATATAGATACAGTGTACTTGTGAAGTACAAAACTTGGCACTGTGTGTTCTATGTTATATAATAAGTTTCGTTTAAAAAACAATTGTTTAAAAAATTAATTCTTAAAATTACAATTTAAAAACGTTTTTGTAAAGCTATGAAATAACTTTGTAAGCACTCCAAATAAATTATGATCATTTTTTTACAGGTTAAAATAAACATCAATTTATTATGATGTGCCTCCAAACACACTAACGGGAGCGAAATGTGAATACTGCACCGTAAGGTATTTAATTGACATTATCTTGCTCGTTCAAACCTTTCTTCCAGATTTTCAAGAGAAATTTTATCAGTTTGTTTTTATCTGGACACTTTTGAGTGTATAATCGGGTTGGAAGAAAATATATCATAGAGGTTAATTCTTGTCAAGCATGATTGAAACAAATTAGATTACAACGATGATAATTAAAAAATATTAATTAGGTACAAGACAGGAAAGGTCACGTTCTGACGGGGAAAATACTACCCCAGTGTTCGCCTAAGTAGCCGCACATGATGTGCGTATATGCAGTGACCATACCGCTACATGTGCATGAAGAAAACTCCCTGAAAAATCTCATAGAAGGTAGACGGTAACAGTAATCGAACCCATTACCTCCAGAATGCTAAGCGGGTCATGTCACCACTACTCTACTAGCTTGGTAGGTACAAGGCGAGATTAGAAATGTAGTATAACAAATGGAACACACGTCAACAACGTTCAAAGTCACAGCCATTACATAAAGTTTGATATATATTACAATAAACGGATTTTATGATAAAATTACAATAGGACAATATGCATGATTTGCTGATATTCATAATAAAAAATGTTGTTTTAAATTTTCATATTACAGCCTACTCAAAATTGGGTACTAAATAAAAATTTGCATTGTTTTAACACGAGTTACTATAAACTTTTCAACAATTTTCAAAATAACTCACTTGCAGTTAGTTTTATGATATACAAACCATGCATCATTTTGGTAGAGAATTTAAATCCGAATCGAGTTCCGAAAAAAAAATTGGGTTATTCTTTACTGAAGGCTGTACTAAAAGCTCTGTTCCAAAAATGTATCATTTTGTAAAAATCCGACTATTTAGGTAAGCACCATTTTTTTTTAAATACCGTTTTATTGTGTAACCTCAAACCCTTATCAATAGGTCAATAAACCTAATATTAATGTAACGTACATTTATAGTGGAATTCAAGAATGTAATAATATACAGGGTGTGCCATTTAAAACAATCTTACAATTGCGTTGCCACACTTTTTCAGGCCACTCTGCATATTTTAAATTTATTTCTTAAAGTACCCCAGTTGGCCTCATTAATGATTTGATAAATCATTTTTGTTACAGATTTGACGTAATATTACCACAGAAGAACAGAATACTAAATGGACACTCTACATACACGTTTGCAAATTTTTTTATGTTAAAAAAGTTATACATATTACATACACCGTACCTGGCTAAATCTACTTATTTACTAAACACTATTCTTTGTATATAATACAATATACATAATCTTTTGTTTCACATTCACTTCAAATACAGAATACCACAATTTGAGTTTAAATTGATATTAATCAAATCTGACGTTTGAGTTTCGTTTGTTAAATTTCAAAATCAAGGTTTTACTAAAAGTTAATTTTTTTCCGTTTTCTGTCCACCGATAGAACTAAATTTGGGGAAGAAATGCGTTATTGAATCAGCCGGAATTTACGGTTGCAACAGCATTTAAAATATTTATACAGGAAACGAATAAATTTTATTTTTAACCCCCAACGACAAAGGAGGAGTGTTATAAGTTTAACTTGTGTATCTGTGTATCTGCGTATCTGCGTATCTGTGTATCTGCGTATCTGTGTATCTACGTATATGCGTATCTGCGTATCTGCGTATCTGCGTATTTACGTATCTGCGTATCTGCGTATCTGCGTACCTGCGTATGTGCGTATCTGCGCATCTGTGTATCTGCTTGTTTTGTTTTAAGAGCATATTAGCGATACCCAGAAGACACCACGTGGGGATTGGCTCAGAATAGTCTTTCATTTTTTTGTTATGATTTTCTTTAGTTTTATTATTGTAAACTGCATAATAAGTTTTAATCGGAGTTTTAGAAATTCTTTTTTTGTTGTTGCCGCACAGTGCATTTATTTATTTTTTTTTTGTTTAAATGTTATTGTTTTTATTTCACTTTCTATCTAAATTTGTACTAGTGTTATTGTTACGTATGGCGTACCTTTTTTAAGCAGTTGTCATTCATATGTTTTGTCGATTTTAATATGTAAGTTTTTCAATGTATGCTAATACTTACTTAGGATAATTAACTTTTAATAGGTGCTTCTAAATAGTATATATGATGTTCTTGGAAAATAAAATTGTTTGAGAATGTGACTTCAAAATATACTGGAAGTGTGAGAAGTTTCAAACTACAAAATGTAAAGCTTGAGTAGCAACGATAGGTGACGGTGTTACTCAACAAACTGAGCATAATCACGCAGGTGATTCTGCAAAAGTGGAATGTGAACAAACTTTAAATTCGATTAAAGATAACTCAAGAAATACTCCTGATACGCCACAGCACATTATTTCACCGGCATCAACTGGTCTCAGTCATGCTGTTGCAGCTAGACTGCCCTCGGTGGGTACTATAAAACGAAGAATAAGAAACGCTCGTGCGAAAGTAAATCCTGGACCCGTCGTACCTATTCATCGTCGAGACATAATTTTCCCGTTCCGAAAATTGGTATGGTGAGAAGACCTTTAAGACGACCCGCCACTCTTTGCCCAGTTATATACAATACATGGTCTAAAAGAGAATAATATTATACCATTATTGTATGCTCTTCTGCCAGATAAAACTCGTGGGAGTTACATTCGATTACTAAGTCAACTCAAAAAACTTGAACCAGCGATTGATCCACAGAGATTTTGAAGCCGCGATGACAGACGCCATCACAACTGAATTTCCTCACTCAAGAATTCGTGGATGTTTTTTCCATTTCTGTCAATGTGTTTTTGGTAGTATCCAAAGAAGTCGCCTACAACAACGATACGAAACAGATGTCGAGTTCGCCCTCAACCTTAGATTACTTTCGGCGCTTGCATTTGTTCCAGTCAATAACTTAGTTGAAGCATTTGAGTTCTTGGCCGACAATGAGGTTCTTCCACAGGAAGCTCAAGCGGTTATGAACTATTTCGAAGATACCTGGATTGGTCGTCCAAATCGGCGTCAGCGAAACATACATGGGCTACCCTGTGTATTAAATAACTCTTTCAAGTACCAGTACAACGATCCACATAGTAATTTCCTTAGTTCCTAAATAAAGCGGTGATTTTTAATGTTCTAATTTTTATTAACACAATATGCTCCTGAAGCCGATTCTGCCAAAATAGTGTGAAAGATTTTTGCTTAATTAAAAAAAATACATATTCTAATAATTTAGGTGAAAAGACTACAAAGACACAATATTTAATTTTATCTTTAATTAATTATGTACTCAAAATGGCCGCCACCCTTTTCCAAACAGCATTGCACTCTTCTAATAACATAACATTTCTGGTGTTATACCGTTAGATGCTTCTTTACCCTATATTTTAGATTATCCCGAGTTGACAAGTTTATCTGGAAAGAGTACAAGTGTGTTATTTATCTATCTATCATGTTTAAATCTTTCTTTTGTGATATTTAAATAAACGGCATCAATATTAGATTTTGACAAAATCAAAGGAATCCATGATATTGACTTAACGTCATTGGCGTTTGTGAGTGATCGTCATTTATTTGGAATAAGTTGACAGCCTAAAATGTCATTTGTTAGTCTAGTTATTTACAATATCTCTTCAACTGTTGGTAATTAATAATTAGTTTTTATGTTCAAAATGGCAAATTTATTCCGTTATTCTCAAAATGAGAAAGTTGACATGTTGTTGATATACCGAGAGTGCAGAAAAAATTCCGCTCCGGCGGCATTGTTGTATGCCGAACGATTTCCCGATAGAAATCATCCCAACCGACATTTTTCAAAAGTTGAAGATTAACTTAGGAAAATGAACCATGAAGATAAATATCTTATTAGTGAAAATACAGAAGTAGAGGTTTCGGCTTTCGCGGATGTATATCCTACGGCATCAACCAGAGAATTGCGCATAATGCAACAATTAGTCGCCAGTTCATACATAATATTTTGAAAAAACATAAGTTCAACAGTTATAGATATGAACTCCATCAACACCTATACGATGGTCGTCCTAGAAGATTGGAATTTTGCAATTGCGTTTTAGACCATTACCGGAATGATAGGGGTTATTATAAACAAATTTTATTTTCTGACGTAAGCAGTTTTACTAATAATGGAATGGATGTTTAAAGGAAATTCCGCATTTATTGCGACAAGGTGATTTCCAAGAAAGATTTGATTTTAAGGTTTGGGCTGGAATAAAAAACAATCATATTATTGGACTGATATTTTTTGACGAACCACTAAATAGTGAAAGATATTTGTATTTTCTATTGAATGGAATAGAAAATGAGTTGGAGAATATTCCATTAATAGAAAGAAGAGATATGTACTTTCACCAAAATGGATGCGGGGCCCGAATGCCAGATTCGTAACTGACTATTTGAGTGAGCGGTTTGAGGATCACTGGATCAGCACAAATCGGCCTGTAAGATGCCCTCCAAGGTCAGGAGAAATTACATGTCTAGACTTTTTTGTGTGGGCTTATATCAAAAACAAAGTATACGCTATACCAATTACAACCGTGGGCAATCTAAAATATAGAGTTATAGAAGCATTTAACAGTATAACACAAGGAATGTTCGAAAATGTTCATTAAAACTTTATCAGAAGAGTCCAATGCTGTTTGGAAGAGGGTGGTGGCCATCTTGAGCACTTAATTAATTAAGGATAAAATTAAATAGTGTATGTCCGTGTACTCTTTTCACCTAAGTTATAAGAATATGTATTTATTTTTTTTAATTAAGCAAAAATCTTTAACATTACTTCAAGTGAGTCGGCTTCAGGACTATGTTGTGATAATAAAATTATAGAATTAAAAATTACTGATTTATTTAGGAACTAAGGAAATTACTATGTACATCGATTTAGTGGTGCTTGAAAGAACTATTTAATATACAGGATGGCCCATGTATGTTTCTATTGGGAAAACTGAATTTTAGTTAAAAAACCGCAATTTTTTTATTTAATCGTTAAAAACTTCACAAAAACTAATTATTAGGAAAAATAATATTGTGGGGGTAATTCTACGTCAATTATCTATAGTTTGGGTGACGTCATAACGATCTAAAATTTAAAAAAATATTTAACAAAGAAAATTAAAATGGCGTTTGAGTTGATATTTGATAGATGAACTGTATGTATTTGAAGCTGGAGAATCCAAATATGTAAAAATATGCGGGGTGTTCCATTTAAATTTTCAGCTTTTGCGTCATTTTCGATTAAGCCGGAAGTCGGGCATATTGTTTTTTTTATGTAAAAAATCCCAAACCTGCACTAACCCACCAAAATTTGAACAAAATCTAACGACCTGTTCAAAAGTTACACGGGTGGTTCCTATTTGATTTACACTCGGTACATGTATGTATACGGGAATGTTAAGTGGAGACACTCCAGATTTTTAGAAATTAATAAACAAACCGATTGAATATAAATATTGAAATAATACACATTAACTAATTCATGAGCTAGAAGTGTGTGGATAGAAAAATTGGCAGGAAACACAGCTGTCATAAATGAGATAATATCATTTGTAGAAGAACTATATGAAGATGGACACATTAAAAAACCAACTAGTCGTTTTTTAAACAGTACGCTTTCTTATCTTCCATATTCTTCCAATCACTTTCCTTCCAGCATTGACCCGACGGCCAATCTCGCCATCTATTGTACCATCTGCAGTGAACATTATACCCAGATATTCCAGCTCGTCCACTTGCTCCACAATTTCATCTTGCAGAGTAAATGCTCTACTCTACTTTCTACCTTCCCGATTGAACACCACAATCCTTGTTTTATCCGTTTACCTTTAGGTCCATCCTCTTGCAGACTATACAACTTCCTCAGAGCTGTTCGTAGCTCATCTGCATTCTCGCTTAATAAGATTGTGCCATCTGCAAACACCAAAAGTCGTACGTTTACGTCGCCAACCATTAAACCATTTGTATCGGTACATACTTGCGTAACACATTTATCCCTCTACACATTGAACAACCACGGTGACATCACACAGCCTTGTCGCACGCCTTGCTCAATATCAAAGTATTCGCTCACACCCCCTCTCATTCTAACACCTGCCGTTATATACTGCGTTCATTCCGTTTATTAGACCTTTACTTACGCCATATTCATTTAATATTTCCCACATTTTCTCCCTATTCTACAAACGCACAGTATAGCTTCTAATTTACACTAAAAATACTCTTCGATCTCCTGCTCGAGAGCAACCATCTGATCAACACATCCTCTCCCTAGCATGAAGCCACCCTCTACATCTCAAATTTTAGTTTGGGTAGTTTCACGTACTCTATATCAGTACTATTCCAAATACTTTACCAGGTACACTGAGCAGGCTTATTCCTCTGTAGTTTCTACAATCACTCTGGTTCCCCTTACTCTTATACAGTAGTACAATGATCAAGGTTAATGTCATTAAACTTAAAATTTACTAATCATTTATCATCGTAACGCTTAAGTAATACTTTATTCTGTTTGATTATAAACACATCTCTAAGTCCCACAAATTCTAACATAATTTTGCCATGATTTTCGTCTTTCATTAAGCGTGGAGCTTTCTTACTTGTTAGTAGAATTCCGAAGGTACTATCGGGACTATGATCAGATGCATCAAATCTATCAATGTGTTGATGATTTCCTGGATATCAAAAACTGAAAACGCTTATATGAGACTATCTGTATCTGTGCACAAAATACATTATTAGGAAAATTAGTATTACTTTCAAGGTATGTTAAATGTGTACACTTTCCTAAAATACTTTCACAATCCGAATCAATTTTAAATGGTACATTTTCCTGGAACTTGAGATTTTTGGCAGCCTAGCAGAGCATCGATTAGGTTGATAATGACAGTGAGTGCGTGTTTTTGTAAAAAGATATCTTAAGAAAAATTGTTCAAACATCGACAACAAATAAATTTATTGTGGTCCTTATTTCATAACTGTTTAATCCACGCAAAATGATAAACAGTATTATTTGTATTAACATCAGCAATATTTAGTAGAAAGTAATATTTATAGGTTCCCTGTCACTATTTTGATTTTCACATAATATAAGTGGTAATATACCGTTCCCTTCCCAGCAAAACAGATTAATGGAGAGGTTGTTCAATTTTTCTGCAGCAGCTGTGGGAAATAAGGTCCGTCGGGGCTCGTACTGCATATCACCGCTCGATGGAGCGCAGTTGGATAAGGAGTAGGGCGTGGAATGAAGTTAGATGTAGAGTGACCATAAGAAATCTACTAAAGTGGACATATGAATAGAAATAAATATGGGGGACCAGTGGGAATAAGAGTGGAGGTGGTACTAATCAACGACAGTATAGAGTGAGGTATGCCGTGAAATTTTTTATCCAGAATTATGTGACGTAGCGTTTATCAGTTGAAGAACGGCTACTTGTAATTTATCAATATTTTCGTTTACATGGGATACTGTCAACTCCTATGCATGCAATGGAGTACAAAAGTTGAGTATCGGTCTAATAAATATTTGGCAGGTGTTACGACGGTAGTCTAGCCAATGGATTCTTTTTATGAATGTTACATCTGGGTATGTGACTTGATATTGTAGTGGTGGTCTTGGTCCTCGAGGAGTAAGAATGATGTCGGTAGTTCCTTTACGGTAGGTAGTTTTGAAATTGAACTAGTTAAATAGAAAATTACGTATAAGTGTACTAAAGAAGAACGTTTGGCATGCCTGCTAATAATGAAAAAGTTGGTAGAAGCACATACTTTGACCTTGACAGACCTGCCTGAAAAAAATTAATGGAAGACACCTGGCTATCGGTTATCTGCTAAATTTTGTTAAAGGTTTCGATTTTCTCTAGGAATGCTTGGTTTCGAGTCGAACTGGGTATTAGGTGGATGACGTCAAAGTAACCTCTCTGCCTTCGGGACAGAATGGTTTGTAGACGTTTGTCTCTACAACATACAAGAGTATATATTCGGTAGGATGAAGGTCGTGAAATGTCGGTATATATATATATATATATATATATATATATATATATATATATATATATATATATATATATATATATATATATAACAGCGGTAAAAGAAAACTTCTCTTAGGAAATAGTTTGTTGTAGTCGGTTAAATCCATCCTATCCAGAAGTGGAGTTCTTTCCTTGTTTGAAGATTTCTGTGAATTGATTTTGTAAGATGAGATTTACAAGATGGTCGTTGTCAGTGTGTTTATAAGTTCTGTTGTCCTTAAGGTTTTCCCCGTGCTCAGATTTGAAGTTGTGAAACGATGGATCGTCAGAGGTCGTGCTAACAAATTGCTAATGTTGCCAAATACAATATGAGCAACTGATCAACCATTCACTTTAAACTCTATGGAAAACGTAACTAAATAACCTAGTCACCAAATTGAATTCCAAGCTTATATATTGCGCTCTATTCAAAAATTTCAGTAATGGCGAATTCTAAAGTCAAAAACCAAAATTATTGATTCAATATATACATTCTTGCTTTTTTATTTATGAATTTCAAAATTTTCTAAAACATGGCACATATTAAAGTAGAAATTAACGTCAATAAAATAGCATTTTTTTGTAGCAACTTACAGGTAGAAATAAAGTGATTGTATGTACTTGTTTCCAGGAAACATACTTCGACGCGAAGGGTCTGTTAGTTGTTTAAGCATCCTAACGCTACTTCCACCAATAAACCTTTTCAGAAACAGGCTCGTGGGAGTGTTTGGCTTAAGCTGTAGTTCAGGCTGCACTAAAGTACTTCAAGCGAAAATAAAATAATTTGTTCTTTTATTGCATTAAAATTCTTAACATCAAAAAGCATTGATTGCTTTCAATGAGGTAATTGCTGTCTTTATTAGTTTAACCATTATGTTGTTCTTATACTTCCCAATGTTAGCTGAAAATATTTATTTACAATGCAAAAATATTAAAATTGAGCAATAAAATGCTCGCTAGACAGCATATTTTAAAAATATTTTCACAACTACAGGGTGGCCCATAAGTCCATAACAATACAAACTTATATATTTTTAATAGCACACCCTATATGTTATTCCAGATTTTAATTCTCCTCGCTTTCGTACATTACCTCAACAAAATATCAGCATCTTATACCGAGTGGTTTCAGTGATGATCACTCTGTATCTTTCAAGAACAAACGAAATTAATTATTATTTGTAGTAGGATATTTTATGTATATGGTCTATTTTATGTTTATACAGATGGCTACACGAAATATTGGAAGTCGTATACAAAATGGTCCAAAACGAGAATCAAAGATTGACTGGAAATTTTCAAATGGAACACCCTATATTCGGCATAGCATAACTTATTTCCTAGTCTATCGATTTTATTAAGCATTCCCTATACCCGTTATTAATCAGAACTAGGCGTAAAAGTTATATCTTTTAAAGCACTGTTTTCCCATCGGTGGTCCGCGGACCAAAGGTGGTCCGTGAGAGCCTTGAGGGTGGTCCGGGACAGTTCGGTGACTACTTATAAATAAAGCAATATTTTCTCGTGATTAAATCAAAATTACGATTTTCGTTGAGTAAGATTAAGTAAATACTGATGAATATCAGATATTTATTGAATTATTTTTATCATAATAATTATTAGAATATACCGTAACACAATCATAATAACTTTTTGTATCATGTAGAAAACGAGTTTTCAATAACATTATAACAGGTGAACACTTCGTGGCTAGGCCCGCAGGCGTCGCACAGACAGTCTGCAGTCAGTGATAACGTGTACATCACGTGATGTCTGACAGCGCTGTTCGCCCCAGTCGAACCGGTAATATCTACTTAGTTTCTTAATTACTCACAGTTCAGTTTGAGTCCGCACTTCGTAGCAGTTAGTCTTGCGAGCAGTCCGGGAAATTGTGGTCTGTACTTATTTGTTTGTACCCTTCCATTGACAATGCGGAGGTATGACAGTGACCATATCAAGTTCGGATTTACGGTAATTGAGGTAAATAGATTAGACCTCAAAGCGAGATTTGTGCAGCTGTTTTCAGCAATGAAGCCTTGAAACCTGTAAAGCTAGGACGTCATTAAAAGAGAAATCGTGCTAATATAAGTGGCCGGCTACCTGAATTCTTCGCTGAAAAACTAGAAAACTTAATGAAAATGAAACTAGGAAAAACCGATGCAGCATATGAATCGTCTGAGAAGGTACTCTCCGGTTCATTTGAAATTTCGCATTTAATCGTCAAGGCGAAGAAACCCTACGCGATTGGAGAGGAACTAGTAAAACCATGTTTGATCAAAGTGGTCGAACAGGTTTTAGGACTTGAAGCCTCTAGCAAGATATTCCTTTATCCAACAATAAGCGAAGGCACGGATTGATACCATGTCCACTCACATTGAGGACCAGCTAGTTTGTGAAATTAAAAGATTTCCTTATTTTACTTTGCAGGTGATGAGAGTACCAACGTATCTCAATGCAACCAGTTGCTAGTTTTTGTTCGATATTTGGGAGAAAAGAACAAAATAAATATTACAAGAGTTAGAAACAACATCAAAAGGAAAAGACGTCATGAAAATCATTTGTGATTACTCTGAGAAGCATGGTCTTGAGTGAAACAAGCTTTTGTACTGATGGAGCACCTCTTACACACGTTCAGGCCTAGCAACATTAGTGAAGGAGAAGAACCCTGGGCTGGTGAACTCTGTTAAAAGTATTGCAAAACACACGTATTTTCAAAAAGTTATGCGCAGAATTAGACTCCAAGCACGAGACACTACTTTATCATACTGAGGCGCGTTGGCTGTCAAGAGGCAATATGTCGGCACGCTTATATGAGTTGAAAGTATTTTTTATTGAGACTAAAATGCAACATTTCTTGGAACAACTGAGTGAACCAAGCTTTGAGATTCATCTCGCCTATCTAATGGACGTTTTTGGTCACTTGCATCAATTAAACTTACAACTTCAAGGCTCTGGAAACGAAAATTTTGAAGGTATTGGTAATATATCTACATTAGAGGACAAACTTCATGCGTTTTTGATCTCTGGATAGGCAAAGTTGAAAAAAAAACTGAAGCTCTTGCTAACGAGGATTATGCTGCTGTTACAAACCAGGTGCAGCATCACATACTCAGCCACTTAGGCACCCTCAAAAGTATATTTGCTCGTTATTTCCCAGAATATGGAAACAGTGGGACATAATCTTTGAGAAAGCCTATTAGAAATCATTTCAATGTGAAGCCTACAGATCTTCATGACAATATTCAAGAGGAAACTGTCGAACTTCAAAACGTTTATTGTTAATTAAAAAGAAACAACTAAATCGGCTAAATGCTAGCAGTGATTTGATAGTAGCTCTTAGCAAGAATTTCAATCCTAGAATTCCTCAGCTTGTCAAAAAAATTCGTGCACAAAGGTCACATTGAAGAAAAGAGGTAAATTTTCATTGTTATTTTCGACTGAGTCAATTTTGCATTCCTTATTTCATTAAAAGGCAATTTACAATTAAAATATGTTTTTACCTTTTTTGAAAAATTGTTTTATTTAATCACCTTTGAATTTGGTTAGAACTGATAAAATATATGTAATAATGTAATGGGTGGTCCGTCGTAATTCACTTTCGTACGGAATGATCCGCAGACATCTGCGGGTTGGGACCCACTGTTTTAAAGGATACGCACCTGTATATTTTATTCCTATTATGTCAGGAATAAAGTACGCAACATCTTTTGTATTTGTAATTATACTGATATTTTCAATGTTTCAGAGATATTCATCAAAAGCTGTTTAGACATATATTTCTAGTACTAATAATACTATCTACAACAAATTTTAATATTTAAATGATATTTTTGATAATCGGACTAGTCTCTTTTTTTTAATACGCTCTACTATTGCGTTAAAATACGTTAGACATGAAGCGTAAACTAAGGTGAGTAAAAAAACTACCGTTATCATACTTTGTTGGGGAAAATAAGATAAGGTATCTAATAGCTGGCCATGGAAAAAAAATGCGTGGTAACTGTCAAATAAATAAACATTAACGTTTCAATTTACGTATCAACTATAAGTTTGTACATTGTTAGTTATGTGTTGCTGAATATTATTTATTTGCGTTACAGCTATTATTCATTTAACTGGTTTTTACTGATAAAAGTGTTTCTTGTGGGTACCACAAAGATGATGTATTACAGAGATTTATACAAACGGGACGTGTAGATTATACAAAGCCAGTTAAGAAGACCCGTTCGAAGTGAAGAAAATGAATTGTCTGTTATGTAGGTGTTAGTGAAGAGTTCAAAGGATTTTCAAGGGTAACCGTTTTCATGCGTATCATATCCAGTTTCGTCGACAGCTATTTGATATGGATTTAGAGCGACGTTTCGTATTTTGTAATTGGGCTCAACATAAAATTGATATAACTTACAACTTTTTTGATAAGGTTTTGTTCTCGGATGAAGCCACATTCCACAAAAACGGATTTGTTAATCGCCATAACTTCCACTACTATTCAGGTCAGAATTCAAGGCTTTTCAGGCAGGTTGACTATCAGCACAAATGGTCAATATATGTTTATTTTTGAACTTTATTTTTTTAACGGACATTTGAATGGAGCTATATCTTGATTTTTTGCAAAATCATTTGCAAAATCTATGTGCAAATTGGCCAATAACTGTAAGGAATGAAATGTGGCTGCAACACGATCGGGCCCCCGCCCATTATTCCGTTCACGTCAGGGACCATCTTAATGCATTCTTTCCAAATCGTTGGATATGCGGAGGAGGGCCGTGTAAATGGCCACCCCGATCCCCCGATTTAACTATACTGAATTTCCTTTTGTGGGGATATGTTAAGGAAATCGTTTACCCAAAACCGCCAACCACAACCCTTCAAATGATATAACTTTTACGCCTAGTTTTGAGTAATAACGGGTAGTTTCGGACAAAGATGAATTTAATTTAACTAAAAAACGAGTGCGTTTGTGTATACGGAATGCTTAACAAAATTGATACAGTACCAAATAAGCTATCCCATGCCGATGATAAATATAGGGTGTTCATTTGATAATTTCGAGAAAATCTACGATTCTCGTTTTGGACCATACTGTATACGACTTCTGATATTTCGTGTACCCATCTGTATAAAAATAAAATAGACCATACACATAAAATATCCTACTACAAATAATAATTAATTTCGTTTGTTCTTGAAAGATACAGAGTGATCGTCACATGTCCATACAATATTCAGACAAAGAATTTTGTTGCGGTAATGTACGAAGCGAGGAGAATTCAAATCTGGAATAATATATAGGGGGTTCCATTAAAACATATAAGCTTGTGTTGTCATGGTCTTATGGGCCACCCTGCATTTGTGAAAATATTTCTTAAATGTGCTGTCTAGCAAGCATTTTATTGCTCCATTTTAATATTTGTTGTAATATAAATCGTTTAGATGTAGTAGAAGACGGGAGCTAAGATGAAGGACCCTGTATGTAAAGAATTTATTTACGATTGTTTGTTACAATTATTTGCTGCCCTATTAGATATTACAGTTTTATAGGTAAAAACAGTCATCCTTATTGTATGTCTAGTTTGATAATATGATTGAGCACGTATAATTAATTGGCAAAATTGATATACAAAAAGCTAATACAAGTAGCACCTAACTAGTACCTCTTTCATTTAATATAATACAAACAGTGTTATTCCCTTTTGTGCCCGTAACCCTACACGTAAATATAAATGCATACATGATAATGATTAAAACATTCCTACACTATCTCCTTTTTCCCGAGTTCTTTCGAAAAACATAAAGTCTATTAAAAATAGAGCACCTAATAAAGTGGCTTTAATGCGGACATCTAAATCAAGAGGGAATGTTATTCCAAAGTTATCGGCATCTGTAAAACCTTCTTTAATTAAACCAGACCAGTGTTTAGTAATTTTTCCAATTTGAGTATTTCCATCAGCAGAAAGAATATTAAAAACAACATCCTGACAGCAACAACTCAACGTGCAAAATGGACCGTCAATTTTAAATATTACATCTCTGTTTGCATTTCTAATAACAAAACTTGGAAATAATATTGACCATTTTTGTTCCACATATCCTATAACTGTGCCGGGAGGTGAAGATACTTCCATGTATTGTAAACAGCATGGAAACCAGCATGTAGCACACGCAAATGGACGATGAAAATGTAAAACTTCATGTTTATTATTATCCAATATATTCATTTCAAATGGACGAAGTGGTCCACAACAATTTCTTTCACAACATCCCGAATCTTCGGCGGCATAATATACCTTTTGTCCAAGAGTATTTCTTATAACATATTTATTTTGTGTTTCAAAACCAATAAATGCTTCAAGTAATTCGACTTTTTGATTTACAATTAATTGATCAATCATACTTAAGTATTCCAACCCAGGTGGACAAGATATATGTTGTCTTGGTACCGGCACCCATTCGGGATCATACCCATTTCCTTGTGGTTGATTTATTACGGGCAGTGGAGCAACATCGTAATTTTGAGGTGGTGGATGTATTCCAATCGGAATGTTTTGCTGTGCCGGTGGGAAATATGGCATAGATGTATTAAGTATGCGCTGGTCATTATAAGGAGGTGCTTTTGCATAATTTGGTTCCATATTAAAGTGAAACTATTTCGCACAAGTGTAACAAAATATAAACAACACACCTTACTGAAGTATGACACGGTTCAATATAATCATCACCATGTATGTGAGTTGATAACGGTAAAATAAACATACTCGATTCAGATTAGATGAAGAGGTATTAATAGATATTGATAACATTCAATTTTGTATATCTACGTTTTAAATATACGTGTAAAAAACCTGCTTTTCAGTAAACTTCATATGATTATATGGTGTGAAAATAAACACTAAGTTACAACGTTTCATATAAACACAAATGGAATAAATTGTGGTGAATCATATTGCGTCAATAAAATGTTGATCTTCGTTATCTATAACCAAGGGTTATACCTTGAATGTAAATTGTTGCGGAATTACAAATGTATTATTACATATCTATCGGGAAGATAAGGAAAAATTATCAGACGTGATTTTTATTTGTGTAAAGGGCAAGTCCGTTGATATGATATATTCCGACATAGAAACTATTCAATCGCATTGCTTACAGAAATTGTGTAGTTATGTTAAGGAACATCGAAAAAAAGTTGTCTCTTGTTTATAATGTAATGAAATGTCAATCTGAGATATATTAAAGAATTTGTGTTTTCTGTGCATTCTATACTGTTGATATACGCTACTGTGGGAACACTTGCAATGTTGTTATTCTATGCTTAATAACAATCTTCCTTTTAAGGGAAGTATGGATATTAATCGTTTAGCACTGTACATTCAATAATACACTGGTATTAGCCATGTCACAATGAAACGAAGTATGCTAATGCGCATCTCATATTTCTCTCACACGCACTTTCAGGTCACGTGTGAAGTAAAAGTATTAATGACAAAAAAATTTAAATCGCTCATTGCACAAATAAGGTCAAGGTTAAAGATAAAATATTAAAGTATATTCATTGGTGTTACACATACTCATCTTTGTATTTAGTTGTTAAGTCATGTATTGAATATAAATTGTACCAACTCTATACCTTTCAATAACAATTCTACCTACAAAGTTGACGATATTAAAATACGAGATTTAAAAACATCAATGAAGTTCGAACCCGAATGAGGTAGACGAATTTTGCCAAAGCAGTTGATGCCCATAATGATCCCTGTGTGTCCTCTATTCTTAGATCTTGGCCCACAATACAACACAACGATGAACTTAAGTCGTAAAAGTTTCATGTGCTCGTCAGTCCGGTACTGGACCCAGGCCATTTTAAACGCGTGTGTGCGTACGTGCTTGAGTGTGTTTGTGTGTGTGTGTGTGTGTGTGTGTGTGTGTGTGTATGTGTGTGTGTGTCTGTGTCTGTGTCTGTGTCTGTGTCTGGCTCTGTGTCCGTGTCTGTGCCTGTGTCTGCGTCTGCGTCTGCGTCTGCGCCTGCGTCTGCGTCTGCGTCTGCGTCTGCATCGGCGTCTGCGTCTGCGTCTGCGTGTTGTGTGTGTGTGGGTGCGTGGGTGCGTGCGTGCATGCGTGTGTGCGTGCATGCGTGGGTGCGTACGTAGGTGCGTGCGTGCGTGCATGTGCGTGTGTGTGTGTTCGTTGCCTATCTATTGATCGTGGATGTGATGAATGTTTAATGAGTTGCGAGTAACATGAATGCCCTTGAGCATCATTCCTCTTTAGAATTTGTTTGTTTAGGAAGGTCTCTAGACTTTCATAGGAATTAAGTTGATTCTAATTATGAACATGTTAAATTAAATGTACCTACGTTATCTACTATATAATTGTTGACAAAAATATGAAGTTTTACGGCAGGATTGTCGCCATGTTTGTTTTTGCTATGATCTGAATGTTATTTGTAATGAATTTTGATAGGTTCTTTAGTTTTTCTAACATACTTATATTCACAATTTTTACAATTAAGTTTATAAATTCCAGACTTTGATGTTTTGCTATGTTCCTTAGGTCTAACGCTACCTAGCATGTAATTAAATTCTTAGCGCCCATCCTGTATGTTTGTTTCGTAACTATATTTATAAACAGTTGATCGTAAAATGATTGTGTGCAGCAATTTATTTAATTGTACCTAATCCTTAATTACAATTTTGAACTGGAGGGAAAATTAATAGAGCGAAAAATTGAAATCCACGAGTTTATGCTGCCTAGAGTGGTTGGAATCATGAATCATGAATTCTTCTTGTTAGATGAGCATCAGGAAACCGAAAATTGCCATTTTCCTCAGTCTTGTAGGTAAATTTGATTGTCACAACACAAATTGAATATTTAAGCATTAAATATGGCAAACACATCATCTGACTGAAATTCTAAGACAAATAAGGCAAATCACGTATTAAATGTTTCAAACTTACTCATGAATAGATGTGCCATGAACGAAGATAAGCTGTCGTATCATATTTTTGTTTAAAAATTTGATTGTTAATTTTGAAAGTGTTTTGTCTCATACACAATTCTGATTATTTAATTAATTCTTCTACTTCTCGTCTTCCAAATTGGTTTAGGTTAAAACATCTTGTAAATAAATTAAAGTTTGGTCTATTGGAAAACCCGCAAGAAATGAACAAACATTTAATGAGGTTAAAATTTCATCTTCTGTAAGGTCGTTTTTAATTTTATTAATAAAGTCATACGAATTTAAAACACGAAACTTAGGTTGTTGATAGGAAAGTTCATTAGCAGTATGCCACTATGCCACTTCTAACTCACATAGGGAAATTACGATTATATTATAGGAAATTTACCCAAGACTGAGAGAGATCAATGATTTATATCTTGGCTAAAGTTTGTTTCTTAGCTAAATAGTTCGCTTCCTAGCTAACGAGGTAAGTGCGTCATATAGAGGCGGAAGTTTGTTTTCCTGCAAAATGAGGTCATTATTCGGTACAACTCTACTAAAAACGGATTGGTTAATATCTTGGCTAAGGTGAAGGTGTATTTCTCAGCCAAATGGGGTTAGCTCGGCTAACCGTAAGTGCAACTTTATTTAAAAAAGGATTGGTTCATATCTTGGCTACGAGTATTTTTATCAGCTAAAGAGGGGTTCTTATCTCAGCTAAGTGTATCACTACTATGAAGGTTGACCTTGGATAATGGTAAAGGATTACTTCTTAGCTGTCGGGGATAAGTGTCTCCGTTAAGTGGTTTGTTGCCAAATTAAGGCGTGACCAGGTACAAATTTTTACTAATATAAGCGTTCACATCTATACTTAAGTATAGGGGGTTCTAATCACTGATAATTGTATGTCTCTACAAATCAAGGTCAAGTCACGGTCAGATCGAGGTTCGGACAAGGTTAGTTGAATAAAACCATCTAGCAAAGCACAACGCACATGCGCAACCTGTTTAAGGTCGTAGCCTAGAAACATGCGCATCACTCTTTCAAGACCATTGTCTTAGCCAAGAAACAAACCCCAGATGCATGACTCATTTAACTCTTAGCCAAGAAATGAACCACATGACTCTCATTAACCTAAAAATTATCTTGGGAACAATATTATCTAAAAAAACTGCATGTCTCCTGTCCAGATAGCTTGTAAGTTATAACCTTTGGGTAAAAATAAATTTACTCTAATGACGTCATAGATGAACACACCGCAAATAGATAAGAGGTACTTGTTAAAAAAAATAATACTATCGAAATTGTTTACACAAGAGCAAAGATTGGTAACGGGAGCAGGGCCGGCCCCAGGGCAGGGCGATCCGGGCGGCCGCCCGGAGCGCAAAGCTCTAGGGGCGCCAAAATCATCAAGGAAGGCGTTGCCTTCCTTGTCCTAACTTCGTTAGGGGTCGGGCGTCTAGCGGCGCCCCTAGGCTCGCTTCGCGAGCAATCGAAACAACTTTAAAATGGCTTTTATCCGTCACTAATTAAATAAAAAGTGAACGAAATATTTAACTATAGAGAACGCATTTAATCTTAACGTAAGCGTAAGGTAAACCGTGGATGTGGAAGAACGAGGTATGTTTTATTCTAAAAGTGCAGATGCATGTTTTGTAATAAAACACGTACATAAATTAAACAGATTATAAAGGTATTACGTGTATTCACCTCCAAACATTTAAATTTAAGAACCGTTCTTAATTACGCTAAACACCTTATTTTCATAATTTTGGATGAATTAATTTCAATTCGGTTTCGATGCAGATTTAATTTTACCTTTTATAAATAGGAATTTGTTATCGATTTCGAGTACTAAAAAGGAACGTGCAGGTGTTAGTTTTTGTAACGTGACACGTACCGAGATAAACAAACGAAATAAATTGATAAAAGAAATAAGTTACAAGCTTTTTAAAATGCACTAAAACGTAAAAATAAAAGTTATTACTTTTATCAATCATCATTTTATTTCTAAGCACATTATAAATTTAATATATGTATTTAAGCATTAAGACAAAATCTAGTTGAGTTCAATTCATCATGACCAAACCACTCAACTATCGCTTTTCAAGAATTTACAAGTTTTCGGTCCCTGCTCTGGCATTGGCAACACTTACAATACAGGAATCTACAAGTCTGTACCAATTTTGAAACCAACCGAAACAAGATGTCACAGGAGTTTTTAACTGCATATATAAGGAAGTTGACTTAAAACAATGCGTTATTTGCTACTAGACTTCGGCCGGTGCGAAATAAAATAGTTTTTTTATTATTGTACAAAAGTTTTAAAAAGTGCTTGTGCAATTGCAAATTGTCCAGTGTGAGTGCGTTTGTCTTTTGTGAAGGTAAGTTTTTTAATTTTCATTTTCAAAAATCGCGTACAAGTAGTACTAGAATTAGTAGTCCCAGGGTGATACATTTTTTGGGAAAATTTTCAATCTTCATTCAATTTAGAAACTTTTATGTCTATGGTTTTATTTACGACAAATGTACCGTTTTCGAGATAAATGCTGAAAACTGTTCAAAAACATGGTCATTTTACGCTGTTTTTCTACTATTATTTTAATTTTCTATAGGTATACTGTTAAATGTGTCTCAAAAACCGCACATTTGTCCTAAATAACACTGGAAACATAAAAGTTTCTAAATTGAATTAGGATTTTATTTTTGGAATTATTAGGGGTTAGAAGCGTTGCAGTAAGCAAGGGGGGGCATCACCCTGTGGGTATTGTCATCAGTTAAATTGCTCTTAATATTGAGTTTTAGTTGCCTTGCCTAAAATGTATACCAAATTCCAATTTATTATACAGGGTGTCCATCTATAAACTGACACATTTTAACTGCTTATAACTCGAAAACGATAAATGGTATCGATGTGCGGTTTTCACAGAACTTCATCATTTTTTTAATTTTTTTGACAGTGTTGCCAAGTTTTAAAATTTACCTGAAATAGGAGAAACAAAATTGACGATTTTCAAAGGCCGATTTCAAAAACTTTAATGGGACACTCTGTATTTTTATAATTTACATCAAAGCCTATTTACTCTCCTTTACGAAAATGTTGTTAGTTTGCTTAATTTTTTTAATATACATGTTATACGGATTGATAATTGGTTTCAGAAACCAAAATGTCTGATGCTAAGAAAAACCCTCTGGAAGCCAATTTAAAAGCGGAGATTGAACAAGCAAACACAGCTTCAAAAACAGTCAGGTGCCCTGCAGAACTTTTTGAAAGAGGGTAGTCTCAACGCTCCCACTACCGATCAACATTTAAACAACGCCCAGCACATGCACCTGGATACTGACTTTCCCGATATGAATCCCCTTTGGACGCAAACGTCAGCATTGCTGAGCTAGTTAATTCACCTCAAACGAGTTTGTTGAGTAGTGATGCAGTTCCGTGCAGTTCCAAAATAAAAACTGCAAGTTGTGCAGACCTCAGAAAAACATTTAGAAGAGACTACAGTCCCAATTATCTCTTCTGACCCAGGATTATGGCCCGAAATCATGCGCGAAGCAGATAGAGTTTTTGGTTAAACGTGGTCCAGCTGCACCTTTGTATAATTTTGATTTTCCTTATGATGATCAACATAGAAGATTCTCACCAAAATATTACAAGAAAGCACTTAAAAATGGAGAACAAGTTTTAAGAGAATGGATGGTATATTCCTTATTTCAAAACGTCTTGTATTGTTTTCCATGTCGACTTTTGCTGCCCCATCTAGCACTAGCGCTCTTGGCCATCGAGGATTTAAAGACTGGAAGCATTTAGGAGACTCTTTAGCACATCATGAAAATGGTAAAACGCATATTGATTGTTTAAAATCATGGCTTGAATTAAAGCAACGGTTGAAAATGGGTAAAACAATAGATGCAGTTTCTCAGAGGCTCATTGATTCTGAGATAAATCACTGGTCCGAAGTTCTTTTACGCATTATATCAGTCGTTAGAATGCTAGGTGAGAGATCTCTAGCTTTTCGAGGAACAACAGATAAACTCTATGAACACAATAATGGAAACTTTTTGAAGTTCATTCAGTTATTGGCTGAGTTTGATCCAAAAATGGAGGAACACGTTCGCAGGGTTCTTAATAAAGAAGAAATCAAAGCTACATATCTAGGAAAAACTATACAAAATGAAATAATTGATTTGTTGCATGACAATATAAAGCGCCACATCATTGAACAAGTTCAAAAGGCCAAGTATTATTCTGTGATTCTCGACTGTACTCCCGATGCAAGTAAAGTCGAACAGATGACATTTATGGCAAGATATGTTTCCATAGAAGAATCAGAGTCTGAAGTTCAAGTGATAATCAATGAAAACTTTTTGGGTTTTCTACCCATTGAGAGATCAAAAGCTGCGGAATTATCGGAGGTTTTAGTAGAAGAGCTAGAGAAAAATGAGCTTAAAGTAGAGAACATGCGCGGTCAAGGGTACGACAATGGTTCCAATATGAGAGGAGAAAAATCGGGAGTACAAACAAGAATCAGAAATATAAACCCCAGAGCATTTTATGTTCCATGCAGCAGTCATTCGCTAAACTTGGTTGTAAACGATATGGCAAAAGTTATATACATTTTTTGCTTCGTCAACTTTTCGTTGGGCAATATTACTTAAATATATTGATAGTTATACCCTAAAACCATTAAGTGATACGCGATGGGAAAGTCGAGTAGACTCATTAAAAGCTCTGCGATTTCAAATTGGACCAATTTACGATGCTTTGTACAGTATTTATGAAGATCCAGAAATCGATAATATGATTAGAGACGAGGCTAGCGGATTATTAAATAATTTGAAGCAGTTCAAATTTATATGCTCTATTGTGATTTGGTACAAAATTTTGAGTCGCATTAATCCCATCAGCAAACTTTTGCAAACCGTACATTTTGATATATCACAAGCTATTGATACGCTTAACAACTGTAAACTCTTCTTTGAAAATCTGAGATCAGATGAAGCTTTTGAAAGCATCATTTTAGAAGCAACCGAGCTTGCTTCAGAGGTGGACGTGGAAGCTAATTTCGAAGCCACCACACCACGTCATCGTATCAGAAACAAAACACGAAACGTTTTGTATGAGGGCCCGGATGAACCCGTTCAAGACCTCAAACAAAAATATAAAATAGAACTTTTCTTTCACACTGTAGATCAAGCAATAAATGCCTTGAAACCAGATATAATTTGCTAAATACTCACAGTAATTATTTCAGCTTTTTGTATAATATTTTTGGTTTAAAAGACATGCGCAGAAATGAGCTACTGGCTTATTGCAAAGATTTGGAAGTAGTTTTAACTGATGGAAATTCAAGCGATCTTAACGCCCTGGAACTGGCCGATGAAATAAGCATTGTTTCGTCATTATTAACAAAAATATCGCTACACTTAAACTTGCACCAAACCTCAGTATAGCATTAAGAATCCTACTTACATTGCCAGTCACTGTGGCTTCAGGGGAAAGAAGCTTTTCAAAACTAAAAATAATAAAAAATTATCTCAGAACGATGCAGACGCAAAATCGTCTCAATGGATTGGCAATGATAGCTATAGAACACCAAATTAGTGACAAATTAGACTTGAAATCACTGGTTCGTGAGTTTGCCGAAAGAAAAGTTAGAAAAAAGGCATTCTAAATACTTTGGTTAGTTAGCATTCATTTATATTATAGGATATTAGTAAGCATTAGTTCATTTTAATTTTTGTTATTTTACCTTAGTGGTAAATTGCTTATCTGTTACATACCTGTTACCTAATGATCGAGTTTTCAATAAAATGTTTTTTTTTATTTAATTTTTTTCAACGTTTTCTTGACTTTATGTTATGGGAGCATGCGATTTACTTTAATAAACGGAGAGGGGGGCGCCAAATTCAAGTTTTGCCCGGAGCGCCAAAATGTCTAGGGCCGGCCCTGACGGGAGAAGTAATCTAAACTGCGGGATATCTAGGATAAGCGTGTCCCTCTTAAGGGAAAATAAGGAAAGAACGATAATTTCGATCTACAAACAAAGCATCTATTTGTACACTCTGCACACTATATCAGCTGTGCTCTGTACACTCTGCACAACCTGTTACTTGTTCTTTGTACACCCTGTACAATGTGTTACCTGTTTTATGTATATCGATGGCTCAGTAATCCCTTGAAGACCTTAGCCAAAAAACAAATTGTGTAAAAATTAATCCTGGAAAAGAGAAAATCTAAATAAATGCGTGATTAATCCGTATATTAAAGGTTATCTAAAAATAAAACCAATACTTGGAAACGAGATTCCCTAAAAATTCTCAGAAATGCATGCAATTTCCAAGAAACAAACTAACGATCAGCAATAGAAACAAACAAGATTAAGTTCTCGAAAAAGTATCAATCTCAAGTACCGGTGGATGTCTATCTCATAAGTAATAATCTATTGAATAAAAATAGATCCACGGTATGGTTGACATCTATACTAAGTAGCATTTATGCGGAAATCATACAAAACCATCTCTAAAGATGATATCCCAGGTAAGTTGCAAAGGTGACATTATAGTCTATGGCGAGTTAGCCCGTACTAATACCGATCCTAGTTGCAGAAATTATCTACACAAGACGGAAATGTTTTTAAATTAGGGTGTGGCTCTGACCAAATTAATGCGGTAAATTGCGACGTGATTCTCACTAAAAAATTAAGATGCTAATCTACATACGGAATGTACATGGGAAAGATTATCTTAGGTGCTACTTAAAAAAGGAGAAATGTACTGGCCACGCTTATAGAAACAATAAACACAATCCAGGTGTAAGATCTCAATACATTAATCAAGAGTAAAAGTAAACAAGAGCTCAAAATGCTGGATAACATAATTGTATAAAAGGTCTGAATGAATAATCTTTGTGTTTTGTTTTCCTGTAAATGCGTTGAGGTATGCTACAACATAGAACCATCATAAAGTTCCCAGAAACAAGCCAAACCAAAGTAGTGGCCATATTAAACTTGTCCTCTAAACCATAGAGTCCAAGTTGTAACCTGGTGTATAAAAACAGTACCTAGAAATGCACGACTCTTTAATCTTTTTCAAAGTTCTAACCAAGAAACAAATCTATGACTCATCAAGATCTTTGAGATTACACGACCTATGCAAGGCAAAATCCAGATGTGAGGTTCCAATATAAAGATCAAGCGTGTTCTTCTTGGACTAGTTTCAACTTCAACATTAATCTAACAGAGTTAAATAAA
>JARFJB010001932.1:742500-797500 GCA_036346205.1 Vesta saturnalis
TTCGTTATAGGATCTGCTGATCAATGTTGTTTGCTAACTTAAAGGATGTCTGCGCAAAAATATCCCAATAGAAGACAACGCTTGGTTACAAGTTTAGAAAATTTTAAAGAAAGGTTTTTTAGAACAGGCCGTGTGAATTACGAAAAATGTGAAAGGGATTAGAGGACAAGCGACGAAGACCAATTGATTGTTTTGTTGTCTGTGATTTCGGAGCCTTCTACCAGTTCGGCAACAATATCCAAGGAAACCGATAAACCCCAATCTACCGTTAGTAAAATTTTAAAGAGGAACCCGTATCATGACTACAGTGTATCCTTCCATCAAGAACTGTTGGGTCCTGATTTGGCGATTAGGAGAACATTTTGTCAATGGAGGTTGGAAATGGAAAGAATAACACCTAACTTTTTGCAAAATTATACTCTGACGAGTCAACTTTCACTCAGAGTGGTACCCAAACCGTCATAATGTTCTCTATTATGTACCTAAAAACCCAAAAATACTAAGATTCGTTAATTCACAGCGACAGTGGAATGTAATTATTTGGGATGGTATTGTGGGTGATTTTATAGTTGGGCCACATTTCATTAACGGACATTTAAATGGTGCTAAATATTTTTATTTTTTGCAAAATGATTTGCTCCAACTCTTGCAAAACATTCCTGTTGTTTTAAAGCAAAATATGTGGCTACAGCATTACAGTGCTCCTGCGCATTTTGCGTTAGATGTCAGAGACTACTTAAATCGAGAATTTGTAGGTAGATGGATAGGCCATAGTGTTCCCGTTTCTTGGCCGCCTAGATGGTCAGACTTAACAAAATTAGATTTTTTCTATAGGGTCACATAAAAAACGTTATATATAAAAGTGCTCCGACTACTGCAGAAGATGAGAGACAACAATTTCGTTAAAAGAACATTAAGTTTCCTCGAAAAAGAGAGTACTCAGTATCTCTTTTTTGCGATTTAAGCAAAGCATTTCACTTCGTGTCTCATGATATACTGTTAGTTAAATTACGGTTTCATAATTTTAGTGGACGTTTTGTTAAAATTATTCATCATATTTAACTGACATATTACAAGTAAGGTTGGTTGGAGAAGTGCACGTTTGGGGCAAATGTGTTACTTGGTTGTTTTAAAATGCGCGCGCTTTTTGAAAAATGCAGAGCGTATCTCTTGTGACACGGCTAAAATGTTTGTTGGCACCTCTATCGCGAAACTCGCCAGAAACAGATGATATTGTTCATTGCGCGTTTGTGTGTCGTTGAGTGAGTATAGAAGCAGATTGTTATCCACGTGCATTTTTGTATCAGTTCCGTTAATAAATACTTCTATTGGGTAAGTGCATCCATTAATGCATTAAAACTGATTGTTTTAAACGTTTTTCTACATATTTCAAATATCTGACTAATTAAGAGGAGTAACTCACTTTCCCCGACATATTTAGTACATGGGGCAAGTGCAATACAGGATGCGGGGCAAGTGCATATGTGTCTGTGCACTTTCCCCGTTGTGGTGTAAGTAGGCCTAACTTTATAGTTTTGATGTTGCAGCGATGATTCGAAATTATAAGCAAATATCCATGAGGGAGTTGACTTATACTCCTGAAGCTCTTAAACGAGCTATGGCTGACGTGTCTAATGGGAATAACACGGCGAAGAATGCGGCCAAAGATTGTCATATTCCCATCAGCACTTTAAGAGATCATTTGAAGAACAGAAGGGGGGTGAAAAGCAAAGGCCTAGGTCGTCCACCAGACATTCCTGAATATTATTAAATACAGTTGGTGGAGGCTTTGAAGACTATGGAAAAATTGGGTTTTGGCATGTCGAGGAAGAAGGTGTTAGACACCGTTCATAGATTTGTGCAAGCTCATAATATAAAAACACAATTTAAAAATGGCAGACCAGGAGCTGACTGGTTTATTAACTTCAAAAAACGAGATAACTTGTCCATTAAAAACCCAGAAAGTGTGAAACTCGCTAGAAAGCAGCCAATCCGTTTATCATAGCAGACTACTTTAAACTGCTAGAACAGACAATAGACGAATGTGGTCTCCTAAAACATCCAGAATGTATTTTCAACATAGATGAATCAGGGTTTTCATGTGATCCATCTAAAACAAAAGTGGTGGGATTAGAGGATGTTCCTAGCACAAGAACAACTAGAGAACCTGGCCGAGAAAACACAACTGTCGTCATGGCCGTAAGTGCTACCGGTCAGACACTTACAACTTTTAAAGGAAAAAACATATGGGGCGAGTGGATGGCGAGTAACAATGACGCGTTCCCTGGCACGTCTTATGCCGCTACTACAAATGGTTGGATTGAAGCCGGAGTTTTTCGAAACTATTTTGAAAAGACTTTCGTCGGAAATATCCGGCAGAGCGCCCAGTTCTTGTTTATGATGGACATTCAACACTGGAACTTGTAAACTTTGCCAAATCGGTCAATATAATAATTCTGAAACTACCTGCGTACACCAATCACATCCTACAACTATTTGGTGAAACGCAACGGAACAAAATACCAAAAAAAACATTTTCTAAACTCATAGGCAACGTATGGACAAAAAGTAAGCCCCGAGGTTATAAAAAATGGTTTTAAAAAAGCATGAATCGTTCCTTTTGATGCTGAAGTTGTGGCTGATCACCACTTTGATGCTGACTCTTTAAGGCGATAGCACCAGGCGAACGGATTGTCAGAAGCACAAGAACTTTTAAACGCAGCATCCTCATCCAAAACGTCCAATTACGCAACCGACACAAATGTGTAAGTTTTTTCACTGTTGTGAACTGTAGATCAATAAATCTGCCCTAATTAACAAAATGTCATCTTGCAGACACCCAGTTTCCTTTGCAACATTTCTGCTGGATGCCGTGAAGGGGGGTATGTATGATCTATCTCGTAAAAAAGGAAGGTAGCGGCATGATGTGAACTAATTACTGCGGATTTTGTGCGATCCACAGAGACAACATAAACAGATTCAAAGGCAGAAAATTCTGTGCGACCCACGGAAACAACCAAACACGCTTCGAAGGCAGACACTTCGGAGAGTGAACTAAAAGACGACCAATTTTCAGTTCATGATGAATCAGAATGCAGTGATTTTATAAGCCAACTATCTTTTGAAGGAGAAAAAGAGGAAGAGTTATTCTGTGAAGGAGTACCAAACCCTATAGTAAGAGACTGGGTTTCAGTGTCTTTCCCAATTCCTGTTAGTCAAGAACAGAAAGAAATTTTATACTTCAATTATCAAACGAAGCTCAAATAACGTTCTTGAGGAAAAAGAAGAAACATTTTGTTTTTCTACAAGTAGCTGATGAAGCATATGTTCCCAGAAACACAATTGTAAAGATATTGCCTGCTCCTAAAGTCAGGAGGGGTCTCCACGAGTTTAATGTTAAGTTTCCACAGTCTTTTGAATGAAAACTGAGATAAGCTTCAGTGAAACAGTGCAAAAGTTGAAAAATAAATCATTTTATTTCTGAAAATTATACCTTCTTTTATTCATTGATCTTCTACAAACACCAGTGAGTGAGTATAAGTTGTTTAAGTAAGTACCTATTATAAATTAGAAATAGGTACAATATATCATAATATATCATCTCAAAGAGAAACGTTTGTTAATTAAACGCATTTGCCCCACGACGTAAAACATAGCAAGATAAGGCGTATGGAACCTCGTAGTGCACTTGCCCCCAATCATACTTTACCCAGTTGTCCCGGACTTTTCCCCGAAATTTTATTGTTTAAAAAAAGGTCATGTTATATTAATTTTAGAAAAAAAAGTGTTTGCTGAGCGCCTTAAACAAAGTGACTATATGATATTTAAATTTAGTACACAAAGCATATGGAAATTAATAATAATTATATTTTTAAAAAATATTCAATCGATTAGTAAATGATCATCTGTAAGGAAAGCAACTATTTTCCTACAATATATACGTTACATACTTACATATATTGATAATAATAATAATCAGAATATGACATAAGTATACAAACATACTCTAACAAACTAAAATGAGTATTTAATTTAATCTAGTGGTGATCCCGCTAAAGCAATATAATGCTTGTGTGCGTGGTCACATTACATACAATCTATATACGGAAATGTAATTATGTCTGTCAGCCTGCTTAAAAATGATAGATTTATAAATTAGAGCTAATGTAATAAAGATACATATAATAAAGAAATGTACTATAAGGCTTAATGATTGAACTTAAATCTACTTAACTCTTTCAATTGCACTTCTTTTTACATTGCTAAAGAAATTTTTCTAGTGTGGAAATAATTAATTGTCTGTTTGATTGAGTCCAGTTTTTAATTTTTGTTTTAAATTTAGCTTTATTGCTGGATTCCATAATTTGCGGAGGAATTGTATTGAATATACGTGGTCCTAAAAAATCGAAGGATCTTTGTCCCAATTTTTTATTACTTCTGATAATTTAGTTGTTATTCTTAATTTTACTTCTTGTGCTGTATTGGTGGTTCAGTTTTTTTAAATTACTCTTATTTTTTTTGTTTGAACAGAGCTATACTCAGGAAGAATAATTGTCTCATGCAATACAAATTGATCTCTTCATACAGCGCTTCTGTAGGATAGGTGTTTTCTCTTTTATACATAATTTTGATTAATTTTTTTTGTAACGTTTCAACCTTTTTTAAGTGTACTTTTTTTATTATTGTAAGTACTTACTTCAATAATTTAAATTTATAGAAGAGACTTCTAAGTTTTTTAATGAGATTATTTATATGAATGTCCCAAGGTAGATGTGATCAATGTATATTCCACGGTACTTCATTGAGGTTGTTGCTTCTATAGTTACTGTGTGGTTATTATCGAGCCGTATGTTCAATTTTCTGTAAGTAGATGTATTATAATTATCGCAAGTGAAAGGTATAAATTTTCTTTACTGAAGTTAACTGTTAACAGTTTACGATCAAACCATTCCTTTAATATAACTACATCATTTTCTACTTTGTTTTTAAGTTCATTCCACGTCTAGTCTTTATAGAACAGTGCAGTGTCATCTGCAGAGGTGGATGGAAGGTCAAATAAGTCGTTAATGTAGATTCTAAACAAAATCGGGCCATGAATAGTGCCCTGTGGCACACCAGATTGTACCGTTGTTTCATTGCTCATTACTTCACCTATTTTAACACATTGTGTTCTACCCCTTAGATATAATCTAGAAAGATTGTTTGTTGTTCCTCTAAAACCCATGTTTTCTACTACTTCCAGCAGGTTTTTGTGATTGATCGTATCGAACTCTTAGCCCAAGTCGACAAAAATACACAGACTTGGCTGGCTGTTATGGGGGCTTTTTTGTATTTCATTCACTAACAACGCAATTTTTCTGAAATCCGAACTGTTTATTGGATATTAGGTTATGTTTATCTAAGAAACTTACGATACGATGATTTAGAATTTTTTCAAATATTTTAGCTACATTCGTCCAAAAATTAAGGATATAGACCTATATTTTCCTGTCATTTCTCTATTGCCTTTTTTATAAAGAGGTGTAATTACTGCAGTTTTGAAGACTCTTGGACATTCCCCTGTTTCAAATACTTTGTTTATTAATCTTGTTAGTGGTGGAGCTATAACGTCAACAGTGAATTTTAAGACTTCTGTGTTAATGTTATCAATACCGGGTGCTGTATTCGATTTTAACTTTTGAATGTATTTGGTAACTTCTGTTTGATCTGTGGGCTTCAGAAACATTGAGTTTCGGTTAATATTTCTTTTGGCTCCATCGGCTGTATAATTTTACCAGTCAAATCTTTACCAATGTTAGCAAAATGTTCATTAAAAATGTTTGCTATGTCTGCAGGTTTATAGGCTACTGTATTGTTTTCCATATTTTTGATCTTTTTGATTACTTTGTCTTCCTTTCTACCTGTAGTCATTAAATTGATTGTATTCCATAAGTTTTTGCTTGAATTGTCATAAGGTATTGTATTTTTGAAATATGTGTTTTTGGTTGTGGGAATAAGTGAATTTAGTCTATTTCTAAATGTTATATATCTCTGTTTATAACAAACATCGTTTGGGTTCCTTTTCCATTCCAGGAATAACTTTCGCTTTGTGTTAATTGAATTAATAATTACGGCCGTTATCCATTCTTTGCGTTTAATTTCATATATTTTTTTTTTATAATGAAACTTGAGGTTTGTATAGCCAGTTTTATTTGTTGTATAAAGTAGGCAGCTGCATTATTTACGTTCCTATTTGTCATTTCCATTTCCAGGTTACTTGCAGACAGTAATTCTTGTAGCATTTTAAGATTTATTCCATTTATATTTTTAGCTTTGTCATTAGATTGCTGCTTTTTGGATCCTACGGGTATTGTGCCTGTAGTTGTCTGTTATGTTATTGCAAAATATAATGCTTATGCAATCATGAGTGTACCTATGTATGTTTTACTTTTAATAAACAAGTGATCAATACATGACATTGAGCTATTGTTAACTCTTGTAGGTTTGTTGATGAGTGCTTGATACCCCATTTCTTCAAGTATATCTGGATATTCATGACTATATTCCGAATTACCTAATATGTTTATATTAACATCTCCACATATTACATTGTAATCAGCATTTGAATTCTGGCTTTGATACATTTTGAATTCTCTGTTAAAATTCAAAGGATTTGTGGACAGAAGTAATCGCAATCTTTTTGTCCATATACTTAATCGTAGCTTTAATGACTTTTACCTCACATGCTGAGTGAAAACTAATGTCATAATTGTACTTATTCCTAATATATAAATACCACTCCATCATTTTGATTGTATTGACTCTTATTATAAGTAACTCCATATCCTGGCAGTTTAAAACAGTCAATGTTTTGAATGTTCCATGTTTCTGAAAAAAATATTACATCAAAAGGATTATGAAATTGACTTATAAAAACACTCATTTCATCAAAGTGTTTTGACATACAACGAATATTATGGTGAAAAAAACTTAACTTACATAATCGTCCTTGTTTCCAAATAGATCGTTATACGTCTTCATGTTATCAACTACATGTGTTTTGTTATCACTATTACTGATCTCTGATGTACTGATCCATACTCACCTACTATGAGTTAAAGTTTATTTGTTCCATTGTATTCTTTTCTTCTTCTGTAGTATCATGCAATTTACGCTTGTTGCGGAGTGATTTGTATCGCGTTTTTCACCATAATTGTTCTTAGCATACATATAAACAGTTTACACATTGACGTTCGTTTCCATCGCAGGTTATGCTGTCATGTTTTCCTGCACAGTGCTGGTAAGTTTTCTCTCTTCTACAGTCTTGTTTATGGCCAGAGCCATAGCAGTGGAGGCATTGTTTAACATACATGTGTTCGTAAAGTTTACAACTTGCTCAGCTAATGTTTATCCATTCCGATTGTAATATTTTTTTTGTATGTGCTGCCCTTGGTTTCAACAAATAGTGTCCGTTTCCCTGTTCTTTCATC
Organism: Vesta saturnalis; assembly: GCA_036346205.1. Classification (NCBI taxonomy): domain Eukaryota; kingdom Metazoa; phylum Arthropoda; class Insecta; order Coleoptera; family Lampyridae; genus Vesta; species Vesta saturnalis. Next base: position 749,970 of record JARFJB010001932.1, read on the forward strand.
TTTAGTCGAGTAGGTATTTAATTTTTAGATGATTATCCCCTTTTGAAATAAAGTGATTTTGAGTTATCAACCCCAGATATTTTAACTATGGGAAGGATTGGTTTTGTGGCGTATGCTAAGTATTGTGTCCTGTCCATTTTCTTATTTATTTCTTCTATTAGTATTTATACAGCCTCTTGGTTTTTGACTTTGATAATTATTCCTCCCTTTGAAATGGTTTTGAGGCTGCTTATTCCTACTCCTAATCTAGTAGGGTTTGTGTGTTTTGTAAGATCTAGTTTTGTCTGCTCAGACTTTTGAGTGTTTTTGGATTAAATTATGATCCCTGGAATGTATTTTGGGAATGAGGTTGAAGTGATGTTTTCGTTTTTGTTGTTACGTTGTTCTTACATAATGTCAGTATAAAGAATTTTGTCGTTATTTAGTTCCGTATTCTTTACCTTAACAATAATATCGTCTTTGATCCCTATTAATTCTTTGGTTTTAGGTAATTTCTCTATTTTGTGATCAATTTCTTCCAATTTAGTAGAGATTTCAGAATTATTTTCACCATAATTTGAACATGAATTTACAATTTCATCTAGTTTCCTCTTTGCTATCAAAATTTCACAGTGAAATTTTCTCGTTAGTTCTTTTAAGGTGGTGTCAAGTTTGTTTATTTTTCCTTCAAAAATGTTTGTGTTTGATTTGTCCTCCAAGTACCTACGTCCCTGGATTGGATTGTAGATTTGTAACTAACTTCAAGCTGTTTATTACTTGTTTAGAGTCCATACAAAACCAATAAGTATAGAAACTCTCGTAATTCTATTAACTTACCGAGTTTAGATAAATTTATCTTAACACAACTTATATGAAATAGTCTTACACAGACCCCATCACACTTTATATGTTTACCGTCATCAGCCACCCTCTTATTACACTTTGCACACAGCTCATCCGCAGAGCCGTCTGACATCCCGGCCATCTTTTTTTTGATAGGTACATACTCTGGGTACATAGAATTAGAAATGAAGAGACTCAACTTTATGACTCAAAGTTTATAACTGCCTGAAAATTAGATTGGATACTTTATAGATAATAATATATATATATATATATATATATATATATATATATATATATATATATATATATATTATATATATATATATATATATATATATATATATATATATATATATATATATATATATATATATTATACTTTATAAATATAATATGAGATGATTGTGGAAATAACCTGAACGTTTTATTTAACCAAAAAAACAATACATCTTTTTCATTTATTAAAATATAATTGCCAACTCTCTAAAAAACTCACTCGTTGCCAACCTCATTTCTAGTCACTACATTACATATCCTCCTCTACAGATCTAAACGTACAGGTGGTTTAATTTTCCTTTTCGGCCTGCTAATGCTGGTAGTGTCATTTGGTTTATCGGGACCCTTTGCCTCGGTATTATTCTCAACTAAAACTTCATTTTCAATTCTCGTAGTTACACTACCAACATTACTAGGAACTTGAACATTTTCATGATTAACATCTGAACTTATCCTAGTTTCTAATACTACGTCATTACTAACATTTGTTGTAACATTTTCTATTTTACTAACATTAGGTGTTACTAAATCCTTAATATTATTATCTGGCACCCTATCGCTATGCAACATCTCATTATTATCATTTTCCTTACATTTCATTAATTGATCGAGATGTCGTTTCCAAATCTCACCCTCTAGAACTTTACACAAATAAGTTCTCTGACCTAAAACTTCATCTATCTCTCCCTTTACCCAACTTTTTTCTGTTTGGGTTCCTAAAATCCCTTACTAAAATTTTCTCCCCTAACTGGAAACTATCTTTTCTGTTTCCTTTGTAATACCTAATTTGATTTTCCTCTTTATCATTATTCTCTGATACCATTAAATCAAATCTAGTTCTTACATTGTTTTTGAATACTAAATCTGAAGGTTTAACTCCTGTTGTACAGTGTATAGAGTTCCTATACGCAAATAAATACCTATTAATTAATGTTTCCAATCCGACATTTCTATTTTTCTCATCTTTTAATAATTTATATATGCTATTTTTGAAATTTTTGACATTATTCTCAGCCAACCCATTAGTTGATGGGTGGTACGGAGGTGACGTACAAAATTTGATTCTATTTTTAGTAAGAAATTCAGTAAACTCTTCCGACGTAAATTGTCTACCATTATCTGTAACAACTATTCTAGGCAACCCAAACCTAGCAAAACAATCACGGAAACAGTCAACCGTAGCTTTAGAGCTAATATTGTTCATTACATAGATTTCAGGCCATTTCGAAAAGCTATCGATTATCAATAAAAGCATTTTACCCTTTATTGGTCCCAAGAAATCTGCATGAACCCTTTCAAAAAAACCTAACGATTTTTCCCATTTAACTAACCTCGCTTTAGGTGGGTTTGGTCTCGATAAATTGCAAATTTCACAATTATGCACAAAAGTCTCTATTTCCTTGTCCAGATTAGGCCACCACAAATATGATCTGGCAGTACTCTTCATTTTTATCATGCCCTCGTGCACAGCATGTAACTCTGTTAAAATCTTTTGTCTTAACTTTACCGGTATAACTACACGGTAACCCCACATTATTGTTCCTGTTTCTACTGATAGTTCGTCTTTCCTAACGTAGAATGGTTTATATAAATCATCAATTAGCTTAGGATCTTCCGGGAACCCATGCTTTATGAAAGTATAAACACGACCTAAAACCGGATCTCTTCGCGTTTCTGAACGAATTAAATTAAAATCTATAGTAGTTGAATTTTCTACAAGATTTATATATTCAAACTCTCGCGAAAATTTTTCTTTTTCATTATTTATCGGTAATCTCGAAAGCAAATCTGCTTTTATATTATCCACACCACGTATGTGTTTGAACGAATAATCAAAACCGGCTAAAAAGAGTGACCACCTCTGCAGTCTCCCCGCAGCCATTTTAGGTATTCCCCTATTTTCCCCAAATAACGCCTGTAAGGGCTTGTGGTCCGATACCAACTCAAACTTCCGTCCTATTAAATACTGATAAAGTTTTTGCACCGACCAGTAAATACTCAATGCCTCCTTGTGTATCATGGAGTAATTACGTTCGTTTTTATTTAAAACTCGTGATATAAAACAAATAGGCCTTTCATATCCGTCATCCATTACGTGACTTAAAACTGCACCTATTCCCCATTCACTGGCGTCACAACATAACCTTAATCTTTTATTTTGGTCGTAATGAATTAACACCTTGTCTTAAACAATCTCCTTTTTTGCTAAATCAAACGCATCTATACTTTTTTTCCCCCATTCAAATTTTTCACCTTTTTCTAACAACTTATACAAAGGTTTCAATTTAATCGCAAAATTTGGAATGAATTTGGAGTAATAATTAATTGTACCTAAGAATGATCGCAATTCATTTACATTTGTCGGTTTAGGCGCATCTACAATTGCTCTAATTTTACTGTCATCTTTTTAATCCTTCTTTCGATATTATGTGTCCCAGGTAAGAGATTGTATCTTTAAAAAATTCACATTTACGAAAATTAAGCTTAAAACCAACCTCTCTTAATCTGGTAAATACCTGTCTCAAATTGTTTAAATGTTCTGTCGGTCCCCTACCTGTTACCACAATATCGTCAATAAACACAACTGTGTTTTTGATCCCTTGCAACGTCTTCTCTACTATATTCTGAAATATCGAGCATGCTGGCTTTGTCCCATATGGCAACCTATTTACTTTATAAATTCCCATATGTGTGCTCCAAGCTAATAATTCACTAGTCTCCGCATTGAGAACTAGTTGATTATATGCATTGCTTAAATCTAATTTACTAAATTTATCACCCCCTTAAAGTGCATTAAAAATATCTTCAATCCTCGGTAAAGGATGATTTACCTCTCTTAAATATGGATTAACCGTAATTTTGTAATTGGCACACAGTCTAATACTACCTGATGCCTTTAGTACTGGTACGAGGCGTACCCCATTTAGAGTTATCAATTTTGTTATAACACCTATTGATTCTAACCTGCTTAACTCATCCTCAACCTTACTTTTCATTGAAAATGGTACCGATGCGGGCTTACAGAACTTAGGCGTAACTTGATCTTTTAATTCTAAATTTATTTCTTCTCGGTTATACCGACCTAAGTTCTCATCAAATAATTCTTTAAACTCTACTTTTAGCAACTCTACATCTGACATTACTTCTACAATATTTATAGTGTCCTCAGCCTTTTTGCTTACAATTTTGAGTTTAAAATGATTTAATAAATCCCTACCTAACAATAATCTGCTGGCCTTGTCTACTACTAAAAATGTACATTCTTTTAATTCATCGTTAATTCTTAATTTAACACATATTTCACCTATCGGCTTAATTATTTGCCCATTATAAGTTTTTAATTTTGTATTTGTTTCCTTAAGCTCTAAATGTGCAAATTTTTGCTTATACAATGACAACGGCATACAAGATAACCCTCGCCTGTGTCAACTTCAAAACATACGACATCATTTATAAACCCATATACTTCAATTGGTTTCAAAGCATAATTAATTACCTCACAATTGAACATAGGCACTTCTTCCTCCTCGACATCTTCTACATAATTTTGGTTTTTCACCCTGCGCAGCTGCTAAATGTCCCTTCTTTTTACAATTGTTGCATATAGAAAACCTGTATTTGCACCTGCTAAAATTGTGAGCCCTTCCATTACAATGAAAACACTTTAATTCTTTCGACTCTACTGAACCCTCGGAAACTTTTAACTTTTCATTTTATTTCTGCTTTTCAAACTTCGCCACTTGCTTAAGACGGTTAATACTTGTCGGTTCCAATTTTTCTTTCATGGCGCTTCTTTATTTAAAGCAATTTCTAAAATTTCTTCCAACGACTTCTTGTGACTTTCTTCACAAACCCGGTCCTGTATGGATCCTGTCTTAAGACCGACCACAAATTTATCCTTCACTCGTTCTAATAATTGTTCTCCAAAATCACATTCGGCTGCTACTTTTTTTACATTTACATACCATTCATTAACAGACTCCTCCTTTTGCTTTAAATTGTCGAATAAAATTCGCCTTCTAAAACTGACAATCGGGCTTGAATTGATTAATTAATAACTTCGCTAATTCTTGAAAAGTCTTCTCTTTTGGCAACTTCGGGAAGCAAATATTTTTTAACATTTTATAAACATCTTCGCTGATTAACGTTAATAAAACAGCACCTTGGCGAGCCACTTCTACTCTATTAGCATTAAAATATTGTTCCAGTCTTTCTAAAAATATTTCAATATCATTTCCTAAATTAAACTGGTTTAAATTAGCTGAATTGCCATAATTTACAACCGTAATAGGGTTAATCGTTGAAACCGATCCCGTGGAATGCTCTTCGTCCGTCATCTTGAAATGTTCTCAATAAATATAGTTTTTTTTAAAACAAAATAACCTTTTTCTCGTCGCCACTTTATGTAATATCTACCCACGTTTATAAATAAAATGAGATGATTGTGGAAATAACCTGAACGTTTTATTTAACCAAAAAAACAATACATCTTTTTCATTTATTAAAATATAATTGCCAACTCTCTAAAAAACTCACTCGTTGCCAACCTCATTTCTAGTCACTACATTACATATATATACACACAGTAGTGCTAGTCAAAAGTCCCCTCCCCCCTTGTATCTTTTGAACGGTTTTACTTATACTAATGTAATTTGGAGGGTGAATATAAACGGATATAAGCTTCTCAACTAGTCATGACAAGTGGAGTAATAGTCATATATGACGTCACAGGGCCACAGTGACCAATAATTTTAAATAGTACCTTATGGCAAGTGACATCTCGTTTGATAGGTATTATAATTACCTATTCAGTCATACCAATTTTGTTAGGGTTTAGGTTGATTTTGATAGAAAAATTAAATAAATACTAAAATTATAGTTTGGCATTTAATTAATCAAGATTGTAAAGTCTGCCTCTGGTTAATTGTCAAAAAAGTTGATGTTTTTTAATTCTCTCGTTGTTTTTACTTTGATAAGTTTTTATACCTTGACTATTCAGTTTAATTATTCTTTAACGCGACGTTTAAGTGTCTACAGACAAAATGGTACGTACGGTAGCCGACAAAGTAGCAACTATCTGAATAATTGGTGAATGTAGAAACAATTTCCATGCAGCAGAACGTCTTTTTAATGAGAGGTACCCCGATCGCCCTACATCGAGGACTTATTTGAGGGAACTTCTTCAGAAGTTTGAAGCACGATGTCAAACGATCTGGTCGACCAACAATTAGTGACGACAAAAAAATCGACATAATTCTACAGCCCAAGTTGCGTTTATCTATGAAGTCAGTCAAAGGACAGTACATATGGTATTGGCTAAAAACAAATTTCATCCATACGAATTAAAAATGGTGCACCAACTTTCAGATGATGACCCCGACCGAAGATTAGAATTCTGTGAAAATATGTCCAATCAAATGATCCAACACCCAGACTACATAAAATCAATTTGTTTTAGTGACGAAAGTACTTTCTTCCTCAATGGAAACGTTAACACACAAAATGTGAGATATTGGAGTGACACAAATCCTCAAATTTTTCGTGAAAAACATACTCAATTTCCAGAAAAAGTAAATGTTTGGGCAGGTATTTTGGGAAACCACATAGTTGGACCTGTTTTTCTCAATGCTACCTTAACCGGTGAAATGTATCTGGAGATGTTACAAAACGCAATTGAATCGTTAATTCTTGAAATTTTAGAAGATAATCTAGATGAATTCGGCAATTGGAAATAACGTTCCAATAAGATGGTGCGCATGCACACTATGATGGTGCAGTAAGACGTTACTTGGATGAAGAATATCGTGGCAGATGGATTGGACGACGAGGTCCGATAGAATGGCCAGCTCGGTCACCAGACCTGACACCATTAGATTTTTTTCTGTGGGGGTACTTAAAATCTAAGGTTCACGCTATAGCACCTGGCAGTATGCACATTTTGAAACAAAGAATTGTTGAAGAATGTAGACACATTTGAACTAGTGCGACAAGAGTTTAGCAATAGGATGCATTACTGTCAGGAATTAAGTGGAGCACATTTCCAACATTTACTATAAGAATTGGTCCTTGAATCTTGATTAATTAAATGCCAAACTATAATTTTAGTATTTATTTCATTTTTCTATCAAAATCAACCTAAACCCTAACAAAATTAGTATTACTGAATAGGTAATTTTAATACCTTCCAAACGAGATGTCACTTGCTATAAGGTACTATTTAAAATTATTGGTCACTGTGGCCCTGTGACGTCATATATGACTATTACGTCACTTGTCATGACTAGTTGAGAAGCTTATATCCGTTTATATTCACCCTCCAAATTTCATTAGTATAATTAAAACCGTTCAAAAGATACAAGGGGGGAGGAGACTTTTGACTAGCACTGTTATATATATATATATATATATATATATATATATATATATATATATATATATATATATATATATATATATATATATATATATATATATATATATATATATATATATATATATATATATATATAATATATATATGAAAACGTTTTCGTTAAAAGTATCAAATACCTATGACTATTGAGTCAGCTTCTTTAGTATACGACTTGAGTCACTTTCTCATCTTGGTCTTTGTGTTGGGACAAATCTTTGACTTATAAAGTCGAGTTACTCTTCTTTTCCTTTCTGAATATTATTAAAGTTAAATACTTCAATTAAAATAAATTTCAAAACTATTTATGTTTTGAATATTTTAAAATGAATAAACAAATTAATCCAATGAACGTAGCTAAACTGTTACAAACGGAATATAAAGCTACAGAAGAGACAAAAATTACAGCAAGTGATATCGAATTAATGAAAGTTGTAAGTGTGTAAACTTTAAAATATATTAATTTATGTAGACTTATAAAATAATCTATATTATTTAGATGTGATCGATGAATTTTTATTAACTGGATCTGTGGAAATTAATACAGTGAGCGACCTAATTTTTTTAAATGATGAGGTGCCAAACACAGAAGATCAAATTTTATCTGATGATTCTATAGAGTTTGGTAAATAGTTAATATGTTAATTTATATTTAAATACTAATTTAACTTCAATTAAGAATATGTATTATACATATACATACTCATTATATAATTCCAATATACGCACTTTTTGTATTTTGCATCTTATTTAATGTTTAGAAGATGAAGAATAACTATTTACTCCTTCTCAATCTTCACAATCATCCCAGGGCGCTAATTACATTCCAAGCCGAGTTAAGAAAAAATCTAAAGATGAAGATTTAGATTTACAGTATAAAAAAGATGCTGTGAATTATTGGGAGAAAAAAAAAAGGGCGGAAGTGGGCAATCAAAAGCAACTATATAGATGGAAACAACAAATAGCAGAAGGTGGGTCTAGAGTTGAAAAACTTAATGAATTATGGAAGATGGCTTTAACCAATTCACTGAAGCAAAAGAAAATAATTTCATTATACATGATAGAGATAACAGAAGCTTGAAAATTAATGGTAGTACAATTATAAACGTTAAATTTAGAATTATTAATTAATTTTGTTAATTATTTTTTAGAGTTTAAAGCTTCACACCAGTGGCTTGCCAAATTTAAGAACAAAAACAACATAGTATCAAGAAAATAAACAAAGTGTGTCACCAGTGGCAGTAAGGTGGATGCGTAGCCACAATTAAGAAAATTGCTGATAATTTTGTACAAGATACTATTCCATTTATTATGAATTATGGACCAGCCTTTGTACTCAACACAGACCAGTCTGGATTCAATAAAGAGATGCACACGGGAAGAACTTTGGCGCACCGTGGAAGGTCAAATCCAATCAAAAGGATCAATAACACATAGCTATACTATACAACCTCTAATTGCAGCCAATGGAAAATTGCTTCCAAGGATGTATGTTGTTTTACAAGAATCAGAAGGAAAATTTGGTCCTATTGTCCAAAATATCATATTTCATGCGGACAATTCATCTAGCTGCCTCTAAATTTGGAAGTCTCAAAAGGACACATATTTTGGACTGGTTCAAAAATGTAAAGCAGGTTATTTAGAGGTACGTCCTTATTCCTTCCAAACTCCAGTTGAATTTTGCTTCAGCATAGATTTAAAGAATTGTGAAGAGTTAAAATTTATTATTTGTGGCTGGTGTAAAGCTTCTCTTTGCTTTGTACATTATTTTGTCCAGTATCATTATTGTGAAAAGTCAGGGACAACTGGGTAAAGTTCCTTTTAGTTCAATACTCTGTCAAACAGTCATCAAAACTACCCATCAAGATAGGTGTACTGCAAAGGTGAATTTTAGAACCTACATTGTGCCTAATATACATTAACCATGTTCCTACTTTCATGAACAACTACGACACAGTCCTTTTTGTGGATGACACCACCCTAAGTTGTAGTAACCTAACAGAGAGAGAAGTGATAAAGTGAGGATATGGAAGAGCGCGTTGCTGAATAGTTTACAGCAAATAAATTGCTGCTAAACAAAGCGAAAACACATAAAGTAATGTTCACTCTGAAACATCGAAAACCAAATTGTGAACTAGAAAACATTGTAGTTTTTGGGAGTTACCATGACTCTAAGATGGGAGTATCATTGTAATTGCTTGACAAGCTAATTTAGCAAAGCTGTATTTTTATTAAAAAACTTATACGAAAGATTCTTATAAAGTCCTTAGGTTTGCCTACTTTAGCTTAATACATTCTCAATTATCGTATGCTGTGGGAACATTGTCCTGGCAAGAAACATATTTTTAGACTGCTGTGAGAATAGTAGCTGGCATTGGGTACACTGAAGAAGCGCTTTTAAAAATACTAACTTTACCATCTGTGAATGCCTAATTCATGCGAAGATAAATGAGGAAACAGGCTCCTCACAATTACAATACCCGTTCTTAGCATGACCTAAAGCTAGAAATATTTCGCTTGTCTTTATCTCCCAATGTTCATCAAGCGGCAGTTATTAAATACTCCATCATACGAAATTGGTGAATTTTGCTATTGTTTTAAAGAGGCCATTTATTCTTAAAATTGTCTGTAATTAATAGATATATGTTTATTAATTTACATATCTTAAATGTTTACAGATATTAATATTGTTTGTCACTAATAGTGTATGTTTATTTTTATTGATATGGTTGAATATAATTCTAATATTACATGTAATATAGGATGTATAATACCAAATAAAGATAATTGATTGATTGATAAAACTTACGAGCATTATTGATGCCACCAAAACCAAAAATAGTTAGGGATTTGACTAGAAAAGGACACATTAAACAAGGTAATTTGAATTTTATTTTATTAATTAAAGACAATCTTCACTAAAGTACACAACTTTTTACAACATTGTTATAAAAAATAAAGGCATCATTACAGAATATAAGATAAATAAGAATCTCCATTAATTTTTAACATTCGTAGACAATTGTAATTAGTAGAACTAGCTTATAACACTCTTTACCCAAAGGCAATTATAATCTCGTGAAGGCAACTGTGGAGTTATGAATGTTACATCAATTACTTACAATCTACAGAGGTTAGTACTTACTTTTTAACAAGACACTTTGAAAATAAGGCAAATTCTTATATAGTTAAGCATATTCAATCAGTGGAGTGACTTTCGTTAGTATTCATGCAGACAACACATTTTTATAATAACTACCTTTTTAAAACTATTTAATTTGTAAGAATGTTTAATAATTACATACTTTTAGTATAAAAGAACTCCACTGAATGAATTATAGTGTGTTAAGTAACATTTAACGCATATTGACAAAATTCACAGCATAAGAACTTCACAAAAAGTGAATAATGAAACTCAGTAAACTTGTTAAAAAATTTAAACTCGAATAGCACCACATAAATTCTATTCAAAAATGTTGAAATTGCAATTAGTGAGTATAATTAAAAATCACAATCAGTAACTTTTTAGTCGAAAAAATGACAAGTTTCTTAGAATCTCTATGTAATAAAAATTGTATCACAATCAATAATGGTGAAATAGAAACGTCAGTTCTGACAAATTTTTTATGCAATAAAATTAGAGCCTATATGTCTATTCTAAATTAAAAAGTGTAAATGAACTGCTTAAATGCTAAAATCATACTAAAACACTGCCAAAGTGTAACAATAAAAATCTGATTGGGATGCTTTCAATATTTCCCAGTTTCCTTTTATTACTACTCTTTCGTTCTAAATGTTGCATATAAAGGTACATATAAAACCCATAAATATTTTAGCACATCTCAGCACCTTGTTAGCAAGAATTGTTCTCTATGAACACATTAGACACTAGAATTTGTAAATATAAGTAACAAATCTAATATATAAAAGTAACATGACAATTAGACATATAAACATAATGTTAGTCTATTTTAATATTTGTACAAAAGGTTATCTTGGTGGCTACAAACACACAGGAAGGTACTTTTTTGTGCATAACAATCATTCAGGCTTTGTAATTTTTATCTTCAGCTGTTTAAAAAGATACTAAATAGTGAAAAATTAATAAATATGAAGAAAGTGTAAAATGATAAGTTTCTCTTGCCTTAACATTTTTCCAATAAGTATATAATCTGATAGCCACAAATACTTAAAACGACATGCTTTAATCATTTAAAGCAAGAATTAATCACTTTCAAAATACATCATATCGATTAAGAACAAAGCCCCAAGTAAAGAAGCTTTCAATTTAACATCTAAATCCATTGGAAATGTGATCCCAAAGTTATCCGCATCAGTCAAAGACTCTTTTACAATACCTGACCATTGTTTGCTTATCTTGCCAATCTTAGTACCACTTGCAGAATAGATATGGAATTTCACATCAGCACAGCAACGACATGTAAAGCATGGACCTTCTATACGTAATAACACTTCATCACTTGCATTTTTTACGACAAATTTAGGAATTAAAATGCTCCATTCTTGTTCAACAACTCCAATAACAGTACCAGGTGGTGAACTGATTTCCATAGATTGCAAACAACACGGAAAGCAACATCCTTGACATGCTAATGGACGATGTAGACTGATAACTTGTTGACCAAAATTATCAACAATTTTCATATCAAATGGACGAATGGAACCAAAACAATTTCTTTCACAACAACCAGATTCTTCTCCTGCAAAATAGACTTTTTGTCCCAAAGTGTTCGTAATTAAATATTTATTTTTTGTCTCAAAATCTGTAAGGGCCTCTAACAATTCTACTTTTTGACGTACCAGAAGTTGATCAATCTGACTTAGATATTCTAAACCTGGAGGACAGTTAGGTACACCTTGGGGTGCTTGCATCCAATTAGCATTTGTAATATTTTGCCCTGAACCAGGTTGGACAACAACAGGTGTTGGAGGATATGGGGAAGGTTGTGGATGTAATTGAGGATATGCACCTTGACCATCATTTTGAACACCTGGTTGCATAAGAGGATATCCTTCTTGTTGTTTATGAGCCATTTTTGGAACTCTACAATAATGATTAATTAAGCGTATAAAGTACCTAATGGTTAGACAAATTTATATTTACTAACTATGATATAAGATATATGTGAAAAATTAACAGAAAACGAGCAAGGATGAAAATATTTACCTTTAAAGCACTGTAGACTGATTTAATGGTGATTATTAATATGAAACGATAAAAGACCTAATATATCCGCCCACGCACACGTAATAATTAATGTATTCAATGCTAATCACTACAATAACTAACTAAACTATGTGAACATAAAATACAAAAAAAAATGCGAATTGGGATGTAAAATAGGTGTTGCCCGACCACAGATAAACGACAACTACTAAAGACGGAAATACACTAATTTTGTTATATATTTCTGTGCAATGAAGATCTAACACTTTATCTGCCTGCAGTTCCCAAACGGTTTTGCATAGATTTGAATATTGCCACAGTGAAAGGATTTCAGTCTATGTATCATATCATTTCTTATAAATATTGTGATTAATACAACTTTAAACATTCCATCTAAAACTTCACTAATAAATTTAATAAAATTTAAAAGTAATGTGATGAGCGTTCATGTTGTGAAAAACTTGTAACGGCAAAATGTTTATGTTAAAATTAGGAAAAACACTACTATAAAAAACTACATAACTAATGATTGTTTATTTGACAGTAGTTGTGTAATTGAATTAAGTTTGAATTTGTTTGTTTATCAATTACCTATTTATATATTTGGTGTAGATTTTAAAACAGTTTAGTTTATTTTTGTTTTTTATTGTACAGGGTGTCCTATTTTAGATGTAATTGGGGGGTTTTAGGTGTTTCCCAAATAGATAGAGTAAAAACTAAAATCATGGTCGGGACCCTTGGACCGATTTTTGAAACAAATTCAATAATCTAAAGAACATTTCAATATCTCGACTCGTTTGGGAAATATAGGGTGTTTTTCGTTTTATGCCGTTTTCTTTAAAATCCCGTAACTTTTTTGTTTGTGAATATTTAAAATTTTGGTAAAAACATCTTTTGTGCCTTTTTTTATGTGCAATTTAGTGGCGTACTCGATTTTTTTCTAACTTAATTTGTTTCCGAGTTACAGACCAAAGTTGCATTTTTTTAAATGGTAACCATAGTTGGCTATGACTCCATTAATTAGAGATTTCTTTTAGCTTTCTGAAAATATATAGTTTCATATATTTATCTCGGTAAATAAGAAAATTATAAACGATTTTTTGAAAAACACCTCTTGATCAAATCACTTATGTATAGTATAGTTTCATATATTCAAAAGGAAGTATATTACTATGCGCAGAACTTATTTTAAAACTAGATAAAAATGTCCTCATAGTATTTTATGCCATATTAAAAACTTATTGATTTAGAAAAAATAACAACATTTTTATTTTATAACAGTTTTTTCTTATTTTAGGTATTGTTCAAACTGATGTCCATTATGATGTAAATAAACTTCACACCGGCGCGAAATACACTCAATTGCCTTAATGAAATGAATAGATGCATGCCTTAAATCTTCAAATGCTGCCCTGGTTGAATTGACCAACTGTTCGTATGTTTCGTGGCGAGTATGATATATTTTATTTTTTAAAACTCCCCACAAAAAGAAATCCAGTATTGAAAGATCTGGAGATCTTGCTGGCCACTGAATAGGTCCGTTATTGCCAATCCATTGATTGTTAAAGTTTCGGTTTAAGTAATCTCGGACTAAAACAGTATTATGACAAGGCGCACCATCTTGTTGAAAATAAACATTTACCCTCTGCGCTAATGGAATTTCATCTAGCAGTTGTGGAAGACAAATGTTTAATATTTTCAGATACTTCTCGCCGTTAAGGTTGCCGTTAAAAATGTGGTAAATAAATCTACCCCCCAAAATAAAGCATGATACATTAAAACCAAATCTACCTTAATTTTGGCGTGCTAATGTTACAAAATTGTTATTTTTTGACCAATATCGATCGTTGTTGCGATTAAAAATTCCTGCACTCGTAATATGACTCTCATCAGACCAAATGATATTGCGCCCAAAATTCCTATTTTGTCTAATCTGTTCTAAATACCAATTACAAAAAATAATTCGCCGTTCTAAGTCACCATCATTAAGGTGCTGAATTACTCTTTTTTTGTACGGAGTATAATTATATTTTTTTAAGATTTTTTGTACTCTTGATTTAGATACGCCAACTTCTGTTTCTATTTGTCGGCAGGAGGTATTAGGATTTTCTTCAACTCTTGCTAAAACAGTTATTTCGTCGTCTTATTGGTTCAGTTTTGCATAATTTTTGATCCTAGGCTTCTCAAAAGATCCATAAGTTAACACATGTTCTTTTAATCTGGCGAATATATTCTTGTTGGGATGTCTTCGTTCAGGGAATCTTCAATAAAGTAGCTTTATTATTTTGCGTTTTTATAAATACTAGCATTATTAAAGTATTAAACTCACAACCTACCTATTAAGATATGCCTCTGCAGCTTGGTCTGCATTAAAATTACACTGATAGTATATGCCAATCATATCTAACTTTTCAAAATTTTCATACTTCGTATTATTGACAGCCACCACAAAAAAAGTTATTAAATTGAATAATTAATTATTTAAGCAAAGTTTTGAAACAATAAATCTAATCACATTTACGTTTCCACCATTTATTTATATGAAACAATTGCGTGAAATGTCAAATAACTAGCAACGAATGCGTACAGTAAACAAAGGTTCATAGATGACTTGATCAAGAGGTATTTTACAAAAAATCGTTTATAATTGTCTTATTTACCGAGATAAATATATGAAACTATATATTTTCAGAAAGCTAAAAGAAATCTCTAATTAATGGAGTCATAGCCAACTATGGTTACCATTTAAAAAAATTCAACTTTGGTCTGTAACTCGGAAACAAATTAAGTTAGAAAAAAATCGAGTACGCCACTAAATTGCACATAAAAAAAGGCACAAAAGATGTTTTTACCAAAATTTTAAATATTCACAAACAAAAAAGTTACGGGATTTTAAAGAAAACGGCATACAACGAAAAACACCCTATATTTCCCAAACGAGTCGAGATATTGAAATGTTCTTTAGATTATTAAATTTGTTTCAAAGATCGGTCCAAGGGTCCCGACTATGATTTTACTCTATCTATTTGAGAAATACCTAAAATCCCCCAATTACATCGAAAATAGGACACCCTGTAGAAGTAAGCAAAATTGTAATATGTTATGCATCATAATAGTATATACTTGTATCGAGGACGATAAGGAGCACATTAGCGGGCGCGCCGTCGTTTAAAATCCGAAGCAAAGCTAATGTACCTTACATACGAGTTGTATACTTATTGGTTTATCGAGTACCATCAGCCACGGTATTACATCATGGTAAATTAAGATAATAATAATTTGATAGGTAGTTTATGTATGTAAAAAAATGTTACCTGTATTTAAAACATAAAACATATGGTGCATATGGCTGCTTGGAGAACGATACGAACAACATGCGTTAAATTTTGAAATGTGGACGAAGAAGCAATGCGTCGTCAAAAAACTTGATAGTTCCGAAGAAATTGTGCTGAAGGCTAAGAAAGTAACTGAGAATGTCGAAATTACTATACGACAGGGAGTATGAAGTATTTGCAAAATGGCAAGCCGCTAAAAATGCACGAGGGGTATCTGATGAGATTTTACTTGCATATTTTCCCGAAAAAGCGAACGCTTAAAGTCCTCATCGCTTTGAGCACATTACTCCATGTTAAAAGCCACTATATCTGTAAAAGGAAACGTTGATCTATGCATTTCGAATAGTTATGTTTTTTCTGTAATACTGATATTAATGTTCCAGGTTTCTACAGTTAATAGCAGTTCTAAAACGAGAATCCACTGGCCGTGAATCAAAGAAATCCAAAGTTTTGTCTCAAAAAGATGTACAGAAATTTTTTGAAAAGGTACGGGAAGAGACTTCTTTATTAATCAAGGTAATCAGAATTAATTTCAACCAGTGTCAAATATTAATCCAATTGATTCAAGGCTCTGTTGATTGTAGAGGTGACCGAGGTCTGTAGACGCAATGAATTAGCAAAAATGCTAATTGAACATGTTGATGATCGAGAATCTATAGTGGCCATTATACTTGGCTACTAGTACAGTAACGACTACGTGTCCCTTTGTTACGTAAGCGGCTACCACATCCGCCAATCTTGACGTTGTAAACAACAATGCACTCCAGATATCAGGGTTATAGGAGATTCATTTTTATAACGCAGGTTTAACTTGTACGCTTCGAAGGAGTAAATCAATGTCTTTCCTTATTAATGCATTTATTTGTTGTAATTCAAAGCTTTATTTATAAATATTTTTAAATTACATAGATTTGTTTGCTAACTTGTTGTTTTTGTAGTAACCGTTGCTAAGTATTTTACATTAGCGGCCGAGGCCGCAAAAATAAAATTAACGTTCTAGTCCAATAAAGATACCAATACCGTCCTGACAACGATACACCAAACTGTCATTTAGAGGATGGTGTGCAATAAAGTAATTTTGTTTAGAACCGTTCAATATTTAGTAAAAATCGCACTCACTATGATAAAGTAATATTATAAAATAAGGTAGGCAGTAACATTAAAAAACCAACAATTGCTACATTTTCTTAAAGTTTACAGGATTGTCAGCCCCCGAGCTCTACAACCGCTGTCGTGTCTAAAAAAATCAGTGGCAGTGCACTCGTATCGTAATATAATTCAATTATGTGTTCATTTACATAAGTTTAAATAAATATAATGAAGTACGTAAACAAAAATATGTTTCACACAGGTTAAAGGTTAAATACAAAATTTGAAAATTGTTACATTTAATCTCAAAATTATAATATTAATCATTTTTTTTAACGGACACAAAAAGTAATGTACGGCGCTCATGGGTTGTCACATTTTAAAACTGGTAACTGGTAACACAATTTGCTTACCATTCGGGAGGTAATAGGATCGATTCGATGATTGTAACAAAGTTAAAATATTGCCTTATTTTGTAATACAAAAACAAAATTTGAATTATATAGAATATTAAAATTAAATTGATAAGAAGGTAAGTATAAAGTTCTAATTCATTTTCAAGTCATAAAAATAATTATTACAGTTAAAGAAATGATGCGCGGGTTCACATATACGGACGCTTACGTTACATGCCGACAGAGAATAGGAATTGAGTTAACTGCAATTCAAGCCATGTTCTAACAGAAATTAGTTGACCGCGTTTTTAGAAAAAAATACCAAAGTTTTTCTATCCATAGTCTGTTTTAAGAACTTGAATAGTGTAGTTTTACGAGTAAAATTAATCAAACTAGGTGAATGCTAGTGCATTACAGGACTTTCTTGCAAAATACTAAAAATATATGGGGTATTTTTACATTTTTAAAAATATTCAGCTGTTTTAGAAATATTTAATAAAAACCAAAAACTGACCCTAATAAACCCCCTATCTCCGAGACATCCAGACATCATGCTGATCTTGACGAAACTTGACCAAAAGTTGTAAAATGAGCTAATAAGTCGATTCAGCGATATTAAAAAAAAAGTCGATTGCATAACCTTCTATACCTACATATGTACGGGGTGTCCAACTAAGAATGCGAGGTACTGTATCTGGGAAACTACACTTCGTAGAGGCTTGCGGAAAAAAAGTTATTACTAAAACGGCCAATACAAAATCCTGGAAAATATTTTCATGTTTCTGAAATGGACGCTAGGGGGCGTAACTGCAACCTTTAATCTAAAAAAGTGATGTTTCTGTGAATTCTGCTATATTAACCTAATAAAAAAATAACCGATCTTTGAAGTCGAGGATAATTTGAACTTTTTTTGTTTGGCACTTTTTGACGTATCTATAAAAATAGAGTGGTGGTGGGGTATTCAGACGTTTCCTTAAATCACCCCCCGTATCTTCGAAACGGCTAATCCGATTTTAACCAACTTGGGAGCGTTTTGGGCTACAAATGTTAAAATAATTAAAGTTTTGTTAGTTTCACATGCCGTCGCTAGACAGAAACGATTAATTTTCGCAAAAAAATAAATGCATTGGAAAGACTTTTTTTCATGAACAAGTAGCTAAATGATGCCTAAACAAGCTTGCGAAAACCGCATCTCGATATCTTGTTCCTAACCTAAAATATCGGCCAAAGAAAACTTTATACGAAAATCCCTTAAATTTTTATTTTTTTAACTATGTTTTCTGGAATTGTTTCTATTATGTAAGTTGTCGCCCTAAAAAGGACCGATTTAAACGAGGAAGGTTTTTAATGCCCCCGTAAATGCTCGAAACGCTGACCATCACTCTGTGCATTGCTGAGGCGTCTCATGGGTAGACTAAACTGCAGCTTCAATTTCGGCTCTGAACAGATTACCTAGAAATTGCGATTTTAAGTGTTTGTAAATTTATTCACGAAAATAAAATCACCCTTTTTGAAATTACTACGGGGAAGTAAACAATGCTAAAAGTTACGCGAAAGGCCTATTTTTTGTTTGTTTAAATGCATATTCATTATGGATATATACGAAAAATACAGTTAATAGAAACAGGCAATGGAAACTACCTAAACAAAACATACATAATCCTCAAATTGTCAATAGTTATCAATACTTTCGCGTAACTTTGAGCAATTTTTGTGCTTTCAAAATGCGTTTTACGAATAATGAAGCTGTTGATATGCTTGCGGTTTATTTTGAATGTCGTCAGAATGCCGCAGTAGCTACAAGAGTTTACGCGGTTCGATATCCAAATCGGCGTCCTTGCGATGTAAGAGTTTTTCCCCGATTAGTGGCGAGCTTACAAGCCAATGGTAGTTTTCGGCCTACGTTTCAACGGCAAAGAATTGGAAGAACACAAGAAAATATTTACCGTGTACTGGGCTATATTGAAGGAAATCCTCATGTTAGCACAAGAGCATTATCCACTGAGTTGGGCATATCACGGACAACGGTTCAAAATATTTTGAAGGACCATAGGTAAGTTCTAATGGCCATCAAAATATATAGGTATTCGTTTAAACTTTTTAATTACTTTAAGAATGCACCCATATCATGTAGTTTTGCATCAGGCCTTGAAAGAGGAAGATTTTGATCGAAGACTATTGCCATTGGATGTTAGGCATGATACGCGAAAATAGAGAAAATAAATATTAAATAATTATTTAATTTTGCGAATAATTCGGAAACATTCACTTTTAAAGATAACACACATTACATAAACTGACCTTAAAATAAATAAATTAGTATTAAAATTTGACGATAAATCCGAATATGGCAAAAAAAATTGGGGGGTTCTATCTTAAATAACATAATGTGTTACTACCACACTTTTATGACATACCCCGTATATTGGAAAATAATTTTAAAATTCGCACCTCTGAAGCATCAAAACTTTGACAGGAAACATTTCCTTCTAAAACTCATATTTACTGTATACATCTAAACCTAATCTTTTGTTGTTTGTCAGGCAGTGTTTAAAGATGTAGCCTATTAATCATACGGCAATTCAAGCAGTAAAGCCGTGGTCCATTAAAATATTTTATGTTTATCTTAATTTAGGCTATTTGTTCTTCTTGGGCCGTGAGCATATATGATGACTAATAACCTATATATGCTACCTCAGACCTTAATTAACTATTTACGTACGACTATTAGAGAACATCCGAACTCTGCCACAAAAATTTTACCTGAATTGTATGAACTAGGGGATTATTAAAAGGTTCGAACTCTGCCACAACAACTTTCATTTTTACGGCGAGTTCCTTTATAAACAATATCAAATGCCTACACAAACCGGTAAGTCTAAAACAAGTTAGTATTTATAGGCTTCATTGCACTTATTACTATGGTTTTTGTCTATGTAATGCAGAAGGAATTTGGGTAAATCCGGAACAAGTAGACCTTTTAATGTAGATGTAAAATGTTTGTTACGGGTTTAATTGGAAAACGTTTCTTTTTAATAACGGTCGTCATTTTGTCAAATTTACTTACTAAAAACAGCAATTTATTCTTAGGTTGAATGCTTCCAATTCACTATTTAGCAAATTTTTACGCATCTCTAATTGCATTTAAAGTAACGTATGTAATTTCGTATACATCTCTTATTTAGTTAAAATAAGTCAAATTTAATACCTTCAGCGACATCTCTGAGATTTCGGATCATTTAATATAAAGCAGTTAAAAGGAACCTGGCATCTATTAGGGTCAAATAATACATATACATATAATAAATACACATTTTCTACACATTTTAACTTTTGGCAACAATAATTAAGTACAAATTTTCTCAAGTTTGTAAAATTGATTTTTAAGGTGTTGGCCAATTTTTCTTGCTTCCTTTTTAAGAACGCCCTTGACGGTGGGTGTTGAGTTTCTAGAGAATTTTTCGTTTCTGGTTTTGGATGCTGAAGCATTATTTTTTTGGAAAATTCTTACTTAAAATAATACTTGGTCAAGTAAAAGTATTACTAACGCTTTTAAAAGGCGGATATAATTGAAATTATTCATTCGTCCACATCTTCGTTTTTCGAATATAGAAGCATTCAATACTAATTCTTTACATATAAAGACACTTCAATCGAAATTACGTTGAATGTTCACTACCGGGTCGTTTGTCACCTGTAAGAGCATCTCTGTACTAGCTACATTTCTAACGACATTCCTTCTTAAATTTTCTGCTCACATTTTACTGTTACGTTACATCCAAAGTACATGATTATCGCTGGAAGGCATAAGAGCCTTGCTGACATCCATGACTATATACGTGAAGGCTGCTAGATCATTGAAGTAGTACCCGAAATTTGCAAGATCAAATAAGTAGTAGTTTCAACAATAAAGGTCAGATCTTTTTTTTCTTTATCACCTGGTTACACGATTGTGTTTCCAAATTTCAAATACACCTAGGAGGTTCTTAGTGAATTTCTACAACCAAAACAAATGTACTGATAATATTAATTTTGTAATCAAATAATTGACAATTACCTCTTAATTAAATTTATATATTTAAGGTGCTTCCAGCAGTTCACATTCACAAAATTCTTTTATCTAAAACGGTATGTATATATATATATATATATATATATATATATATATATATATATATATATATATATATATATATATTCACTAATTTCGTTTTGAATATTTTAACACTCAATCACAAGTAAAACCCAAACCCAAACAGGTTTAGCTTCCATTTTGACCTAATTAATTCTATCTTCTGTGGCTACATTCACCCAACGATTTAACTCCTGTTTTGATTGCAATATACCGGGTGTAACGATTATCTGTATTACGTGAACTACTGCAAATGTTAAACATTTAATTTCATATGAATTTGTAATTTTGTCTGGTAATCTTTATGTGTTATGTACATTACCTTTTCCTGTGGACAAGGTTGTTCGGGCCAGTTTATTTCCTATAAATTTCTTGATTACTTTGTTTGTTACGGTAGTTATTTACTGTGGACCGAACAAGCTTTCCAATTTACTGCATACTGTGTGAAGCGTAAGGCAAGCAAGTTCATTAACTAAATTTTTTTAATTTTTTTTTTTTTACTAAACATCCCAATGGGATTATGTGTTAAATTAGCCAAGGGGCATATAATAATTTTACTTTTTTTTTCTAATCGAAATTTAAATTGTAATTGCCGTGGGCTCAAGCTGAGGCTCACTGCTTGCCATCGTGGGCTTTGGTGGAATGTTAATTTTTTTTTTTCTTTTGTCAGGATATCGACAATAAAATTACTTTATCGGGGGAATTGTTAACTCATTTCTACTTCTTTCTTTCATTTTTATTTCCTTTTTTTTTGGTAAATCCTGTTTCAGGCTTTACAGGGTTTACTCTCTTTTCACCACTTGTTGAGTATTTCCTTATTAAAGCCTGTGGCGCCTACTCATATCCGGTTCCTATCTAACCATATTACTAATACTTTAAGCTATACCTCCATTTCCTTTTTTTATGCCATATGATGGTTAGACAAGTGGCATGTTCTTTTACAAATATGAAAATATTACCGAGTAGCAGAGTTCGAACATCAAATTATGATTACCTCATGTCTGTGGCAGAATTCGGAAACCCGCCGCGACCTAATACCGTTCTTCTTCTCTCTTAGCGCGATAACAATGAAGTCGCCAAACTTCTTATTATTTGCATTAAAGCTGCTACACTATCAAATGACCATATTGAGTTTACAGTATTATCATCTACATTGTAATTACCTACCTTAATAGATTACCTATAACGCAATCTGAATGTGAATTCCCAAAAATATTAAACGTATCCAACGCAAATGTTCAAACTAGAAAATTAATTCCTACTTTGAATCAACCAAAATTAAGTAAACTCTTTTCTTTAAAACAGTGTACCATACGTGATGAAGTCACTGCTGACTCCATTAAAACCTGTTATCGCAACGTATCATTAAGAAACTGGGTCAAACTATTGCATAAATACAAAACGCAAATTTTACATTCTGTTACATCGTATAAACAAACTATGTGTAATTTTTGCAATGGCGTGGAATACCTACATACCATCGCGCTCAAAAAATACTGGTAGAGTAAAGTTTTTAGGAGAACGACATGACGTCATACAATTTTCTGCGCGAGAAAATAAGTGGGGAAAAAACAGTGCCGGTGCATTTAGGTTTATTTATGTCAACTTAATCTCTCAACACAGAGGTACGAGTTTCATTTTCAGAATATTTTAAGGAAACGTTTAGTAAACTTGTTAATTGCTTATTTAAAAATTATACACAAAATATGATTGGTTAGTTTATTCATATGTATACATTGCAAAATTATATTTTGGTTAAAGTTATTTATAAAAAAAAAAGTAAATTAAAGAAGATTACATGACGATAACATTGCTTGGTGCATTAACAAATAAATTTTTTCGATTCAACACATAATTCTGAACGCGGTTTTTATAGTAGTGTAATCAAATAAAGCACGATTTATAATTTATTAATTTTCATTGCCACTATCACTTAAATCAAAATCACTTTCCTCTTCTTTTCTTACAGAAAATTACATTGCATCGACTTCTGTGTCAATTGCATGTTCAAAAGCAAGGTAATTATTTTCAACATCCTTACAATGTCGGCAAACAGCAATCCATTTTTCGACAATCACACTAGAAAATTTTTCCCGTACTAGCATTTCTACGTCATTCAATTTAAATTTTACATTTCTATTTGCAATCCAGTTTTTGACGGTGGCCGCAGAACATCGTGACCATGATTGTTTAAAAGCACATCTAACTTATGTACAATGGGTCTTCCTTCTTGTCTATATTTCTGTATTATTTTTAAATAGCAATTCTTTTCATTCGAATTTTTGCCATCTGTCATTGTAAGAATCTAAGGAACTGAATTAAATATACTTAACGGTAACTTACTTAAATCCAAGTTTCATGATCACTTTCCGTAAAGTTGACAAACTTCCGTTAAAAAGATGTTGTCCATGACATTACTAATAATTTCCTGACCTTGACTGTGAATTATTTTACCTTTCACACCATAAGTGAACTTGAATGTTGATGATTCGGCAGAACTCATATTTGTAGGTTTTAATGTACCTACTAATAATATTTGCATTATCGTTATAACAACAATGTTTACCTTACTAGCAAATAAATTATTGTTTGTAGTCTTAAAAAACTTTGTTTATTATAAAACAAGCAAATACAACAATAATCACAAAAACTTCGAACGCGCGAAAACAAACCAAATTTGTCAAATTATTGTACTCCCCTACAATTTTAAAAATCAGACCGTCGAACGAATATTGGTATCTGCGCATTATGACGTCATGCAAAATTTTGGCTGTGTGCATTTGGTTTGACGGGACATAATCAATTGCGTTAGCAGGTTATGACCATGAAATATCGAAGTGACAGTTTCATAAAAATTAGAATTTTCAAAACTTTCAACGTCAAGCCGAACCTTTCAGAAATACAAGAGTCTATAATAAGCGCCTGTTGAGAGATAGACCTAAATCTATTATATGTATATTACATATATTGTACCAACATCCACCACAGAAGAGTCTTTAATCTATCAAATTTGCAGTTTAACAAATGCTTAATCCCTACTTGAAAATCGTGAGATGTCCGATTTACATACAAAAAATGTGTCTACATCAAAATTTGAATTTTGTAAGTGTCTACAGTAACAAGCTGTACCAGTATTTTTTGAGCGCGATGGTACCTCTGACAACTCAAACTCAAAATTTACTCTATATTTCAAATAGCACAAAACAAAACTGACCCGTATTTTTTGTGTTAGAAAACATGTTTGAAGTGACACCTCTTGCACGTAAATCTCCCTTCCATGGTAGAAGCTGGGTCTCACGTGCCGGTACTCTATACGAATCTCTCCAGAAACAAACTTAACGATACAATAAAATAAATAATTTTGAAATAATATTTTTGTCCCTTTTCTTTAATGATGTACTTCAAAAGATTCTAAGTCAATCGATTACTTATGCATTATGGACGAGTAATATAAATAGTAATTGTAATGCTCAATAAATTTTAAATATTTGTAGGTAAATGTAATAAGTAATCGATTGGACACGCTTGTTTATGGCCAAGAGAGCGAAGTGAGCGAGGCTTATAAAGACGGCAAGTCCAATAAAGTGTATTATTAAAGTGTACATATGTTCGATTGATTTGGAGAAGGATTTTCTATCGCTTTTGTCACGCACCGTTGACCGAAAATATTGAGACCATGAATACGTTATTGTCTTTAAAATTATACATTTTATGGCGTTTATAAATAAACAGAATTAATACACATAAAAAAAAAGTGGTTTCGCCGGGAATTGAACCGGTATCATTTGCTCGCGAAACACAATAAACATTTATCTACCTACTAAAATTTGTTTAGCAAAAAGTTGCAAGCGTTTTAATTTTTACGCTTATATCTGAATGTTGGGCGAATTTAGTAAAGGAAAGGAAAACATTCTTAAAATACAAATGCGATTTACTAGAAAAATTAGAATATAATAAGTTTGAACGTAAGGTCAGGCCTAGTTTGATTATTCAAAAAAATATAATTATGCTAAATTTAATTTTAATTCATTTGTAAAGATTCTCATTCAATATATGTGCCAGGTATTTTTAAAACTACCCATAAACAAACGAATAGACGAAGTTAAGAAGCTTAGGCTTTGCATAAATTGTTTAAGAAAAAATGATTCTATTCAAAATTGTAGCCACTCATATTGTAAAAAATGAGGAGCTTATTTTTGCAAAAAAACTAAATTAGGTTGGATTGTGTAACGGGAGCTTTAGAAAAATCAAAATTACGCCCAAAATTACACTGGATTAGATATTTATGTATTATTTTTCTGGATAAAGAAATGGTTATTGTTTATTTGTATTTGAATGTAATTAATATTAAGATGAAAAGCTTGAGTTTATTTCAGTAAGGGATGAGACGCTGTCATAATTATGATGTGCAGTTTTTAAAACAGTTGTGTTAAGTAAGCGATCAAGAAGAGCCGCCTCTAGTAAGCAATCGAAATTGGTTGAAAACGATTGCTGCAGCTTGATTTATGCTGCAATGAATATTGTGAAATTATAATGAAAATTCAGTAAGTATTGTGTTAAGAGAGTAGATATGATAGTTTCCTTACTAATGCGAGGAATAGCTAAAAAGCATTAAAAGTACAAATGTTGTCAATTTGGCGATAATAAAAAGATTCCGTAATAGTTTACAATAGCATTTTAAGTGCGTGTTGAAAGTGTTCCATGTTGATATTTTGATAGCTAGTGATAAATGTACAATAAGACAATCGACCCAATTAATAGATCGATATATAAAGTGTAACTAAACAACATTGATCATGAAAGCATAGTCTTCCGTAGCTCGCTTGCAGTTTGTTGCGCACGCCGTTTGTAATTAAAACTGAACAATTAAGTAAAAACTGTATAGTGTAAATCTATCATACAATAATTTACAAAAATCAGAAATTGTCGGGAATAAAATTAGAAGCGTATTCAGAATAACAAAGGTATAAGAAAATATAAGGACAACAAAGGAGAACGGTTCCAGAGTGCCGGCAAAGTGACATCATCGGAAGAGCAGTCTATAACCTGTTTGAGGCTTCTTCACCGGTCAAAAGGACGCAAGCATTACATCATTAGTTTTTCAACAAAAACAAGTAAGAACCCTTTTTGTTTATGTTAATAAATAAAACGTTTTTGTGTTTGATTTTCTCGAAACTTTACATTTGACTATCACAATTAAACGAAAAATAATACGTTTAATTCTGATAAAGATTTTACATGTTAGTTTTAAGAATATTGTTTTACATTGTAGGTTTGATTTTTGTATATATTTGTAAACAACGTATTGATGCATTTTTGTTCAGATTTGGAATTTTATTAAATGAGTATATCACGTTTGATTTACTTTTATTGCTGAAGATTATTAATCTTAAAAGCTTACACAAATGTTGAATATATAAATGTAAAAAGTCAATTCAATAGGAATCCAGATAAATAAATACATCGAAATGAGCATAATTTTGGTTAATGATAACAGTGACCGTTTATTTTAACTTTGAGCTAGCCGTCACAACCAATTAAGAAAGGAATACGTAAACGTAAATCTTAAAATTTAACTAGTAAATGATACCTTTATAAATTGAAGCCATTCAGTTAGTAATAAAAATAATCATTTCAGTTTCACAATAACAATATTAAATTTTATTCAATAATGTTGAAATTATAAAAAAGTTTAAAAGAAGCCAAACCTTATTCTTTGGAGCGGGTTAAACAATCAAAAGTAATATCCATGGGTATAACGCCCGTTGCAATTGTAATGGGAAATATTTTATATAATTATTCAAGTAATATCGCGATTAATTGTAAAAGTACTACTGTAAAAACGTCTATTGACGATCAATAATTATCGAAATTTTGGCAATTAGAGGAATGTAAATATCCTTTGGGTACATTATCGGAAGATGATCAATTTTTTCTAAGGCATTTCAATGACAATTATCAACGAGATGCTACAGATAGATTTATAGTTACCATTCCTCTAAAAGACAATGTTAGTCAATTAGGAAACACAAAAGAACTTGCTATAAATAGAGTTTATAAATTAGAAAACAAACTTACAAATAACATCAATGTACGCAAAGACTATGTTAACTTTATGACTGAATACGAATGATTAGGTCATATGTCTAAAGTACAATTAAATGAAAATAATTTGTTGAAGCCACAATTTTTTAAATCACCTTAAAGGAATCGATTATAACGCGACTTAGAGTAAGTAGTATTCGATGCTTCTATGAAATCCGATCACGGCCTGTCTTTGAACGATGTGCAATGTAGTGGTCCGAAAATACCAAGCGATATATTTTCTATACTCATCAGATTTCATAAACACAAATATGTCATAACGGGCGGTATTTCAAAAATGTCTGGACAAATACTGATTAATCCAAATCAGAGATGTTTTCAATTAGTTGTCTGGAGATCCGATTCTTCTCAAAAGTTACAATGTTATAAACTAAATACTCTAATCTATGGAACCAGTTCTGCACCCTTTCTAGCGATACGATGTATCAAATAATTAGCAATAGACAATAGGGACACTTATCCGTTAGCAAGTACAATTATAGATCGCGATTTTTATGTGGACGATCTTATAAAGGGTACAGATTTTACTAACGATATATTACAAATTCAATCTGAAATTTCTTCTATTCTGTCGAGGGCAGGGTTTGAACTACGCAAGTGGTTATCAAATCATAGTCAAATTTGAAATCAATTCAAAGTCAATCAACAATTAGAGTCGACTATTTTATATATCAGTGAATATTCGAAGGTCACAACGTTAGGTGTTCTTTGACATTCGTCACGTGATATAATTCAGTAAGCAATGTACAATTTGATAAATTCACGGAAGGTCACAAAACGTACAATTTTAGCTGCCATGTCAAAAATGTATGATCCATTATCGCTTCTCGCCCCTATCATAATCACAGGAAAGACTTATGGCAAACAAAACTATCATGGGATCAGTCGATACCACAACCAATAGCCAAGCGGTGGACAACGTTTGTTCACGATGTACAGAACTTAAACATAAAAATTCCAAGGCGTGTTTTATGTGGCTATGTTAATTATATTGAGCTGCAAGGGTTTTCCGATGCGTCGGATAAGGGCTACGGTACTTGTGTTTTTTTAAGGTCTACTAATAACAAAATTAATTACATCGTCAATTTAGTAAGTGCAACAACACGTGCGGCACCGTTAAAGATCACGTTACCAAGATTAGGACTTTTGCGCTGCAGTTCTTCTAGTCAATCTTGTAAATAGGGTTAAAATCTCTATTTCTTTACAAATAAACAATTGTTATTATTGGACCGACTCTATTATTGTTTTGCACTGGCTACAAGGTGATCCAAGTCGATGGAAAACCTTTGTAGCTAACCGAGTTGGCGAAATTCACAGTTTTTCAAAATGTAAGCAATGGTTTCATGTAAATACGATGGAATATCCTGCAGATACATTATCTAGGGGATTTAACAAGCGATGCACTATGGTGGCACAGTCCCAATTTACCAAATAATCTTAATCATGCTGACAATCAATTTTTGGAAAAGCGTGTCGTGCATCTAAACGTAATACCAAGATTGTATTCTAATTAATAAATATTCTTCAAAAACTAAATTGCAACAAGTAGTTTCTTATTGTTTACGATTTATCAAAAATTGCAAGTTGCAATCTGATCAAAGAAATTCACATAATTTAACTACTACTGAAATACGTAACAGTATGGAATTACTAATCAAAATCTCACAAATGCAATCATTTCCTAAATAATATAACTGCTTAGAGAATAAAAAGGAACTACATAGTAAAAGCAATATATTGTCACTAAATCCATTTATTGATTTTTCTTATTCGAGTAGGAAGTAGAATTGACAAATCTAACTGTAATTACGACCAAAAACATACAATTTTTTATGTCCCAAACATAACCTTACTAAATTAATAATGACAAATGTACACCTACAATTATTACACTGCGGATCACAACAGTTACTACATTCTACGAGAGAAAAGTTTTGGCCGCTGGCTGGAAGAAATGTTGTAAAAAATATAATTCGCAAGTGCACTCGATGTTTTAAGGCAAGGCCCAGGGAATCACAGTATATGATGGGTAGTTAACACTGGCTCCAGTTACTAACTACATACCATTCACCAAAACAGGTGTAGGCTATGTTGGGCCTGTAACGATCAAAGACCAAAAAATCAGGGTTGCTAAATTCATTAAGGCCTATATTTGCTTATTTATATGCTTATGCACTAAAACGATTCATTGCTAGAAGAGGAAAACCTTTTGATATATTTTCTGATAACAGTAAACATTTATTGGTGCAGATCTCAAACTAAGGGAACTTTTTAATTTTCTCAATAGTACAGATCATCTGCAAAATTATTTACAAAATCAACATATAACTTGACATTTTATTCCTCAAAATTTTGGTGGTTTATGGGAGGCCGCTATTAAAAGCGCTAAATTTCATTTATCGAGAATAACCGGTAATACTAGTTTAACGTATAAAGATTATCATACAGTTTTAATTCATAATTATAGAATAATTCCCGTCCACTAACTCTAATGTCGTCTGGCCCTTTTTTTATATTTTTCATTTTTTTTTAGGTTAGTATGCTCATGCTTTTGGTTACTATGCTTATATCTTATACTTATGTGCTTATTCGTAGACTGTTCAGGATTCCTCCTCTTCAGCCCTGGTCATTCCATTATTCTTGGTGTTGTGATGTTTTTTTGTAATTGTGTGGTTTACAATCACGAGTTTATTATTTTTGGTGTAAAAAAAAGAACAAAAGACAATTTGTTGAGGGTTTGTTATTTGGTGTTAAAGAAAAAAAAAAGGTTAAACGTTTGATTTATTTCAGTTGTGAGTATTTAGATTTAGGTGTGCGTGTGGTTGAGTGTAGTGAGGGGTGTTAGGGTGTTGATCGATTCGTTAGCTGGTATCCTTGCGTGGTCGTTATCCAGTAGATGGTGGGATGCGGTGTGCATATGGGATGTTATCAAGGGTCTCTTCTATCTCCTCTGGGATGTCGTCTAATAATTGGGTTAAGATCGCGGGAAGGTTCTTAAATTTACGTTTGAGTTTTTTCCGTGGGAATTTGGGAGGTTGTTAGGTGTAGGAAGTTGTGATGATTTCTTTGGTTGGGATGGTATCGCCGAAAATCCTTTTGTGTGCAAAGTTTTTCTGAAGTGTTCGGATTCCGTTTGTGATTGGTGGTATGTTTGCGTGTTGTGTTGTGAGGTTTTGGGGTACCTGAAGGGTAGCCCGTGTATACGTCTAAATATCCGGCGTTCACAGGATGCTATAGGTGGTTATAATGTTTGTGTATATTGGTGTTCGGAAATCCATAACAGGGCGGATGTAAGTTTTATGTGTGTTGGAATGTTTTGAGGTGACAACCTCTGATTCGACCCTGGAGGACGCCCAGTAGGTTTGCACGGTTTCTAATTCTGTTAAGTGTTTTCCTAACATCGGGGAGCCAATTAAGTGTTCTGGTGAATAGGATACCTAGGTATGTGATTTGGTCTTGCAGGGGGATTCTCTCTTGGTTAATGGTGAGGGAGACGTTTCTGGAGGATAAGTTTGGGAATTTGTCTTCGGCGTAACTAGGGTGGCGGAAAAGGATTTCTTGGGTTTTGGAGGGGTTAATGGAGACTCTCCACCGGTTGGCCCAGTTGGAAAAGTTCCGAAGGGTTTTGGATATGCGGGTGGAAGCCGTTTCGCTGTTCCAATTAATCGACCAGAAGGCGGTGTCTTCTGCAAACTGCGCAAAGACTACTCCGGGTTGGGTGACTTGAGGAATATCTGAAGCAAAGATGGTGTAAAGGATGGGGGCTAAGGCAGAACCTTGCGGAACGCCTGCTGTGAGTTGGAAAGGATCGGAGAGGTTTTTCCCTACTTTCACCCTGACCGATCGATTAGTCAGGTACGAAAGCAGGAGTTTGGAGAAGGGGTCGGGAATGTTAAGGTTTCGGATTTTTTGTAGGAGACCGGCGTGCCAGACCCTGTCAAATGCTTGCTTAATATCCAAGAACACAGCCAGATTGCATTGCATGTGGTTGAATGCTCTGGTGGTCTCCTTCAACAAGTGATCGATACACGTTCGGTTTGGGCGGAAGCCGAATTGGCTGTTGGGAAGGAGGTCGTTAAACTCTAGGTGTTCCCTGAGCCGCCTGGCTAGAATTTGCTCGAAGCATTTTCCGAGGCAACTCAGGAGGGATATGGGTCTGTAGGAATTAGGTGAGGTTAGGTCTGCATGGGCTTTTGGTATCATGACGGTCGGGAAGTAAGAGATGGTTAGGCACTTATTGTAAATGTTTGCGAGTAGTTGGAGGCATGGGCCGGGTAGGTGACGTAGGATTTTTCTATTGAGGCCGTCGCGGCCTGGAGCTGAGTTTTTCCCTTTTTTAAAATAGGCATTGACCTGGTCGGGCGTAATTAGGGCATAGAAAGGATTCTCGTTATCGAGTTGGGGTTCGGGAAAGTTAAGGTTTCGTAATTCCTCTAGGCGGTTCTCGAGGAATCCCTTGATAACAGGATCGAATTGGGGATCGTTGGGGGATTGGAATATGGATTGGAGGTGGTGACCAAAGAAATCGGCCTTTCCTTGGTTGGAGGAGATTAGGTTGCCCTGAAGGTCGGTTAGATGGGATTTAGGGTCAACTTTTCTTCTGGTCAGTCTGTCAAACCGTTGCCAGAAGCCTTTACCGCCTCGATAATCTAACTGGGAAGTGGCTTAAGCCCAGGAGTCTTCTGTGTGTTTATTGGCTTCTCGCCTGATTAAGGCGTTAAGGCGATTGTATTCCGTCTTGAGAGCCGAATCCCTGGATTTCAATAATTGACGATAGATTCGTCTCTTCTCTTTGATCCAGTTCACTATGTGTCGTGAGAGCGGTTTTTTGGAAATGTCGATGTTTTTAAACGGGACTGAGGTGTCGACCGCTTACGTAATTACGGAAGTTAGGTCTCTAATGGCTCTCTCGAGATCTTGGGTGGTTTGAAGATTGGGTGTAGGGAGGTTGTTGGAGATGTGTTCGGCAAACACATTCCAGTCTGCATTCGAAAAGTTTGACGCAACCCGGTTCTCGTCTGCAGATTTTACTAACGTATTATATTCCATAACAACACTTTGGAAAATTATTCATTGGACAGGGGAGACTATCAATAAAGATTTAAGAAGGACCCGGGCACACACTTAAGATATAAGCTATCTACAGCAAACAATTCCAGGTCTGTAGGACAATTTCTCAATATTTTATTAAATACCATAAAATAGATTTTGTTCCAATGAAATCGGTGTATAAAGCTTCAGGCTCAAATAGAATGGTGAATTACTTATCACCACTAGGAACATGTATATACAAAGTTTGACACGCATATGTAGAAGCTATTTATGTTTTTCTTGACAAAACAGTACCTTAACAAACGTTCGATATAGAAATATAAAAGGCATTTGGTCCATATTTACGGGCTAAACCATCTATTGCAAAAAGTATCGGGGCTGTACGATAATTCACAGTAGCTGAGAACTACATAATGGGTTTAGAGAAAACATAAGCAAAATCTCAATATTTCATTCTTTTTTCAGTATTTACACTGCAATAGATTCAATTAGCTTTAGTACAGCACATAAAGTCCTCACAAAGACAAACATTTGAAAAAGAAGTACAAGTACTGTTAAGGAATAAGTAAATAAATAAAGAAAGCAAGATATTGTCACTAAATCTGTTCGAGATCAAGATAGCTTACTGGGATCTGAGGGAAGGCTGCGCAACTCATTACTACAGTGTAACGAAAAGCACCCTACCATAATGGATTGAAATAGACACCTCGCGCAACTGGTAATCCCACACCCACATCACAAGATATTTCAAGGAGTAAGTAATCCAAATTACATTAGCATATACTAAACAAAGATATTGGATCGTCACTGATAGAAGAGCTGTATGGGCTACGATATACGACATATGTAAGGTACACAAGACAAACTGCAGAACCTAAGAGGAGGTTTACCAGCCGCATCACCTTCATTCGAGCAGTGCCGGGTGCCCGGCGTGGACTATGCTGGTCCGACACAAATAAGAACATAGAGAGGTTATGGACACAAATACTACAAAAGATATCGCGTATAACAGTATTTTTGAAGCTAACAACACGAGCAATTCATCTACAGGTGGTCAATGACATGACAACAAAATTAATTATTTTCGCACTTACGAAATGCAGGTGCGGATGAAAAAGGAAACATAAGCATCTTATGTTTGCGTTTTCATCCTTTTGACATTTCATAAGTGTTTTAACATCTCAAGCAATTCTTACAGCTAGTACCACTTACTGAGGACGATAACTGCAATTGTTACGAAACGTATAGATTTATATAAAACACAAATATACAAATACACCATTTATAAACACAAAAACTAAGTATTGTATTATAAATACGGTTAAATTAATAATGGGCCTATAAAATAAAAATTGTACACATAAGTAGATTTCACTTAAACGTCTCATTATGCTGACGTAACCTTTTTAAACAAATTGAAATGTACCAGACATTATGATCTAAAAGGATTAAACTAAACGTTGTGTGAGCACTTGCGTTATAAATAGGCATCGTAAAAACTTTATTGACATAAACCACTAATTACAGCAAACATTGAGATAATAGTAAATTATAATAACATAACCTGTTTCACCATGTCTTGAATGGAATCTTTATTGTTTCCGTAATTTAAAGTATTTGGGCAACAAATTTTGATAGGTACTCATTTTGATTAAGGTAGTGGTACCAAAACTTTAAGTGTAGTCTGAATTTCAGGATATTACTAATTATGTATTTTGAATCAATTATTAGTAACAAATTTGTGGTGTGGAACAACGCACGACCTTCTCGCTTACAAAGTGGATATTAAAAGAAATGCAATAATTTAAATAATAATATTTTTAGATAATTATGTAACCTCTTTTCTACGTTCATAGCAAAGTAGGCAATGTTGTAAAAACAAAAACAATAATCTGCCTCAGCTGGATGTTTCATGTCAGATAGAGGTTAATAGACATATATACTGTGACACGAAATAAAGGAGTACATTTTTTAACACAATTTTTTTTTTACGGGAATAATGACCCAACATATCCTCAATAAGACGACAAGATTATATAAGGAATTGTTTTATAGGACCGGACTCATAAATGTTTTCTTTAACGGTGAAATTAAGCTCGTTGCAAATGAAACCTGTTTAGCTCAATTTGAACTGATATGCCCTTTTGGTAGGTAAAATATCCAGAATACTTCAATAAAAACAAAATGCTCCGAATTTCTCGTATTTGCGAAATATCATTCTTTAATTGAAATAGGGGAAACAATAAATTTTAACAAATAACTCAACTAAGAAAAACAGCTAAATAATTCATAATTTAGAGCAAAATTGAATGTGGCCACCATGATTGTTTACCACTTCTTGAATTCGTCTGCGCCATAAACTGATAACCCCATTTATTGAACTCTGTTCAAAATTGTTCCAAACAAACTGCAATCTTTCAATGAGCTGCTCGATGGTTTCAAATTGTTGTCCATCATACACATTTTGTTCGAAAATTCCCCAAATTGAATAATCAACAGAATTTAATCGTAGGCTGTTAGATGGCCACATTTCTGGCTCAATACAATCCGGCCAATTATCATTCAAGTACATTCTTGTACTGCAGGAAGTGTGCGACGGTGCACCATCTTGTTGGAAAGTGTAATTGTCACAAAATTTTTCAATTTCAGGCAACAAAGTGTTGCAAAATGTGTTGTTGGTATGTTTGTAAATTAAGTTTTACTCCATCATCAACAAATATTAGTTTTTGGATTTTTCCAACATGGATACTGCCACAGACACCATAACAACTGTTGAGAAATAACTTCTTTCAATTAAAAGATGCTCTAATGGGAAGTAAATAAATTACATCTTTCCAATCGTTTTTCTCTTACGTTGGCAGTAAGTTTTGGCCAGTAAACTTTTTCAAATATTTTAAGATGGCAATCTTCTTTAATGATTCTTTGAACTGACGTACGCGAAATCCTAGTTATTTTTGCTATTTTCCTAGTTCCGACAGCTTGGCCAGTTGCAAATTTCTTATAATAACCCTTACCCTATCAATATTTTCTTTAGTTCTCGATCTTCGCTTCCTTCCTCTTCCACTTTTATGTTCAACAGACCGATTATTTTCCCTTAGATTTTCCTTCAGTTCCAATGTGCCAATTTCTCTGAGAAGATTCGTTCACAATCTTTCTTGCATCATAATTAAATTCTTCGCGGTAATATTAAATTAAGATTCTGTCTTAGCTGAAAACTGGCATTATGAACTAACCAATTTGCTAATTTAAAATTCAAAATTCTAACAAAACTTACCGCTAATGTAAGACACAAACGATGGGGAAAATGTAATTTATTGCTAAGAAGGTTCGTTCTCGTGAAGATATTAGAAAAATATGGTTTTCAGATAAACAAAAATGTTTTATTTAAGATCAGCTAAAAATACCCAAAATAATAGGGTGTACGCTGAAGCACAATTTCCGACAGAATTCCTATTAGAGCATCCTTTAATTCAAAAACAAACTGTTATGATGTCTGTGGCAGTATCCGTCCTGGAAAAATTAATCAATAGCACGACAATGTTTTAAAAAAAAATATTGTCTTGGTTTTTACCGAATTTCATTTTTTTTACTTTATGGCGAAGGCGCGTTAAAGAGATGGCATTGTTTAAATTTAAAAAATATATTTCGCGAATCCAAGAAATCCGGAGAATTTTGTTTTTACTGAAGTATTCTGGATATTTCACCTACCAAAAGGGCATATCAGATCAAATTTAGCAACAACTGGTTTCATTTGCAACGAGATTAAATGCACCGTTGAAAAAAAAAATTTATAAGTGCGGTTCTGTAAATCACTTTCTTATCTAATTTTGCCGTCTTATTGAGGATATCTTGGGTTATTATACTTGTAAAAAGAAAATAAACCGCCCTAAAAACAACAAAAGTAATTTTGAACTTAAAATATGCTCCTCTACTCCTAGCCACGGTGTAGATGATAAAAAAACTTCCAACGCGGCCAGTTTCTATAAAAATATCGATAATTCTCTCTCAATTAATTATTTTTTAGATTAGATTACAATATTTCAAGCACACACGTATTATGGTTCCAGAGTTATAACAAATACAAACAAACATCCACGCACACACCCACACATATCAGCTCACACACGCACGCACGCACGCACGCACGCTCGCACGCACGCACGCACGCACGCACGCACGCACGCACGCACGCACGCACCCACGCACCGCACGCACCGCACCCACGCACACGCCCACCCACACGCCACCGCACCGCCAGCGCACACGCGCACGCACGCACGCACGCAGCACGCCCACCGCGCACACGCACACGCGCACGCGCCACGCAGCGCACGCGCACGCCACGCACGCACGAGGCACGCAGCCGCCCACCGCCCACGCCACGCACGACACGCACGCGCACGCCCACGCCCACCACGCACGCACGCGCACGCACACGCACGCGCACGCCACGCGCACGCGCACGCGCACCGCACACGCACACGCACACGCACACGCACGCACACGCCACGCACACGCACACGCACACGCACACGCACACGCACACGCACACGCACACGCACACGCACACGCACACGCACACGCACACGCACACGCACACGCACACGCACACGCACACGCACACGCACACGCACACGCACACGCACACGCACACGCACACGCACACGCACACGCACACGCACACGCACACGCACGGTCACGCCTTGGTATGCATTTATGCCATGCATGCTACTCCACGTTGCAACCACGAGGTTACCGTGTGGTTGACCATCACACCCACATGGAGAAATGGGCAATTTTTTACCACATATCACATGATGACTACTGGTGCTCATCACGTAGAGCACGCCTAACCACGTTGTATGATGTATATGACGATGACTCGTGTTACCTGTGTCACGAAGTCTGTTATGTGGACTATTAATATTTTTTTGCTATGTATTATATGTAATAGATTATTTTATGTCATTCGATTACTTTCTCCAGCAGTTAAAACATGTGCGACGTGCCACCAAACTTTTATTATCCTCAGTATTACAATTGTTTCGATAAACGCTTGCTAACGTATCGAACATGGTCTGTAGTTCAATTTCCTTCATCACTTATGCGGCAAGATTCATTTCCACATCGGCAGACGACACGGTTGAATGCTTCCTGTGTGGGGTTAGAATAAACGGATGGCAACCATCTGACAATCCGTTACAGGGCCAACTCCGATGGGCACCCCACTGATCGTATGCTCAGTTACTTGCATCATGTCCACGCAGATGTAATGAAACGTAAGTGGAAAGAACGTTTTACACTTGTACTAAATCAAAATGTTTTATTCCTAAAGAGAATCATATTTCTGAATAATACAATTGTACATATCTTTTGTTTATACAGGAAATAAATATATCGTTTTCTTTTTTTTTGGTTTCTAGAGTGTGTATCAGCTAAGCGTAAATAAGGTGAATAGATAGGATACACTAGTAGCGTTCAGTGCGTGGTCATCACACATGACCTTGCTAATGTATGAGATGACTGACCTTGGTATTGTGTAAGCTTTTGGGACCTCGAGGAAGTAGGGCATACCAGTGGCCTTCATGGTTTGTGAACTTGGTACAGTAGGCCACTGTTGTATAACCTTGGGCGTGTGGGGCTTTGTGAAAGTAGGTCAGACACTGCAATTGTGCAACCTTGGTCAGGTGGTAGCCTTGATAAAGTGGTAACCTTGGAAATGTAGGACCTTGGAATTGTGGTGTGTTCCAGAAGTCTCCAAACTTAGCTACCAATGGCTCCAGTAAATAATATTTCATCTCTCTTAAGATTGCTTCTTAATATTTCTTTATTCATCATTGGTGGTCCATCTGATTTTTTTTAATTTAAAAACGCTGGGCGTAATGATGTAAACATATTTTAATTTTTTACGTAATTTTAAGTTAGTAATCGAAATATTGTTTTAATGACCATGAACTTCTTTAGCCGTGTATGATGTTTATGGTGCTCATAATTCTACAGTCTACAAGTTAAGTCGTAGATATCGAGTGTTCTGAAGTTAAACCATTAAGTACTTGTATTTTGAATTGATACTTATACAGGGTGGGTGTGATGTAACTCTCTAGTTTTAAATGTCTATAATGTTTTTGTTAACAAATATTTTCATATGAAACAAGTTGTCCTCGGTTCTCAGCACCATGAGAATATGTATACCACACTAAAATTCCACATGTGCTCTCGCGTTGTCGACCAAACGACGTAAACCTATAGGAATATCATTAATTGACTTCTGCAGGAAATTCTGAGATACATTTCCGAAAACAACTCTGATTCTCTCTGCTTATTCATCTAGAGTCCATAACTTTGTTTGATATACTTCTTCTTTGGCCCAACCCCCCAAAAAGAAGTCACAAGGGGTGAGGTCGGACTTCTAGGAGGCCCTCGCCGTCTTAGCCAGCGTCTTGAAAAGTGTTCCTCCAGACAGTCACAAACGGTTAAGGCAAAATGAGGTGGTGCTCCGTCTTGCTAGAAAATGATATCAGCAAAATTTACTCATTGTGAAATCACCGGTCACACACGTTCATTCAGCATCTGGCGATACCGGTCGCAGTTCATGATGTCTTGTAATATGAATAGGCCAATGATATGATCCCCGGTCATACCACATCAGACTGTCAATGTTGGTCGATTTTGGGATTTTTAATTGTCATTCCTGGATTTGTTTCTGCCCAATAATGGCTGTTGTGACGATTGACGAATCCACCCACGTGAAAACCCGCCTCGTTGCACCAAATAATGTTTTTGA
The DNA here is from genome assembly GCA_036346205.1 of Vesta saturnalis. Classification (NCBI taxonomy): domain Eukaryota; kingdom Metazoa; phylum Arthropoda; class Insecta; order Coleoptera; family Lampyridae; genus Vesta; species Vesta saturnalis. Next base: position 789,560 of record JARFJB010001932.1, read on the forward strand.
ACACCTCTGATCAATCGTTATGCCATGACAGCATAATTTCTTCATATTCCATTCACATGTCGCAATCCTCCAACGATAACTCCTGTACAAAATGGATTTCCAGGGTCTCCAGGCCAGGACCTACTTTAACACAACACGCACTGCTAATTCCACTCTCACGAGCTGCCTGGCGTGTTGATTTACCAGGACTGCGAGTGAACACCTGCCGCTACATTGTCCGGAGATCGCGCTACCCAAGGTACGTCCTCCTTTTGGTTTACCCACAGCTGACTCAATTGTTATTAGCTTGATTTTATACAGTTGTGAAAGTATTTGTGCTTGAATATTTAGAAGAAAGGCCACCATTTTATGAGATATTTTTATTTTTAGTAACGAATACACGTTGGGGTAATATCGCCAGGAACGACTGGGGCAATTTCGCCATGGCGACATTCCCCCGTTCATATATCTCAACAATAAAATACTATGATTTTATTTTCAGTTTTTCGCTGCAATGCCAAGACACAGGAAAAGAACATCCGAAAGGGCAAAATGTTCCTCTGATGACTTAAAGGCAGCGATTAATGCTGTTCGTGCGGGGGAACCTGTGAAGAGAATTTCAGAGAGAATGCACATTCCCAGGACAACTTTAAGAGATCACTTAAAGAAAAGTACTTTTGAACAAGATGTATTGGGACGAAAGCCTGTTTTTAGAGTAGAAATGGAACAAGAAATGGCTGAACATGTCCTTTTAATGGCAAAAAAGTTTTACGGCATCACAGCTATTGACCTTAGACGGCTTTCTTTTCAATTTGCACAAAAAAATAACATTCAGCATCCTTTCAATAAGACTCTTGAGTTAGCTGGTACCGGCTGGCTTGAGGGCTTTCTAAGAAGACATCCAGAGATTAGCCTTAGGAAGCCTAAAGCAACTAGCCTTAGCAGAATCGAAGGGTTTAACAAGGAAGAAGCAATTTTTTCAAAATCTTGAAAATGTTTTTGAAAAACACAACTTTTTAGCCTCAAGAATTTATAATTCCGACGAAACTGGTATTTCTACTGTACAGAAGCCTGGAAAAATATTTGGTCCAAAAGGACAAAAGCAAGATGGTTGCGTAGTTAGTTGGGAAAGGGGTAAAAACGTAACTGTAAATTGTGCTTTTAGTGCTTCTGGAAATTACATTCCACCGTTATTTATATTTCCGCGGAAGAGGTTAAGTCCATTATTGACTAAAGATTGACCAGAAGGTTCCATCTATAAAGGTTCAGACAATGGGTGGATAAATGAAAGTATATTTCATAGTTGGCTAGAACATTTTAAAAAGCATACAAAACCCAGTAAATATGATCCAGTTTTGTTGATTATGGATAATCATTGTAGCCATAAATCTCTAAGAATCTATGACTTTTGTAGAGAAAGTTTTATAACGATTGTCACAATTCCACCACACACTTCCCACCGCTTGCACCGTTGGACGTATAGACTATAGTTCTTTAAAATCGGCATTCAACTGAGAATGTGATCTATTTATTAAAACAAAAAATTATGCTAACATTACTCCCTATGATCTGACTGGTCTTTTTAATAAAGCGTATCAAAAAGTAGCGACAATCGAAAAAGGTGTTTCTGGCTTTAAGAATACAGGGATATTTCCGTTAAATCCGGACAAATTTACTGATGATGACTTTGCTGCGATAGGTCACGAAACCATTGCAACACCAATTATAGATATGGATGAAAGCCACAATATAGAGGAAAAAGAAAATCTTTCAAATCAGAAACAAATAAATGAAATAAAAACACAAGTGTCTGATCCACCACGTACTTTAACTCCACTGGATGCTGAATCAATACCAGGACCTTCTAGACTACCAGCTGCAATAACACAAGTGCGCAAGCAACTTTTCTGTGAACTTACTCTTTGAAAACACCCTCAATCAATAAACGAAAACAACATTCTGAAATAATGACGAGCACCCCAATGAAATCTAATTTTGAATCTGCTGACAAGAAAAAAAAAAAAACGCTGTAAAGAAAAACTCAAAAGTGGAAAACAAGAAAAAAAGAAAGTCGAAAATAAGAAGAAAGATACCAAATCAAAAAAACAGGAAAAAAATATATCACGTTTGAATCAAGTTCAGATGAATCTATGGAAAGTGTGAAACTTGATGACGATGAAATGGAGAAAGTGGCGTCAATGATATATGTACTAAATGGGCACACGCTGAATGCTCTGGATGGGATAGTGCCAAAGAATATAAGTGCGACCATTGTCAAATAATTAAAGATTAGGTTTTTGTATTGTGTACGTTTTTTAGTTTTTTTTTTTTTGTTACTTTTGTAATTTTGTATTTCAAATAAAACTTTTGAAAGTATCATGTTATGTTATTATTCTACCAAAAAAAATATATTTACAGCATTTCTGGCATTTAAAAATAATGACGATATTACCCCAGAATGATGGCGGTATTGTCCCCTTCTATGGGGGTAAAATGGCCATTTGCATTTTTTTGTAATTGCATATTAGTGTATTATTAATATAAAAATTCAATATATTTTTTAGTAAATCTTGTAGGCAAATACCTTACCTAATCAATAGTACAGGGAATTGACTTAATTTTTAATTTAACGGCTTTAAAACCATGAATTTTGCTTAACGTGGCGATATTCCCCCTCTCTCCCCTATCAGGATTGCTGATTTACCTTAATGATCTGTTACCATAACTACCTACTTATTATTTTACTTACATATTTTCTGCTGATAATATTACATGTTGTATTGAGAGGCGAAGAGAAATAAATAATAATATAAAATAAATTGTGTAATTATATTGCATTTAAAACATTAGTGCTATTTAATAACATTAATGTCTCTACGATTATAACAATGGCTATTATTTTCAACACAATCTGAGCCCAAAGAAATCTGCAAGTCAAAGAGACATTTTTGCGTAAATATTTTGGGCTTGAGTAAGACTTTGTGAATGCGTGTAACACATTTGGAAACTTTGAATAATTAATATATCTACGCCTGACATTAATTCGTTTAAATTTATCTCGTTAACCCCAGAATCGGGTTAAGTATGTCAGTTATTTAAACATATGTACCAGATAATTATTCGCATACGTATACTTCAAGTACTCTGTAAGAAAATGTATATTCTAAAGTAATTTAAATTAAAGATTTGTAAATTAGCTTTAAGCTATTGTTGAATAAATAAATAAATAAAAAAAAATAAATAAATAAATTGTTGTATATTTTGATTTTTTTTAAGTATAACCGAGACCATAACAATCGCCTTTAGAACCATTTAAATAAATGTTAATATCATATAAATAATACTACTGGTGTCTCTGGCTATAATACAATTCAAATCTAAACTCTACCCAATGTTAAAATAGCTAACAAACACAGTCTTTAATAATCAAGCTTTCAACTTTCTTACCAAATGGTGTGATTGATGAAAATTTCTAAATTGTGCCGGACATATTCAGTTTTTGAAAAAAACCTTATTATTAAGCCCTAATGATTTATTAATGGAGATCGGCTCAGAATGTAAGGATGAACTTTTTTTTCTAATTCGGTGTGTTTAAGGACTCTTAAACGCATGATTTGTAGTGCGTTTAGAAGCTTCCGAGAAGCATCGTTTCTGGTAACTTACCTGGTGCCCTTTCTGTTGTAATAATATTTTGACATATCAGTTGGTTAGATCTAGGTTAGATGTTTAATCAAAACTAATTACGGACCTGTTACATTACATATTCAATACATTATTTTACTCCGACAAACTTCCATTAATTTTCTAAATAAAACGCCAATCCATAAGGTATTCACAAAAAAAAAATTTGGTTTGGCATATGGTCTGATATGACTATTGAACAAACCCTTGTGCGTTCAATGAAAATATCTGAAGGATTAACACATGGAAGAGGTATTACTCCAAGTACACTTGCCAAATGGGTTAAATCAACACCCGTGTGCGAAAAGGTTTGTACTGTAGTAGAAGATTTCGCTCAAGTAACCACTCAATCTAGTGAACCACATATAGAACTTAGAGAGTCCAGAGTAAAGATTGATCTAAAGGACTTAAGTACCGTATTAATATGATTTGAATAGCATTCGCCCTTCTACGATGTTCCTGCCCATCTAATTTCAATATTAACAGGTGTATCAGAGGAGGCGATAAACTGCGATAAAGTGTACGATGTAGTTTCTGTATCTCTTCCGGAAATGTAGTCGTCTCTGCAAATGTTGTAAGGGTATGTCAAGTCGACATTCAGTTCAACCGGAATGTAGTGACTTGGAAATTGATGATTTATAATTTTTTTGTAATATAATTATATGCATTTTTTGATTTTAACATGACTGTAACTTTTTTGTAACGGATGTTTTCAATAACGAAGTTTTCTTTAGTTTATGTAAAATTAAATGTATTAAATTTTCAGATGAATTTCTAAAATTACTACCAAATCCAAGTTTCATGCAACTCAAATTGTTGTTTTTTTTATTGTTTGTCCTCACTCCTATTTTGTGTAGGTATGCCGGAAGAATATTATACTATTAATCTAATTTACAGAAATAGCCAAATATTCTTCGTTTGGTAACATTTTCCATTAATACAGTAATGAGCAAAATGAAAAACCTATTCATTCTCTTACATTAAAAAAAATCGTTCAAACCCAACTAACCGCTCACACGATATTCAAGCTTTAAGAGTCCGCCATCTTTAAATCAAGATGGCCGACGAAGCAAGTGGTGGAGGAGAGCGGATTCTGCAGTTTTTTGTTGCATACCACATTAGTATTGACCTGTAAAAAATTCAACTATCCCTCAATTTTTTCTTCTGAATATGCTGACATGCCTGTACTAAAATATTTGCAGGCACATTTTTATCTCCAACTTAGTTGATGAGTATGTGACTGACATACCTACGTAACTTAACTTGGTTAGAAATCATTCGTAATAGATTTATATGTAAAAATTCTTGGCACTGTACCTGGGCCATATTACCAATATGGTCGCATAATATGCGCACAGTAAAAAGGCTTTAAGCTTAGAAAAATTGATGTGGTTTAATTTATTTTATACTTATAAATGTATGAGGCAAAAATGAAAAAAAATACAAACATGAAAAAAGAAGTCAACAGCACTCAAAATCTTGATCGTCAGTCTCGAGGCCAACACATGCCTCATGGAACCAAGTAGAACATTTTAAACACATTCGCATGTCAAGTTGGTCCCCTGTCCCACAATCTTCACATAACCATGACTCCTGTGTAGTCTTTTTAGTAGACCAAGGGATAACACTTCGCTATTTGGAAGTTGATGGAACTGGAATTTTGGAGTAGAAGATCCCTTGGATGATTGGCCCTGCCTCTCACAGAAAAGGTCTTTTGTTATTTTCTGAGCTTTTAATTCAAAGATTTACACCTTTCCACTGCTTTAGTCTTTCCATGGGTAGGAGTCGGAAGCAGCTCCTGAAAAGACTTATTCATCGTAACTGGAGAAGGCTGTTAAGGAATTTTTCTAGCTGCCAGTGGAACATCATCGTCTGAAGAAATATCACCATCTGACGTTCGTTTGTCCTTCCGGTCCCCATTATGCTCTCCAATTATTTCATCAGGCATGGCTCGCTCCATTAGTAAAGAAGGTGCATCAGGATTTAGCGGAAACAATCCTGTACTTCTGTATTATAAGTGTTTTGTAACAGTGGTTTCATATTAGTTGAGTTGATCGGCCTATTTCCACAGTTTTTGCTTTTTGTACGCGACGGTTCGAAAGTGGACTCTGCCTCCGTCATCAAGCTTAGTCCTGAGAAGGGCTGTTTTCGCACTTGAGCCGATTTCATGTGATATGTTTTTTCCCAAGCACTTTACTACTCTCCCTCCCCGTGTTGGTAGGTTTTCTGTATACGCTTGTCATTAATAGCTGCGCACACTCCATAAAATTCACAATGGAATTGGAATCGGAACAAAAACTCCCATTTCTAGATGTACTTGTACACAGGAATGACAATACTTTCACGACAAGTGTATACAGGAAACCACACGGGGAGGTACCTACACTACAACTCCAATCATCACAAAGGCGTGAAATTAGGCGTGGCAAAATGCTTGTACGATAGGGCGAAAACGATATGCTCAAAACAACAGCACCTTAACAAGGAAAATGGAAATATCGCTAAAACACTCAAATAAAATGGCTACCGGGATCTAACACCTAGCCTAAACAGGGAAAGGGTAACCGGAAAAGAAGAACCTAAATATACAGCGATAATACCATATATACAAGGTACCTCAGACAAGATACGAAGGATAGACAGCAAATACAAGATGCGCACTGCCTTCAAATCAACCAGAACGCCAAACCTGTCTGGAACGAATACCACCGCATCTAATGGGATAACATACAGATAGTGGCAAAGGACGAGAATACAACATGCCGGAAACTCAAAGAACCCACATACATTGCACTAGCAGAAAATGAAATAAACCAAGCTAGTGTGGAAATGAAACCCACATGGATTCCAATAATGCGCAAAGGGCTTAAGCACAATACACCTGCGCAATAGGTTACGGCGCAACAAACTATTGCGCAACCACGAAAAAAGTTCAATAATAAGTTCTAAAAAATATATATTGGATTACTCAGTGGCTCAGCGGTAAAGGTGTCAGACATGTAAGTAAAGGTACCGAAGTTCGAATCCGAGAGTAGTCAAGTGCTTGGGAAAAATGATATCACATCAAATCGACTAAGTACGAAAACAGTCCTTCACAGGACTAAGCCTAGCATTGCAAAAATCCACAAGCGTGACATTCTCCGCATGCTCAGGCGCACCCATATGAACCCGTTTTTCTCCCTTCCCAGGCATAACACGTTGCTGGTGGTGAACGGTCGCCGACAGCCTTTCTCGTCTATATTAAAAATACTTTGAGGTTTATCTGTAATGTTCAATCTTGCCATAACCTCGGAAATCTTTGACACAATTGCCTTATGGAGTTTTTGAGCACGTGCAGGGTTCATAGGTTGCGCCTGACAGCCTTTCTCGTCTATATTAAAAATACTTTGAGGTTTATCTCTAATGTTCAATCTTGCCATAACGTCGGAAATGTTTGACACAATTGCCTTATGGAGTTTTTGAGCGCGTGCAGGGTTCATTGGTTGCGCCTTTCGCACAGATGAATCGGCATGTCGTTTAAGGGACAAAGAGAGTCAATCTTTTCCAGCAAGCTGTTTTTCGACGTTAAAATTATTGGGAATGTGGTTTATATCACAATATCGAAACATTTGATGTCGGACAAGTTTGGGAGTGAACGGCAGTCTAATCCAACAGTATGGTTTAATCCGCTACACAAAGTCTCTCTCCTGCTGATGATTCAATATACTTGGACGGCCCAATTTCTTTACGGACAATCCCTGAACCAAATATCGATGTAAAGAGCGCCTAGGTATTTGAAATCTGGTACAAACATTTCTCTAAGATTCTCCACTTATGACAGCTGCTATGGCCTCTTCAAGTTGGGTTTGAGACCACCTTTGTGCAAACGTTTGCACATCTCAAACCTGAAACCAAGAAAGGGCACTTTTAGTGGAGACGTATCCGAGTGGGTAAAGGCTTAGCATACAAGACATTTGGAATCCAGGATTGTAGATTAGAATCCCAGCCGCTCCGAAAATTTTTTTATAAAAAAATAGGAAAATTTTCAACACGCTTGAATTTCATGCTCTATCATTCACTGTTGGGTTCTAATTATTATTATTATTTATTAACAGTGTTGTTCTTAAAATGGCGCATGGAAACAGTAGCAACGTCTCAACAGAGCACGAGGCAAAATAATCATAGCATACCAAATTTAAAAAAATAAACAAAAGAAAAGACATTAGAATATTTTTTTTCGGGTTATATGGCCTGGGCCATATAACCCGCTACTTTACTTAGCCATATTAGCCGAAATGACAT